>OY283141.1:12346146-12946146 GCA_958299785.1 Medicago lupulina
AAGAATAGGATTTTTGGTTTGTTTCAAGTTTGAAGATGCGGTGGATATCGAGGTTAGATGGGGAGATTCTTATGCTATGCTTTGTTTTGGTAGGTTAGGAAAATATTAAATTCTTAAGCAAGAAAATAAATTTATAAGTTAAAATATCTCTATTTTAAATAATTTCATTCAATACGTCTGTATTTTTATATTTTTTGTGTGTGAATAATTGTGATAGTTTTAAAATGTGTGAGCTCTAGACTATTTGCGAAATAAAATTGTGATGGTTTTAATTAAAAAACAATTTCCAATAGTTTTATACAAAAAATCATTGTGATATTAAACCAGCCTGTCCATGATTTTGTTTTTGTTTTTTTTATGAGAACTAGTCAAAAGGGCATATATTATGTTCTATATTATTTAATTGTGATAGTTTCTTGTTTTATTTTGTAATATCTATGTTATTTAAATTTGTATTAAAAAACTTAATTAAATTCAACTTTCAATATAATATGTTTAATGTTTTAAATTTGGATTAATTGTGTTTTTTTACCGACTAAATTTATGTTATTAAGGATAAGTTTGTGAAGAAATTTTTTTGAAAAAATTGGTAGTTAGTTTTAAAGTTTTATTTAAATATGGTAAAGATTTTAAAAAAATTAATAAATTGTTCTTAAATGAAAATTTATAAAGAAAACAAAAATCCGATTTAATTAATAGTTTCTTTATTGAAAAGAAAACGTTGATGATTAATACTAGTTACTTTTAGGTGTCTATCTTATCTTATACTCCTTCCGTATTTTACACTCCATCCATTTTAAAATACATGTCACAATTTTATGATGTGCATTATTTGTATAGTTTACTTTGATTATATTTTGTAACTAATATATAAATACAAATGTTAACATGTATGATTTTGTTTGCTTTGTCTCGATAAATATTTTAAAAATATTAAATTTTCATATTTTTTATTATATATAATTAAATATATTAATGGTCAAAGCTGTGTATTGACATGTGTATAGTGGTTGACACTTGACAGCGACATGTATTTTGAAACAGAAGAAATTATATGTCATAATGTGATTTTTTTATTTTTTATTTATAAATCATACGTTAGTATACAATACCAATAAAATATTAATATTATGTTTTTTATCACACCTTTTAATAATATTTCCTTTCACCCTTAAAAAAAAATATATTTACTTTCTTTTTTTTCAAATCTTTTAATTTCTCTTGTCATTAACAATGATAATTTTATAAACCAATCATAATTTATGTTTTTCATACAATATTAACTAACTTTTTTAATATGTGTGAAAGTCACAATGGGCCATATAGTAAAATATGGAGAGAGTATTATGGTATAAACCATTATCTAATATGTTATTATGTAAAAAAAATTCCATATTAAATATTATTATGTCAAACAAGTTCTCAAAAAAATAATTATGTCAAACAAATTCTATATTAAATATAAATTTATTTCAATTTTTATGAATGATTTTAAAATTTTGTTAAAAAAAAGAATGATTTTAAAATGTTCTTTTTGAAAATTGTAATTATTCTAAATTTGAAATAAATAGCTTGTTAAATTTTTGGTTGGACTTTAAATCAATTTAGGAGACATGGCCCAACGGTCCTCGTGAGTTTAACTCAGTTGGTAGGGACAATGCATAATATATATAAGGTTCGAGGTTCAAACCCCAGTAGAGTTTAAATCCCGGCTACCACGGAAAGATCTGGCCCAATGATTCATTCACCAATTCGCTCAAGCTTCACCAATAATCTAATATTTTAATTTTACAGTTAAATATGTTTTTGGTCTTTATAAATATTCAAATTTTTATTTTAATCTCTCTAAAAAATTTCTTCAACCTTTAGTCCCTATAAAATTAAATATGAATTTTAACCGCCAAAAATATAAAAGTTCATATTTAATTTATGTTATGTTAAAAAATTCAATTTTTTTTTGATAAATCTTTATAATATTATAAATTTTTCTGTTAAATTTTATTTAAAAATACAAATTCTACATTGGAGTTTACTTAAAAGGAGGGACCAAAAGTGAAGATGGAAAACTTTTGAGAATTAAAAATCAAAGAATTTTTTAAAGGGACTAAAACAAAAAGTTGACATATTTATATACAGGGACGAACTTGAACAAGGCATAGTGTGGCAAAGTGCCATACCAGTTCAGGTCCAATTATTTTTTTTATAATTTTTTTTATCGATTCAATGTATATTAATACATACAATTTTTTTTATTTTTTATTTATTTTTGATGTTTATACATCCAACTATATTTTTACTCATATATTAATACGCTGACATATTTTTTTGTAATTTATACACGTGTCTATATTTTTACGCATATAAGAGAACCTATTTGTTTTTTAATTTATACACATGTCTATATTTTTACTCATAGTTAATACAAAAATAATTTTTTGTACAATTTGTACATATGTCTATATTTTTATTCATATAATATTAATACATAGATTTTTATTTTATTTTTATAATTTGTATGCAATTGCGACTTGCTTCCAAAAAAAAAAGAGCGCAACGCACTCACCCGTCCGTATGCACGGGTATCCTGCTAGAGTATTTGACATCTCTTGTAACCTATATAGAAAGAGATGTTCTTAGGACAATTAATAATGATATAATTTTAGTTAATTTTCAACAAATTGAAAATATATTATTTTCTTTATAATTTTGGTTGCTACAACTTTTTTTTTTAGGAATTGCTACAACTAATTTTATTATAACTTTTTATTAAATTTAATATTATGTAATTATTTGACAAATTTTTTTGCCCCACTAATATTGAAAATCCAGATTCGCCCCTATTTATATAGACAAAAAGTATATTTAACCTTTAATTTTACGAGTCTAAGAATTGTTTTTGAGGGATTCTGTGTCCCAGGCAGCATCTTAACTCAAAAAATAAAAAATTAATATACTTTATCAAAAAGAAAATAAAACCTAAGAATTAATATCTTAACCATGCGAGGAACTCGCGTACCACGTGAGATATAAAATATGAGGGTGGATGTCAATTTGTAATCTACTTGCATTGTAGGGTAGTCTTTTTTTGTGAAGATGCTGTTAGATTTGAAGTCTTAAAATTGATGCACTGAACTTTTAAAACATTTCAGTTTGGTTTGAGTCGAATCATCAACGGTTTAGTCCAATTCTACTTGTTGGAGCAGTTCGGTCTTCTTACCCCAAAGTTCTAAACCATAGAAAATCCTATATACTTCTAGTATTAGTGTTTGAAATGTACTTATGTGACATTAACTTTTGATGATATTGTTTTTTATCCCTCTCTTTAAATCAACTATTCTTTTTCATCTAAATAATTTGTTTTAATTATTCATCCACAATTTTTTCTTGTCTAAAATGCACCAACATCGTACAAAAGATTAAAGAGGTGCAGATTCATCTCAGAAAAAAAAATAAGTTTGAGAGTTTTATAAAGAAAAAACACGTAAGAATTCATATTGATTAATTGATAAAAGATTGTAAAGAGATACATGAAATGCTATATATATATATATATATATATATATATATATATATATATATATATATATATATATATAGATGGTAAAGAATCAACAAACAAACTACTAATGATAAAATCTAACTAACCTTTAAGAGAATTTAACTGATTAATAAGGGGAAGTGGTAACTAATCAATCCATATATATTGCAATTTTAGATGTCTGCTTGCTCATTCATCAAGATTGGAAAAGTCACAATTTTCGTGAGTTCAAGTTCTGATGCCTTCAAACAAAAGACTATTGGAGGTTCCTCTACTAATGATTTGAGGTTCCTATCATTTGATGAAAATTGATATTTCAAAAAACCACAACAACTTCCGTTTTTTGATCTTCCAAGTGTTTGTGCATTTTATATTGTCATAGTGGAATCTGGTTTACTTATTGAAAATACTAAGTCCTACATAAATTTAAAATGAATTTTCACTAGAGTTTATAAATATCGACACCCATTAGGTTATAAAGATGAGTTGAATTCAATATACAAAGTTAACGTGATACAAACTTTATTGATTCAGACTACCCAACATTTATATTTTATATCCTCATACCAAACTACTCATACCTAATAATATAAAAATCTAATATTATTCATGAAAATCGTCATGAAAACCCTTTCAAACTTAATATTTTGTACGGACGAGTTAAACCATTATAAAAAGTGAATTTCTGTTCGGCCCTCCAACTACTCGTTCTACCTTATGGGACTTTGAACGTTTTTTTTTATTTGTTTTTTTTTATTTTATAATTCATTGGTGACCGAACCTTCAATTACAACACTTTTTTTTTTCTTTTTTTTTATAGAAAAGTTACAAAACTTAGATTCTTCAAATTTAATTAGTCACATTAAACATACTTGGAGCAATTTTCACTAGCGGGTTATTTATTTTCACAACGCACCTACAATACAATCAAGTATGGTTTGTAGGTCCCTGACTAATGTTGGGTCATCGATGACTAGCAGCATGATCGTTGCACTTGTGAACCCAATTTTCCTTCTAACCATAAGAATTTATTTTGAGCTACTTGAACTATGTAACTCTTGACGAGTATATATATTGATTCCAACATTGAATGATTTCTAACTATAATCTTTGAACTCGATCTAATATAACGGTTCAATCGATAATAGTTTTAGACATATTGTATTATTTGATTGTGATTATTCATAAAAAATTCGATAATTACAAACTCACCTAAGACATTAAAAAGTTGTAATCAAATAAAAGGGTTATGAGTTAATACATTGACCTTAACTAATTTGTTAATTCATCGTAATACTATGTGATCAATTGTAGAAATTATAGACGCAATTGCCAAGTATCAAAGAAATAAAGAATTGAAAAGACCTAATCATTCTAATATATGATTTTACCAAAACAATTTATTTTATGTTGAAATCAAATATATGCTTTGCATACCCTAAGCTTTTATTTATAATTACATTAATGTCGAGTTGAGATTGAAACAATCCATTTGGAAGGAATTTTTTTATAACTTTGACAAATTGCTAATACACTCGCTAAAAGTCCATCAAATTTTCGCATCGTTTAAGGGCATTGTTGATCAATTTTAGCGAGGCGATTGAAATTGTTACTTAGGATTTTTATTTTATTTTTACACAAAAATTATTTGATTTGCGGTACTCATTATGTATTTTTAATTGTGCTTTGATACTAAAAGTTTCTCCGAGTTTTGTAGCAATGAAAGATAAAATCTGACCGATTGATACTAAAGCGATGAATATCCTTCGGTATGAAAACTATTTACTATCTCGCAAACTATGTTTGGATGAAAAAATCTCAAGATCAAATGTGAGATGTGGTAACTATGGTGAGAATCATCAATGCGACTATTGTGAGGAAGCCTTGTATAAAAGAAGAATAGCAATAAGTTATCAACATCGATTACAACTCCAACTCAAAAATGGTCCATGAATTCTTGAGGTCTAACCAAGTTTCATTCGATGAATTTGAAGTCTAGTGTGGTGAACTGGTGATCTTATTTAGAAAGCAAATGAGTTAGAAATTAAGTTGGTTGAGATTTAGATGAAATGTGATTATGTTGTGGTGCAAGAAGAAAAGTTGAAAAACAAAAGTAATAGCATGGAAGAAAAGTCACGAGTAAGGGTGTCGATATGTACCTGACAATTGAGACACAACCGATGGGGATTAAAGAGAACATTCATTCGCAAAAAAGAGATTCACAAATTCCAAAGGTCTAGCAAACACGTTTATATAAAAAGAAGAAAAATTATAAAATTCAACAACTTCATTCATACTCTAGGTGTTTGAATTTGACTATATCAATCCACTAGAGTATGGAACACCAGTTTGAGGAATCCAATCATCACCACTCAAGAAATTGGACACCGTGAAATTGGCTGCATCGGTAGCACCAATAACATGATAACCGGACCATGTCACTCGATTCACAGTGCTTGAACCCGCTCCTCTGTTGCCGTATTCTGCATAGTACAAAGTATTCAACGCAAAATCACCATTCCATTCATGCCAACCAGCAGGGTTTATGAAACTGTCCATGAAAGATTGCATAAAAACTGTCCTTGAATATTCTTTCCACGGTCTTCCTAGGTATGTTTGAACAGTTCCAACTTTCGGAGCCAAATCATCTGCTGCTTTAATAGTTGCATTTTGTATAGAAGTTCCAGTGTTTTGATTTGGGTCAGTTCGACCTTGAGCTGTGATGGAATTGAATTGTCCACTTAGCGGAAGGCGAGGATAAATGTTACAATTTTGCAAAACAACTGCACCATTTCCAAATATGAAGTCAACTGTTCCGTATATATCGCATTCTCGATAAAACTGCCTTAGAGAATGTGTATACAATGTGTCCTGATACCCTTCAAAGCTACAACTATAGAAGGTGGACATATCTGCTCCACTTCTCATTGCAACTGCTTGGTGTTTGCTTGGTCCAGCGGTGTTGCGAAATGTTATGTTAACTGCTACGAACCCTTGACCAACTACAGCTGAAAATTCACAAGAAACGTCAAATTAATCACTGACATTTTTAACCCTATAGATTATCTTCATGCATGCCCTAAATCACAATATAAATTACATTAACACTATTTGGGTGAGTAATTGTAAACTACAATTTTTTTTTGCCTTTTAGCAATCATTACAAAAATCGGAAATTTTCAATCACATTAGCGACAAAATTTTCAAATCATTCATCAAATATACGTTTAAAAATCGGTATATATAGCGAGCTAAACGATTTTTGACAAAATACCATTTTTTGTTAATAGTACTCTATTTAATATGTCCAAGTATTCAATTTGCTTACCAAATGTGGCTGAATTGAATGTTGTGAAACCATCAACAACATTGCGGTCTCCGGTGATAACTGTTTGATTGATTCCCTCTCCAACCATCATCAAGTACTTTTTGTTTTTTGGTATAGATACATACTCTTGATACACACCTTTGGTGATAAATATGAAGAAGTATCCATCACTAGCAACCGTGTTATTTGGTGCAGCAGCTACTGCGTCATTGATAGTGGTAAAGTTTCCACTTCCATCTTGACTAACAACGACAATATCACTCACCACAACACTATCTTCATTAGTATTAGTTTGAAGTAGTTTTCTCCCATGGCGTCTAGCAGAATCATAAATAGCATGTGCTTTATTCGACATCTTCAATGGCAAACGACCATTTTTGAAATTCAAATGCCTTCCATTTTGTGGCCATGATGTTTTTATTTTATTTTTAGGAACCCAACCTTTCTTGAACAAGGCTAGGGTGACACTATGAAGCTTCATGTCATCAGAGAGCGAGGACGTTAAGTCGTTCTTCACTCTCTGATCAGAAGCTATAGTGTTTAGACCTTCCAAACATGTTTGTTGGTTAGTCAAAACGGCACTAAGAAAAGTTTCAAAGTCTTCTGCTTGAGAAGTTGGAAGAACATTACTAGATTGATTTGTTGTTGTATAGGTGTTTGATAAGTATTCAAAACTCAATTCAGCAAGGAATCGACAATCTTCAAGAGCACGAATTGCGGATTGAGACAAAGACGAACCACCTTGAAGGTGTGAGTCTATTGAATTCATGAACTTACGGGATTGCGATAAGGATTTTCGAATTGAAATTCGACCGTAGTCATAAATGTTTCCATTTTGATTGGCAAATACGTATTTACAATAAGTAGGGTTTACAGTAGAGCTGCAAATGGTTTCTGGTGGAACACCATTTGCTACTTGGAGATGGAATGATACAAAGAACAAGATCGAAAGTAGATAGGCAATAGTTTTGTGTTTGAGAGCCATTGGTTTATGGATGGAGTAATTAAGGGTTTTTGTTATTGATAGAATAAATATGAGATTAAGGTGCATGGCTTGCATGGTTTATATAGATTTAGGATGAAGATTTTAATTTGTCCTATTATAATCATTAGTGGGAAGGAATGATGGAAAGTCAACTAGTTTGTTAGAATGAATTTGAATTGTCTCCTTGTATCTTTGATGTTGATATTGTGGCTACCGTAAGTGAATGCATTCACCAAGTACCAACCAACCAACATGATATTGTGATATATTTAATTTTATGAGGAATTAAGGAAGAACTTAAACATTCATCAAGTTCAATCTAAAGTGGATGTAATCCCTGGGAATTAATTAATTTGTTTACATCTTTTTAAGGAATATACGACTTACCTTATAGTCATGAAATATAAAATTATAGTTAGTTGTTAACGGCGGGGTTGGTTCCCAGCAAACATTAGACACAAATACAAAACGAAAGATTTGCTACGGGACGACATGAACGTGGGTGCAATGTATATTTTTTGGGAGCAAGCATGGATGCGCATATTGTTTTTCTAGGTTATGTTTAGATAAAACCTAAAATATGATTATAAAAAATAAACAAAAAAATAATTATAAATTATTTATATAAGTATTAAATGCAAATAACCTTTTTCAAGATGTTTCTTTGGTTTGTTGAATAAAGTATTTTGTTTCTTATAGAAATGACGAGAGGGAGTAATATATAGTATGCCCTGCCATCTTTTATATAGTTTAAATAATTTCTTTTATATCTATGCAATTATCATCCTCATTAACAAATGACTAAATATTTGAGCTCAATTGTTGATGAATTCCACCAAGAACGAATTCTTTAGAAGAACTTGGGTTCAATTCTTAGGTAAATCATTTTTTGGCCAAGTTTTACTTATCTACCCGAACTTAGGATTACCAAAGCCCTTCTCGTTGAAAACCATTGGGTAAATTACCAACAAAAAAAATCTCCTTAACAAATGTTTGTTAGATTTATTTCCAATGTCAAGTTCTATTTAATTTAATAGCAATCTTCCAATATTTAGAAAAATGTTGATAATCCTCCTTCAAAAAAAAAATGTTGATGATATAATTTTCTTGAAATTTTTCTTTAGCACCTATATTTGGTTTCATCACCCTTTGCGGCAAAACAACAATGGATGCAATGCCACTGCTAACAAAATTTCAAAATCAAAAAAGCATTGTTATAAGAAGCCCTAATCCGCCAAAATCAATCTCTCCCAATTCATCTTCAAAACATGATTAAAAGGCTACATGTGCAATTATGATTTTTGTGTACCCTACATTTACTTATATGCCGTTCACTATCACACATTGAATTAGATGGCCCTGGTTTGTTAATTCAACATGGCCCTGTGGAAATCCCTTACTCTAAATCTTTTATATTTAATCCTAACAAACATGCAAACCCTACATGCTTAACCCTAAACCTAAAAAATTGCCTCCAAAAATTTGAATTTTGAATTCCACATTGGAAAACCATAACAATTATTATACACTGTTCAATACATGACTTAAAAATGGGAGCCTCTTTCTCTTCTCTTCTGGCCTGTATTTTGAAACTGTCTCTTCCTCTTGCTCTCTGTACACTCCCATCTCACATCACTCCCTCACACTTCTATCAACTTAGCACCCTAACCAGATCTGAACCAAAGGAACGCATGGCAGGGGTAGAGCGTCTCCACCAAGTTCCGATCTGCGAATCGTAATTGTTTGGTTAAACTCCAAAATTTTTCTCTCTTCCGAGTTTGAGAAGGGGTTGTAACATGATTCTTCTCTCCTGGTCTTTCCTTCTCTGCAACAGGTTTTTCCTTTTCTCATTCTACTACTATTCCTTCACGATGTCGACGACACGGACGGAAAATTCTTCTGCGTTTTGATCTCATTCAAATCGATCGTGTTAGGTAAATACCAATATTAATACATGTACACTATCTCTCATCTTTCTCTAGATTCCATCATAGGTTGAATATTAGGTGCAACGATTCTTAAATTACTTTTCACAATTTCACGGTTCTATTCTACCCTGCATGCCCTTCAATTTCTTTTTTCTATTTCCATTATTAACTAATCACTTTCATTATGATTTGATTAAGGTTGTGATCGCTTCTTGATTGTTATATGACATGATTTAGGAAAACGGAATAATGTAATAATTTTAGTAAATTTTGAGTTTTCGTTTAATTAGCTAGCTAAGAGAGGTGGTTTTCGATTCAAAGTGTGTTTGGTTTGGTTATGTGCTGAGAAAATTTGATTTTGAGTGAATTGATTCAAGGTTAAAATTTGAGTTGAAACCCTTTTCGTGAGTATGTTTATTACTAACTTTCCATGGGTATGGGTTTTATATTTCTCTATAATAGTTCGTGTTTACAACTGATTCGTAGGTTTATTTTACAATGTACAGATCTTTGTTGATAGAAATGTGGACATTGGGTTTGCATGTATGTTCATTTCACATTCATCATGTTAAGGTTTTTCTTCTATTTTTCTTTCTTCATTTTTTTGGAAGGTTACCCAATTAGTAACATATTTAGAAGGCCAAGTTCCTACTTTTTTGCCGCGATGAAATGTACAAGTGTATATTTTATCATTATTTATAATTTCTTTTGTTAGTCTGTGTCATTTTGGTTTCATATGTGTGTTGAATTAAAGAATGATGAGACTTAATTTCTGCAGGTTTGAATTAATGTCATTATGCCGCCACTATTGCTTTAAAATTCTCTAAACTTATGAGATATTTCAAATTTGCCAAGTTGAAATATGCAATGTGACTTGATAAGGTACAATACATTATCTCCTCGGGTACATGAAGAGTTTTTCTATTCACACCCCATATATTTTTGGTTACATCCAAATTTCCTTAAAACTTTTTTATAATACCAAAATTGCCCTTTTATATAAATTTTCTTAAAACCTTGATTTTATTCAATGACACTGAGTTTCACCCTCTTTCATCCACAAACGATCAAACAATCTAATGTTCAATCAATTTCTATGGAATATTAAATAGTGAATCCAAATATCTTTCATCCATACTCGATTGCATATAAGTAAATGAATTTCTTCTTCTTTTTCAATAATGCTAGTTTCAATTTTTTCTTCTTTTTCAACTGTAATGTACGAGGGTTTCAATTTACATTGTTGAGGTTAACTTAAATTCAGTTTAAGTAGGTTCATGTAAACTAAGTTTACATGAACCTACTTAAACTAAGTTTACATGAACCTACTTAAACTGAGTTTACATGACTTACTTAAACTCAGTTTACATGACCTACTTAAACTAAGTTTACAAGAACCTGTTTAACTGACATGACCTACTTAAACTCAGTTTACATGAATCTACTTAAACTCAGTTTACCTGCTTAAACCCAGTTTACATGACCTACTTAAACTCAGTTTACATGAACTGTTTAAGTTGAGTTTACATGTACATATTTAAAATAAGATTACGTAGAATCAATGAACAAGGTTGATATGTACACTTAAACTCAGTTTACATGACCTACTTAAACTAAGTTTACATGACCACCTTAAATTGAGTTTAAGTATGTACACTTAAACTCAGTTTACATGACTTTCTTAAACTAAGTTTACATGACCTACTTAAACTGAGTTTAAGAAAAAATAGGTTTTGGGGTGTAACCAAGAGAGAAGGAAGAGGTTTTTTGAAAATCAAATTTTATGAAAGGGTAATTTTGTCATTTGGGAGTGTAACCATGAATATACGGGGTGTAATTAGAAAAAGTCATACATGAATTATTAACAACAATTGGAAATACATGAATTAATAACAAATTTACGACATTGTCTGCCACATTCTTATTTTTGTTCAATTTTCAAAAAATAATAATCAATGAAGATATGTCAATATCACAGTGCCCTGTCTGAGAATAATTTGAACTTACTGATTTGTTTTCATTTTGGCAGGGTGAACATGGGCGTCATCGTGATGGCTCAAAGCCAAACCAGAAGTCCACAAAAACTCTATTTGTGATTAACTTTGACTCGAGTCGCACTAGAGTTAGTGATATAGAGAGACACTTTAAACAAACATTTAAGCATTTACTTATTGTCTAATAGAAATTTCGCAAAGGGTTAATCGATGTATTTGTTGTTGTTGATTTTCTTTTGCTTTGGTAGGTTGTAACTCATGGTTTAGAAAAAAAGTAGAAATTTTTTGCACCCTCGCATGATATGGCAAAAATGGTGAAGCAATTGAGGTGGACGAAGGCGATTTAATTTATGTGATTTATGGCTGAGATGAGAGCAATGAAAGATATAGGATGTGTTAGTGTGTTGACCAACACAAGCATCTTTTTGATGGAAGACATCCATATTTGGATGGTTTAGTTGATTGCTTATCTAAAATGTTCTTATAATCGAAAATGTGCTAAAGTACACAAACTCAATTTTAATTAATCAAGCTAATTATTAACCGCATAATGAATCAGATCCTGCCTTAATTCTTCTTGCGTAAAAATAACGGCTCAATTCTTCTTATGGTCCTTAACAACATATCATGCACATTGCCTTTGCCTATATGGAGAATGAATGGGATATAGTATACAATATTTGATGCAACACCGTTTTTTTTTTTTTTTAACAATGGATAGTTATGAAAGATTTTTATGGGTTATATTATTGACTATCATAGGCATTCAAGAATATCATAGATAATAATATATCATTCATCGTGCCTAATACAATATTAAACAACACCAACAAAATGGCACTACAAAAAAAACAACGCTACTATAATTCATTGTACATGAATGTTATAATAGTATGAAAGTAAAAGATTAAGAGAAAAACTGTACAAAGAAAAATTGCAACTCCTTAAATTGTGTTAGAAAATGTTTTATCGGATCCGGATGAGTGTGTTAAAAAATATGTTATTAGCACTTCTCAAATTTTTATGTAAGTTATATGTTTCTTTAGACCTTCATGAAAATAAATAATTATTTCTTAAATTTTTTGATAAAACCACTTACGTACTTAAATATGAACTACAATTATATTATTTTATTTTGAAAGAAAATATGAACTACAATTATTGAAAGTTGAATTTTGATGCCTTAAAATAATCTTTGATTATTGAAACATTCATTAGGTATTAAGTATTTTCAAATTTACATTATATCGACACCACAAAAACAAAATACATTAGCTCATAAGACCCGTGCGGCACACAAGTCAACAATCTAGTTCATGATAAAATCTATATGAATATAGAAAAAGTCTTTCCTTTTAGGAAGAAGACCGGAACTAAAGTAATGAAAGAAAGAAAAAAAATGAACATCTTGTACATCAAATCAAAAGATTATATTTGAGCAAGTTTCAAGATGCAAAATTCAATATACTATTGGCAGGAGGACTTTCAAGATGCATGAACAGTTGTGTGAGTTTATAATAACTCATTTTCCTCATAATCTTCTCTAAGTTATGCTTCTTTGTGCCACGAATTGTGTGCTCCCTTGTGCGCGGAGTTTAAAAGAAAATCCCTATGTAAATCAGAAGTTTAAATAGTAAACATTAAGTGGAAGACATCGTCGACTTGTTAAAGAGATATATGTTCATTATCTTATTTGCAAATTTGTCGACGCCAAACACTATAATTTTGCTTAATAGTGAGTGAGATGATAATCTTATTTTTGGCATGTATTGAGTAACGATCTGCTACATTAATTGCAGAAATCCTTCAAGCACTGTAACTCAAATTCCCATTTTACAGTAACAATGCAAATAGAACTTTTTTTGTTAAGCAAACACATTAAAAATGTATATGCTCTGTGTTCTTTCTGATCATCTTTTTTATGTTCGTGCTTTATTTTTCATATGCCTTAATGATTGGTTTGTAGAATATTGAAGTTCAAAGAAGTCAAGGCAATTTTTCATTTTCTTTAACACTGATTTCAACTAGAACATAGTGTTTCCGTGCATGGTAAAATACAGCTTGCTAATCCATTTTAACAGTGTACTAAATAAAAATATCCCTAGAATTGCTCATACGGCAAAGATAAGAGAAGATTCACTTGATGAAGTTCAAACACACAATCTTCCATGATTCACTTGATGTAGCTTATAAAAAACGCTTTAAGCTAGGAGTATTAAAACACTATAAGCCCATGCGAAAAAAATCATTACCAAACAAACCTATTTTGGTCATAAGACGCGCACGCGCTTGATTGCGGGGGTTTTAAAACTAATTTTCGGGAGTTATCAAATTAAATTGTCGCTTATATACGATAAACTTTAGCGGGAGTTTGATTATTCATTAACTCTTTTTGGAGAAAGTATGCATTTCCAATATCATTTCTTTTTTATTAAATATATATTAAATTTATGTGTAGCTCAGTTGATAGGAATATTGCATATTATATTGCATATTAAAATATGTGAGTTCTAACCACTATGTTACTAGACCAATATATATTAAAAGTGTATCTTTATTATATATTAAAAGTGTATCTTTATCTCCACATAGGCACATACTTATATTATATCAAATTGAACTTGTTTGTTTATCCAATGATTTTTTTTGAGGGAACATTTATCCAATGATCTAGAGATTTTATTTTTAAAGAAGTTAACTTGTTATTTTTTTTTTGGGGGCAAGAACTTGTTATTTTTTTAATAGACACTAAAAATGAAAGAAAACACTTATTGTTGTAGATATAATTAAGAAAATAAACCATAAATTCATAAATCGCTTGACTAATTTTTTACAAAGTATTGTAGAGTATGCAAGTAATTTTTTGAATGTAAAGTAAATTGACTACGATGCTAATTATTTTGTGTGTGTGTGTCTATATATATATATATATATATATATATATATATATATATATATATATATATATATATATGTTTAAAAGTTTGAACCTCCTAATTCAAAGTATTGGTAACGCCGCTGTGTGTAAGCTTTCTCTCGTTGAGGGGGTACGTGTCACCCCTTGTTCGGCTATCAACTTTCAACTTTGCAGTGTGATCAATTGGCTAAGTACAATGTGTGCAACCTCCCCTTAGAATGCACTTTCATGTCCATCGCTCCTTTCGATTAGTGGCGCTACAAACATAGAACATGAGTTGGATGTTTTATTGTCCAGTTCCACTGAGCTTTGACTAAGCTTGATGTCTCCAGGATCTTCATATTCTTCAATAGACTCGAAAAAGAATTGTTCAACTCTTGTTCGGTTGTAATGGTGCTCGTGTAACCTACAAATAACCGAGGGAAATTCACATATTTTTGCAATTGCCTATATATGTCGGTTTTGACTATAACAGAATAATTATTTTTAGGATTAAATAAGTTTTTGCTCCTTATAAATATATCTCAAACTTCGTTTTTAATCCCTTTAAAAAGTTTCATCAAGTTTTGGTCTCCAAAATATTTTATGTCACGACTTTCGGTCTTTTGCTTTTGAGTAAAATCACGTGTAACCTTTGAAATTTTCAAATACTTATTGCATTCATGTTCAGTACATTATAAAAATCTCTCTTGCAAAAGTTTTTTTTTTAATAATGAAAAAATTAAATATGAATTTTTCTGTTTTTAGCTCTTTTTTCAAGGAAAATTTTAGCACTTAAAAAATTATATTTAAATCGTGTTTCTTTAAAACAATTCTAAATTTTTGTGGAAGAGATTGTTTTCATATTCTAAGCATCTCTATAAAATGTTTTAAACAACTGTGTAAAAATGTATTCAAAAAAGTGAAGGGTACACATGAGTCGACTTAAAAACAATGATAAAAAATCATGACTAAAAATATTCGGAGACCAAAACTTGTTGAAATTTTTACAGATATTAAAATAAAAAATTTAAATAATAATATGGACCAAAAACTTGTTTAATGCTTTTTTTGTGTAAACACAATTAAAAACACAATAGTGTAGGTTTAAATATGTTTTGGTCTCTTCTTTATATATATATATATATATATATATATATATATATATATATATATATATATATATATATATATATATATATATATATATTTCTGGTTTGTATAAATATTTCAACTTTTCATTTTAATTACTTTAAAAAAATTCTTCAACTTTTAGTCTCCTAAAAATTTCAGTCCACACTTTTGGTTCCTTTTTGTTAAGTCAGATCATGTGTAACATTCAAATTTTTGTACAAATGCTCGGAGTATTATAAGAATATTTCCCAAAGAAAAGTTCAATTTTTCACAAAATATGAATTAAATATAAATTTTTAAACTCCAAAAATACGAAAAAGTTATATTTAATTCATTTACTTTTTTTGACAAAAATTAAAATCATTGACTTTCGAATGTTTACCATATTTATTTATTTTTTTGGTCAAGATGTTTACCGGATTTATACATTAATAATTTAAAACATTTGACCTCATGTTGACAATACAAAAAAGTGTCTTCATTCATCCGGTTTTAGAGTATATATACAAAACTGATCATAAGTTTCAATACCACGATATAAATTAATTTATTGAGCAAACAAGATGGCTATGATCTCCAAAACTGTGTTATTTGTTTCTATGTTACTAACAATTCTCTTTGCTTTTCATGTTAAGGATAGTGAAAGTTTCTTCTTCATTGTCCCCAAAACAACCGTGTATGTTACCAACAACTTAACCAATTATGTTCAACTCGGTGTCCATTGTAAAGACAAAAATAATGATATTGGGTTTCAATCCCTACATTTTGCAGAAAGTTACACCTTCACTTTTAGGCCTGCATACATGATATATAAAACCTTATACTTTTGTGGTTTTTCATTTAATAATGAATTTCACCGTTTTGACATTTATGTTCAAAAACGAGATGAGACTGGATGCGAAAAAGAATGTCACTGGCAAATAAAGGAGTCAGGACCTTGTAAGATTAACGGTGGGAGTACAGAATGCTTCCCTTGGGATCCTAACGTTGTTGAAGATAGGCAACTTGGTCATACTCTTAATGTGTAATAGGACCAATATATTTATCTCTTTGGAAAGTATGTTGATTGAAGAATAAAAATAATGTAATAATAATACATTATACGTTTGCTACAATTATTTTTCACCAACGTTTTTCTATAGCTAATCATCATATATTCACCATGACGAATTGTGAGTTTGATCTTTATTTCTTTCTCAAAAATAAAAATTATCATTTAATCAGATGTAAAAAAATTCTTTTTTATGCACTCTATGTTTTCTTGTAAGGAATTTCTACGATACACCTCATAAAGGTGTACCGGTACTCTTGATTCATATTTTAGAAAACATTATTTTATAAGAAAAAAAATGTCATTTCATTATTTATAAGAATCATATTAAATTTTTAACATTCTTTCAAAAATAAAATCAATATTCTTTGTTATGAGTAAAAAAATTATATAAAAAAAAAAGTAAATTTTATTTCGTGGATACTTTTGGTAAATAAGATTTAAATATTATAATTGTCAATGAAAAAAATAATTCATTTTCTTAAAAAAAACAACTAATTTAATTATCAATTTAATAATTTGATGTAACGATACACTCAAAATTTTGGATGTACCATATAATTTGTCTTTCTTGTAAGCAACTAACTTGTTTAAAGATGGATATTTTGTCTCTTATTTTGAAGCCAACGGGATACATGTAGGTACGTAGGGTAAGCGTGTTGCGCTCTTCTTTATTAGTATTTATAATACGTAATTAGTTATTTTGTCAATTTAAACTTTAAATCGATTTAAAATATCATGTATCGTATAAAAATATAGACGCGTGTAAAAAAAATAAAAGAACATGGATTGATACATAAGTAAAAATATAGTCATTTGTATAAATAAATAGAAAAATAGGTGTTTATATTGATATATGAGAAAAAATATAGACAGATGTGTAAATTTAAAAAATTAGAGACCGTAATAAAATATAAATTAATTTAATTTGGAAAATGATTGTAACAACACACCACTCACTAACCTAGTCTGTACACAGTGGCTCAAGATTGTAGAGACCGCATCATTTATTTCTTTTTATTTTCTCTCTTATCTATTTTATCCACCCCTCCACACCTTTTTTCGATGTTTTTCGTCTCGCTCATAAAGTAACAAAGCTTCTTCTTCTTCCTTACTTTAAATCTTCATCACCATGGACAACCACCTTTTGATCTTCTTTGTTGAGACAGTTAAATTTCTCTCTTTCTCCATAAATAAACCACTACATTTCTCTTTTTCATCAGAAAAAATTTGTACATTTGAAGAAAAAAAAAATATATTAAAATTGTTTGAGGAAAAGCTACCAAACTTGGTCCCTTGCACCGAATCTGAAGAAATGGGTACGCAAACAATCAATAAAATGCACTTTTGAATCACAAAAACTAGTGCAACTGATGACCGGCAAAATAGTTAGTTATCACGTCGCACTTATCCCATATAATGAACGGAAAATTGAGTGAATGTGTGACCTAAAGTATCTAATGAGTGTTTATTTAAGATTTTATAGTTTCAATTAGTTTTTAGTGTTATTTGATCATTTTGAACTAGTAATGTTTGTTTTGGATGTTTAATGGAACATGGTGAGGAATAGCACCGGAGATCTTGGAAGTTGCATCGTGGATTAGGATGCTTCGCTAAGAATATGGAAAGATGTAGCGCCCTGGATCACCAGTCGGGTCGTACAATAGCACAAACCCATGAGACCCCTTCTTATTATTGCTTAATGGTTAAGTTCTATGAGTTGATGCCAATGATTGGTAGTACGAGGAGTAAAAGGAATATGCTTGGAGTAGATAGGATAAGATAAGGATAGTTCATAGGGGAATGACCAAAGGGTACAACTTGTGATGGTTGGCCTTGTATTATAAAAGAACAACCACATGTTAGTGTCATGGGTCCGAAATTTTACATAGTGATTGAGAGGCCAAGTTCCAACTAGGGTTAGCAACACTAGAGTTCTCACTTACCAAGTGAGCTAAGCTCACGTGGACCAACTCACTTTCCTTGTTTCAAAAAAAAAAAAAAAAACTTACCAACGTCCTCTAAAATAAAATTACTAATAAACCACTATTAATTATGGATACAAAACAACAAAATTTTAAAATATACATTCAAAAAGAATTTCGATTTTTATTGTTTTCTAAACATTAAAATTCTTACCAAAAAAAAAATCTTACCAAGAGAACTTTGGTCAACTAAAAAAAAACTCACCAAACATTTCATGAAAAAAATCATATATTCTACAAACTTTATTTCACACGAAATTTTTTATAAAAAAAATCTTTTTATTCTGCAATTATTTTCAAAGGTCAATTGAATCTTTTTCAAAGTAATAAAAACACTTTCCATATCCTTAAAAAAAAACATTTTCCATAAAAAAATATTTCTTAAAATAAAACAATTGCTGGAAAAAAAATATTTCTAAATACAACATTTTCCATAAAAAAAAATTTCTTAAAAAAAACATCTTCTAGAAAAAATTATTTCTTAAAAAAAACAATTTCCATAAAAAATTATTTCTTTAGACTTGATTAACATTATCTTTTGGCACTCAATAGTAATTTCCAGAAAAAAATAAAAAAATGTCCCCATCATCCGACTAGCAGTATAACATGAAATCAACCCCAAAGTTCAATATCATTGTATCAATAATCTATTGAGTAAGCGAGATGGTTACAATCTCTAAATTTGTGATATTAATTAGTTTCTATGTTACCAACAATTATCGTTGCTTTACAATTCTATAGTAAAACCAGGATCGGTCAAAAAGTAAATGTATACGTTACCAACAACTTGACTGACCTCCAGCTTGGTGTGGATTGTAAAGATAAAAATTATGATTTTGGGTTCCAAACCCTAAAATTTCAAGAAAGTTACATCTTTAGATTTGTACCTTCTTTCCTTATAAAGAAGCTTATATTTTTGTAGTTTTTCATGGATTAATGGAAATCACCAATTTGACATTTATGTTCAGAAGCGAGACGAGAATGAATGTGACCCCGAATGTCATTGGCAAATTAAAGAATCAGGACCGTGCAAGCTTAAAGCTGGAGGGGCTGTAGAATGCTTTCATTGGAATCCAGATGTGGCTACAGGAGGGAGACAACTTGGTTCTGTCGATTGAAGAATAAAATTACTGATGATAATATATTGTACAACATTCTATGGTTAATCTCATATAAATTAAGCATTGCGATCATGAGTTTGATCTTTCTTCAATTCTCAAACTTTTCTTCTCTTTTATTTTGATGTAGAAAAGTTCTTTTTATAAACATTTAGCGTTTGATTCCATCTTCTATTTGAAGGTTCTCTTCTCTATAAGTGACATGAGAGTAAACATTATTTAACTCAATTTTTTCTCTTAACATGCCGCTTCCTAGCAAATGACTTAGCAATCTATAATTTGAACGTAAGGTATATAAAGTCTAATCAAGAAGTGTTGCAGTCACGATTAGAACTTGAATTCTTTTGAAAGATTCTTTATTAATTGAAACTAATTAGTTGAATCTAAATATGAATTTATAGCTATAATTCATCTTAAGGGATCCCCGCAATTGTAAATGGTTGAATTGCGAGGATATTAAAATAAATTTTCACTGATTCATCACAGAGTTATGCTCGACTTTCTTAAATCCAAACATAAGTCAAGTTATAAACTAATGATTACTCAATTTAATTTTCAACAAAGATGAAGGGGGATTCGAGGATTCTTTAATCACCGTTACACTTATGAATAACAAAAACCTAATCTCACATTAGGTAGGACGGTCAAAACCCTGCAACATTCAAATCTCTTCTTTTATTTGCTTTACCAAATAGATTTTGCTAATTATCGAATTGAACGACAATCCCTTACTACTTTATTATTTGATATGATTTCATGCATTTGTTAAATTAGTTAAGCCATCAACTGTTCTCCGCTTAACATCACTAACATTTTTGAATTTTCTCGATAAACTCTTTTGAACCAAAATATTGCAACAAACATATAAAGAATGTTTTTTTTTTAACTCGAATTGAAAAAAGATTTGAATATTTAAATGTTGGATTTTTTTATATATAAATTTTATCTAGAATAGAGATATAATAGTATTCATAATGATACTTTAGAGGTGGTCTCTCTTATATGTCTCGACTGAAAGTCACGACAGAGTAATTAGAGATCAAAAAGGTACAACTCTTAACGATATGGAATGTCTTCTATGCTCATAAGATTTGCAACTCTAAATCTTTAATTATAAAACTAAATTAAAAACAAATAAAAAAACACATTAACAGTTTGACTCCAAGTTCATCGAATTCCATTAGTCACTTGGCTTACTGCCCGTAAAAAAAAATTCAACAAATATGAAATGAGTGAGATTACATATCAGCGAGTTCTCAAAATTAAGAATTTAATAGCCAACTTCTTGTCTTTGGTGCAAGTTAACCAGCAAAAAATATTAATTTTAGCATCTTGACTAAACCCTCATTCATATGTTGAGGATCTAATTTGGAATGAATGGACATAAAATCTGAGTCCTAGGCAAGGGTAGACATAATATATGAGTCCCGTAAATGGAGCACTAGACATAATAAACAAGTCCTTGGACATAATAAGTAGAGCAATTCCCATCTTAGTTTTTACTACAATTTATTTAAGTATACTGGAACAGTGACCACGTTATTTTTTCATGAAAGAAAACAATTCTATTAAGCTCAAAATAAGTTATTAGGATGATATTATGGATTCAAAGTAACTTGGAACCAAGGAGAATGTAGCACAACATTAGACATCATAAAATAGTTCAAAATGACAAATTTTGGAACCAAGGAGAATGTAACTTGGAAATTTAACATATAACACTCATGAATTTCTACACAAGAACAAAACAATTTCAGTACATGCAGCATAACCCATTTATTTTTACTATGTAATTTCTTAAAACATATGAGAAGAGATTTATGGAAATAGGAGAACATAATTTCACCCAAAACCCCCCTAAAATTGTGAATTGAGAAGAGTAATGAAGATTTCCCGTTCTTTTACCTCTCTTCATTCTCGGTTTCTTTCTTTTATTTCTTCTTAGTGAAAAAGAAAGAGGTTGAATATGTGAAGGTAATGTGAGTTTGTGTGATTTGACTTCGTCAACGAGATTTTAATTGGGTAAATCTTATTCACTGTGTCAATTAAAACAGGATTATATACTTGGGTGACTTAGATGAAAAATGTTATTAATTAAATCTTCATTGTACATAGTTTAATTTATGGTGTATTATAAAAAAAAAAATATCTTTATTATCTCGACAAGTGTTTAAAACATTTTTTTTTAATCCTAACAAACGCTCCTAAGCCATTGTTAGTATGACCATTTTTTTTTTTAAAAAAGGAGGGTATGACCATCTTTTCAATAATTTATTTTTTCACGCTATGTATATGCTCTTTTATTGCATGCAAATGAACCGTGTACAACCAAGTTATCAAACTCAAATTCTCAACAACTAATTTTAAGGTGCAGTCGATTATTCATCCTTAATTTAAAAGAGATAAAGCACATTTCACTTAATCTAACAAACAATTTACAGTCAGCTTCTGATTGCAGAGATTCAATTTGCAAATCATCAAGCCGTCATCTGAGCTAATTCTAAAGTTTTTTTTGTTAACTAGTTTAGTGGCTAAAAATCCACATTTTCTGATGAATAAGTGGGGGTGTTTGAAGTTCAAACCTCCAACTCCTAAATATATTATACATAATCTCTATCAACCAAGCTAAGCTCATATGATTAATTCTTAAAAAAAGTTATTAAATTAAACTAACTATAATTACCTTAGCCATAGATCAAGAGGAGGAGGCAATCAGATAGATCCAAACAATCAACATATATAAGAGTTTATACCAAGTCATATATGAAATTGGTGTCAGCTTTTTCATTGAGTTATTGAGTTATATGATAAAATGCGACTTGTAGTAACATGTGTTTACCATCTTTTGCTGCAAAGAAAAAGATATACGATGAAAATGAGCATGAAACGCCTAATATTGCATGTGGAAGGACAACAGGAGCACATGGCGGTGTGCCACTTTGTCAAATCCGTCAATTCGTTTCCAGACTAAGGGGATAACACATTTGGTATTTTATCTTGTTGCAAGTCTAAAAAACCAAAAAAAAATTAAGTTCAGTTTCTAAGCTAATTTTTCCTTTATTATATAGTTGAACAGTCCGACTTTAAATAATGGCATATGCCATACACATATCACTCCAATCATTTATAAGACAATCATGGTGTAAAGTTATTCTTCTCCACATGTTGCTGATCCAGTCTTTAAATTTTGCTAACACAATGCTTTTAATTATATGTTTTTGAGGAGCATTATATTTTTATTTTGATGAAAATGCTTTTATTTTATATTTTTTCTAAAAGAGTCTAATGGCAAAAATGACATACTAAATGCTAGAAAGGGAGAAATTATAAATTTGAACACGTACTTTAGCTTACAAGTTGTACTTACAAGTCAAAATATAAGAGAAAATATGTACTTTTAATTACAGTAGTATTACATTAGAAGTTTGTGCGGTCATTATCCAGGTCAAAGGCACAAAATAAACAAAATTCATCGTACATATTTTGTAAATAAAAGAAACTTGTACTGTATTTCTCTTTCTTTACTATATAAGAAAATTTCTATTTTTTTTTGTTAACGTTGATAAAAAAAAAAATATGGGAGACACATCTATGTAAAGTTAGGGAAAAAAACAAATCACAACGGGCGTCAGCATGATTCAAATACTGAGAACGACTCATATAATTTTATCATAAATTAAAGTCTCGTAATAAATTGAAGTATCGATCCAAAGAGTGTTCTATATTAAAAAAAAAAAATGGTTGCTAGCATATAACAACACGAATTCTACACCTCTCAAAAAACACGAATTCTACATGATTAATTTGTCTTCTCATAAACATAAATTAATTTAAGTTCAACTCATTTAATCAATATATCTATGGTTCATGAATGTTGTGTTTACGATGATTAGTTTTGTCATTTAAAAAAGCTTAACGGCGTAGTTTGTTGTCCAATTGTCTTCCATTCATGTGTAAATCATATTGAATATTAATAGAGATTAAGTACTAAAAAATAACAATATCAAAATTAATTATTGTCACTCAAGAATCATACGCTTAGATATATTCAACCCAAACTCATTTAGAGCCATAGTGCATGGCATCCACAATCATCTTACAATCTGTTTCAAGGATCACAACTTGCCTTTACCACTTTATACTTAGGGGACAATAATCGCCAATTCCATAAGTTACGATACAACTATATACTCTCTCCGATTTGATCCATTCAACCGGGACATTTTCCTTCATTTTATTGAAATTGAAAGGTATTGAAAACAACATAAGAACGTGAAATGCGGTTGAAATACATACATACTGTAATAATGTAATAGCACCCCGATTATACCATGTTGAGTCTATCCTAATGGGAGGATATGTAGGGTTTGGCTAACATGCAACCCGAACTAAATGCTGAAGTTGCTTTCCCTATACATCCATGGATGTTCCATCAGTGTGTATGGGCCTTCTTCATATGCCCATTCAAGAAAAGATTGGTTGGAGGGATTATAACTTGCAAGAGACCGAGTAAATCAATCTCAAAATTGGGAAGGAAAAAAAATGTTAAAATAGTCTCTAAATGATGTGAATAGTCAAATACATTTTTTAAATTATAATGCATCACTCAATAATATCTTTTTTCGTCTCACGATAAATGACTTATTTGCAAAAATAATTTGTATCTATGATCAACGATCATATATGGGTCAAAGACAGGTAAAACTTGTAGTGCAAAGTGTTAATACCAAGATTGTTCTTACAAAGATCTTTCATTGGTATCGGTAAATTAGGAACATAAAGAGAAAAGAGATGGTTATGTGTTTGTTTATTAATTAAGATTTAACAAGAAATGTTTGTAACTTGTAAGGCCTAGTTGAACATTGTAGATGAAGGAAGAAGTGAAGTGATGAATGAGAATGAAAGTATGGAGCGTGAGAATGTGCATTATGGTGTACAGTATCTAGGTGAGGTTCAGATCTATCCAAAGCTAAATATACTCCCCTTGTCTCTAACTATAAAACTATTTTCGAAGAATTTTTTTTGTCCCTAAACATAACCATAGACAAATTGCAAACTACTAGATATATTTATTATTCTTTTTCTAAATATATGTTTTTACTGATACTATCAATTTATATTAGAATATAAAAAATCAGAATTGTATACATTATAAGACCAACGATATTATATGAAACGGAGTGTTGAGCGGTGAAGAAACAACACAGACATAAATTGTAAGCGTAACTGAAATGAGAATGTTGTATTGGATGTGTGGTAAAATTATTGAGATGGAATTAGAAATGACGATATTAGAAGAGAGTTGGAGTAGCACCTATAGTAGAAAAGATAGTAGAAACTAGACTTAGGTGGTTTAGACATGTAGAGAGAAAACATGTAGTTTTTGTAGTTAGGATAATAGATCATATGGAGGAAAGTCATATCACCTGAGGTAGGGCTAGATCTAGAAAACTACTCCCTCCGTCTCACAATTATTGTCTCTTTAGCATTTTTTTCTTTTTCTCAAAATAATTGTCATTTTACAATAATAATGCATCATTTTTTCCCCATTACTATACCCTTATTTGTTGAATTTCATCAAACTTAACTACTCCACTAACTACAATTGATAAGGGTGTTTTAGTAAATGCTACTAATTTTACCATTAAAATCAACGCAATTAATCATTTCCTTAATAATCGTGCACAAACCTTTAACGACTAATATTGTGAGAAGAATGGAGTATAATATTATGAAGGATCTAGAGATAAATGAGTTGGAGAGAGAAAGAAGACATGGTTAGCGGGATAAGGCTTGTTTGTTGTTGTTGTATACATTATACATAAAATGTATGTTCTGGTGTACCAATGTTATGAAGGATCTAGAGATAAATGAGTTGGAGAGAGAAAGAAAGACATGGTTAATTAGCGGGATAAGGCTTGGTTGTTGTTGTTGTATACATTATACATTATGTTCTGGTGTACCTTAAAGTCCCACATTGTTTGGAAACGAGATTAAAAGCGGTTTATATACGACACTCATATTCCTGAACCCAACGTGACACCTTTTATATAAAACAAAATCGTGAAGAGCTTCCACCCAAAGTGAACAATACCTCTGAACGTAGTGCGACTTACTTGAGGGTGGAACAAAACATTGTCGACTTCATCTATGAAGTTTCTCCTCATTAGCATCAACTGGGGGGCAACTGCTCCGATACACCTTAAAATTCCACATTGCTTGTAATTTGGGCTAAGGGTAGTTTATATACAACACTCACACTTCTCAATCCAACAAAAAGACAAATTCGTGAAGAGCTTACATCCAAAGCAGACAATACCTTAGAACACGGTGCAACATACTCGAAGGTGAAATAGAACAACGTAGTTTAGTAAGAGTGATAGACAGATTATACACATCAATTACATTTTCAATTTTATTTATTTATTAGGTCCCAAATATTTTTTACATGTTGTGAAAGACACTTGTTAAACTTATCACTAGCATTGGTCTAAATTACACCATCAATTTTTTTTTATTTCAAGCTAACTAGTGCCCCAGTGCCCCAGGCACTGGTAATTCAAAAGTAGAATTTTTGTCTTTGAGATATAAGTTGTTACTTTGGATTAAGTAATAATTACATCACTATATATAATTGTTAGTAGTTATTACACCCGTTTTATTGCTTAACTAATGCCTTTGGGAAACTAGTTAGCATTCTCCCTTTTATTTATTAGGTCCTAAATATTTTTTACATGTTGTGAAAGACACGTGTTAAAGAATTCAAAACAATGCATGATTATATATAAGGGTCGGGGCTCGAACCCCGAACACAACAAATATTTATCTTTTTTTTTAGGGAAACAAATATTCATCTTAAAAGGTGAATTTCAACCACTAAACTATTTTAAAAAAAAAATCAAAAGCTAACGATTTCACGTTAAATAAACAAACAAAAAAATCTCAAAAAACTTAAATCCGCAATTTTTAAAACACAACTTCTACTAAAAATTCTTGGAAAATGTTAACTACTACCCAGAGACACTAATTAAAGATTTTAAATACTCAATCTGTTTTAAAATGAGTGTCGTTTTAGCCAATTACACACAAATTAAAGAATGGAATGAAATAATCATTAAACATAACACTTTTACTAAATTGCCCAAGAAAAAAACAAACTTAAAGTTACATTAAAAATTGTACGAGAGAAAAGTTGGAGTATTTATTGAGGGTAAAATTGGGAGAAAAAAATTAAAGTTGTATTGAAAATGTAAAGTGACATTCATTTTAAAACAATTTTTTTTGCTAAAATGACATTCATTATGAAACAGAGAGAGTAGTAGTAACTTTTATGAAAGTTTGTGTAACAAAGTGCATTAAAAATTGAAAACTTTGACATTTTTAAATAATAATTATTTAATGACTTAAATATGTGATTAGTCCCTGCAATTTCATCTAATTTTGACATTGGTCCTTGCATTGTTTTTTGTTTGGCATTGATTCATGCACTTTTTAAATTTTTTTGCTTTGGTTCTTCTGTCAAGTCTCGGTTAAAAAAAAAAACCAAAAATAACGGTGTGCCACGTGGACCGATCTTTTCACGCCACATGGCACATTAAAAGACAAAAAATTCCAACTTTTTAGTTAAAAATATCATTAGTCCCCGCACTTTCAGCATTTTTTATATTAGTCTCTGCACTTTGATATTGGTTCCTAAACTTTTTTCTTTTTATTTTTTTAAAAAAGTTTCAATGAAATTATTATGTTTCATTATTATTTTGTTCATTGTTTTTATTGACAATAATTATAAAAAAAATAAACTTTTAAAAATCTTTTTTTTAAAAATTATGTTTTAATTGTATCGCATTGTAAACGGAAATTGCATCGCATTCAAAAAAATTAAGCTTTAATTGTATAATTACATGTATTGCCAATGTGCAATTTATTTTTTATCTACTTTATTAATTTTCATCTATTGTTACGGTGTTAATGCGATGCAATTTCTTTTCCATTTGCAATGCAATACAATTAAAGCTTAATTTTTTTAAAAAATATTTTTTTATAATTATTTTCAATAAAAATAATAACAAAATAATAATAAAACATAATAATTTTATTGAAAGCTTTTTTAAAAAAGAAAAAGAAAAAAGTTCAGGGACCAATATCAAAGTGCAGGGACAAATGATGTTTTTAAATAAAATAATAATTTTGTTTTAAACAACTAAAATAATATAATTAAAATGTTTAATTTTTTTTTTGTCTTTTATTGTGTCATGTGGCATGGAATTGGAATGATTGGTCCACGACACACCGTTAGTTTTAGTTTTTTTTCTTTAACTCAGACTTACTAGAAAGGATCAAAGCCAAAATTTTAAAAAGTGATGTCAAACAAAAAAAATGCAGGAACCAATATCAAAATTAGATGAAAATCCAAGAACTAATCACATTATAATCCTTAAATGTTCGGAACATTCGTTAACAAGAACCAACATTCTCTAACATTTATATTAAAAGCGTGTCTTTCTCTTTTTTCCCTTAACAAATGTCCCAAAACCATCATAAACCCGTTAATTTTGTTTAGCTTTTGCACGGTTAACTAAGTTAATTTCCCCAAAACCAAAGCCATGAGCCTGCTTACTGTAGAACCAATAGGATGTGGACATAATTATTGTTGTCTTATAACAAAGCAGGACATTACAAAGGCAGCTTTTTCTTTTATAAATAGCAGAGTTCGTTCCAAGCATTAAACAGAGCACACTCTGTCTTGCAGCAGTGCCACTTTGCTCTTTGGTTGGTTAGTTTTCTTCATTTTCCCTTTCACACTCTTCAAAATGACCCTTTCCCTTTCCTACTCTCTCTTCCTTCTTTCTCTCTTCTCTTCTTTCCTTCTCCATACCCATGCCTTCCCACTCCATCGCCACCACCCTCACTTTGCCACTCACAACTACAGAGATGCTCTCACCAAATCCATTCTCTTCTTTGAAGGACAAAGATCAGGGAAGCTCCCTTCTAACCAGAGAATGTCTTGGAGAAAAGACTCTGGTCTCTCTGATGGTTCAGCAATGCATGTATGTAAACAAATCATATCATAAATCTCACATTATCATAAATTTCTATAGTTTTTGTTGCTTATTTTTGGCTTAAATGTACAATGTAGGTTGATTTGGTTGGAGGGTACTATGATGCTGGTGACAATGTCAAGTTTGGTTTTCCTATGGCTTTTACTACAACTATGCTTTCGTGGAGTGTTATTGAGTTTGGTGGGTTGATGAAAGGTGAGTTACCAAATGCTAGAGAAGCTATTCGTTGGGCTACTGATTATCTTCTAAAAGCTACTGCACATCCAAACACCATTTATGTTCAGGTTAGTTTTTCTTCTTTTGTTCATTGTTTCGTGGTTATGTTAAGGAGAAAACAGTGGAAATGAGGTTGATTTTTGGGTTTTGTTTTTGCAGGTTGGAGATGCTAAAAAGGACCATGCGTGTTGGGAGAGACCAGAAGACATGGACACACCAAGAAGTGTTTTCAAGATTGATGCAAACGCTCCTGGTTCTGAAGTTGCTGCAGAAACAGCTGCAGCATTAGCAGCTGCTTCTCTTGTTTTCAGAAGAACTGATCCAACATACTCCAAGATTTTAGTTAGAAGGGCTATTAGGGTAAGCTTGATTCATGATGAAAAAAAATTAAAAATTGCTTTTTTTTGTTGTTGCATAAATCTGAGACTGTGTTTTGGGTTTAGGTTTTTCAATTTGCTGATCAGCATAGAGGACCTTACAGCAATGTCTTGAAACCTTTTGTGTGTCCCTTTTATTGTGATTACTCTGGTTATCAGGTAAAGTTTTGATTTTTCCATTGTGCCAATTTTTACTTTTGAGTCATACACAAAATTATAGTACTTTTGACTGATGGGTTTATAATGACTTGTTAGGATGAGTTGTTGTGGGGTGCTGCTTGGTTACACAAAGCTACAAAGAATCCAATGTACCTAAATTACATTCAAGTTAATGGTCAAATCCTAGGAGCAGCAGAGTTTGACAACACATTTGGTTGGGATAACAAGCATGTTGGAGCAAGGATACTTCTTTCAAAGGTCCTAAATTTCACCACATAGTATCAAACAAAATAACAATAATGTTTTAAAACTTTTTTTTTTGTGGTTTTAGGAATTTCTAGTTCAAAGGGTAAAATCTCTCCATGACTACAAGGGCCATTCAGACAATTTTGTTTGTTCTTTAATTCCTGGAGCTGGATCCTCTTCTGCACAATATACCCCAGGTAAGGTCCCTTTTTCTTCTCTTTCAGTTTTAACTCTATTGGTTTCATGTGGTCCAAGATGTAACTGTTTTTGAGCTTGTGAAACTTTATAGGTGGGCTTTTGTTCAAGATGAGTGATAGTAACATGCAGTATGTCACATCCACTAGCTTCTTACTAGTAGCTTATGCCAAATACTTGACCAAATCACATTCTGTTGTGCGTTGTGGTGGTACCATAGTAACACCTAAGAGACTCCGAACCTTAGCCAAGAAACAGGTACAAAAATAACTAATTCAAATAATGAAATTTAGTCCTATAATTTTTTTGAAGGAAAATTTAGTCCTATAATTATTTTGTACATTTTATTTTAGGAAACTTCTGGTACATATTTGTAAAGACTAATAATTTTAGGGAAAACCTTAATTTTTTTTGATTAATTTTTGTTGGTATTTTTTGTTAGGTGGATTACTTGCTAGGAGATAACCCATTGAAGATGTCATACATGGTGGGGTATGGACCAAGGTATCCACAAAGGATACACCACAGGGGATCATCTCTTCCCTCAGTGGCTGTACACCCAGGAAAGATCCAGTGTTCAGCAGGGTTCAGTGTGATGAGTTCACAATCCCCTAATCCCAACATTCTAGTGGGTGCTGTTGTTGGAGGACCAGATCAGCATGATAGGTTTCCAGATGAACGGTCAGATTATGAGCAATCAGAGCCAGCAACTTATGTTAATGCACCACTTGTGGGAACACTTGCTTATCTTGCACACTCGTTTGGTCAACTTTAGAAACCAGCATCTCCAACTTGTTTGGGTGAATCTGATTATGATGTTTTAGTTTTTATATTTTCTCTAATTTGGTTAGTAGTACTTATAATTGGTTACTATATTTCTTAGAAGCTTTTAAAAACTTGTCACATTTGAGTAAGTTTCATTGTGGCAATGCTTCTATATTGTTAAACTATGTATGATTGGGGAAATTATCAAGTGATGTTAAAATTATCAAGAAGTTAAAAGTTCAATGCAAATCACAACTGTAAAAGTGTTTAGTTTTGCTTGTTATTTGTGTTGATATCTACTTTCAAGACATTGGTGAGACCAAAAGGATAAAATAAAGTTTGGGATAAAGACATGGTTGAATTAAATAAAGGTTTAACAAGTAACTTTTCCTAGGAACTTGGAAATTATCCATTTTCACAATACACTATCTTTGACCAAAATTTGTGAGCCGAAGAAATTCCGGAGAATTTTTTCCAGCGCCGAATGACAAAAGATTCTCTTAGAACATGGGAAACTAGTTGTTGGGATGGATATGGGGAAGTATTGTCTGGTTCATCATATTGATCCTCATGGCCTCATCTTTTAACCCTCATCAATCCAATTCTTTCAAGCCTTTGCCTTTTCTTAGAATGAATGAAGATCGTATATTACTCCTCTTTTTTATTCAGAGGTTTCATTACTGTCCTCTTATTTAATCAAACAATGGGCTGAGCGAAAATGTTAACAGATGTATCTGAGACACTAATTGAAGAAACACGTATAGTATTTAAAAGTGTAGAAAATATTATTTTCAATGTAATTTTTTTTGGTTCAATAATTAATGTTCCGAGATCATTAGTTAGCATGACCCTGTGTTATATCTACTTTCAACCATTGCAATAATAAGTCAGGAGAGTGTCTCTTGAAATCATACGGGTCCATCACCATCATTTTGTCTTCTAAACTTGCCAATAAATAAACAAAACAGTTTTGAATTAGAATTACGCGCAAATTTGTATCATTAGGGCTTAGGAAGATGACAATGACGTTAATTGGTGATATGGCAATTGGCAAGTTCATATATAAGCAAATTCACATCTCTTTTGTCATCTCTTAAAACCAAAATGACTGATTCTACAATGTCTTTATATGCATAGGAGGGATACTAATAGCACCAAATTACGTATAAAATAAAAACTACTATATTTGATAGGTTAAAATCCTTTAGGAATCAGACCAAATTACATAGATTTCATATAAATTTAGTGTAACATGTGTAAATTTTAAATCAATTAATAATAGTAATGTATAATTTATTGGTTTCCATGGGGCAAAACAAGTTATTCTTACGCATAATTTTTTTATTTTGAACTAATTCTTACGTGTAATATTTAGAAAAATATTTGGTCAACGCCTCTTAAGATGTATATATCATAAGAGATATAGAGATAAAGAGAATGATGTCATAAATTAGTTACAAGATAAGTAGAGAAAGTTAAAAAAAAATGAGGGGTTTGATGAATGTTTGAAACTAAACGGTGTACAAATATCATTCTTGGGTTCGAGAAATGATTTTTGAACTTATATTTCACAACAATTATTTCAACAATCCTATGCATATAAGGGTATTTTTGTAAAAGCAAAAGAAAAAAGTTTCAAAACACTATGTCATAAGGATATTTTGACAACTAATATTTTAAAATTGTTGGGAAATTTTTAACAAATATATCATAACTCTTATGGTTTTTACTCAATCATGAAAATTAACCTTGCTTCAAAAAAAAAAACCTAGAGTAAAAAAAAAAACATCTAGTTAATTTTAATATTATGTATTATTATGTTTTAACGATATGGTATTATGTATCTCTCACGTCTTTTTCTCACTATCCTTTTTATATCCAATCTTAAATGTAAATAAAAGACGTATAAGATAAGAGTTTCTCTTTTTAGGTATGTAGCCAGTATTTTCGTAGGAAAAAAAAGATACTAGCAGTATGTTAATGTAACCATTAGCCAGTACCAGCTCTGCATGAAAAGGGAACCATATATTTGACCGTTGAAAGATAGGGTGATGGAGAGAGAGTATAGTATTCTGCAGAGACATGTGAAAAAGAACCAAAAGAACTGGTATAAATGTAAGAGATGTCAGATGTGGGACAACAACCCCTTATTGACAGGGAAGGTACTTGCCCTAAGTTATGGCATCACGATTCCAAAGTCCCTCATTGGGACCCAAAGACATTCCTCCAAACCCAATCCGTGTTTACATGAATAACCTTCTGGATAAAATTAATCTCCCAACGTGAATAACTTGCATATTTTAATTTTATTCATGGGATACATATGCGTGTGAGTTGTGAACATATTTATTGTCAAATTTTTGGTTTATTAATATTAAGGTTAAATATGTATTTTATCTCTATAAATATGTCAACTTTTTGTTTTAGTTTTTTTAAAAATTTCCTTAGATTTTTAGTCCCTAAATTTTTTTTCATTTTCGTTTTTAGTCTCTCTTTTAAAGTAAACTCATATGTAGAATTCATATTTTTTAATAAAATTTTGCAGAAAAATTCATAATATTATAATAATCTCTCCCAAAAAAAATATAATTTTTTAACAAAACATGAATTTAATATGAAGTTTTATATTGTTTACAGTTAAAAATTCATATTTAATTTATGTTTTGTTAAAAAATTATATTTTTTTTGGGAAATTATTTTACAATATTTTACACATTTCTGCACAATTTCATTAAAAAATACAAAAAATAACTTAAAAATAGGGACTAAAAGTAGTGATTGAAAATTTTATAGGGATTAAAAGTTGAAGAAAATTTTTAGAGGGACTAAAACGAAACGTTAGTATATTATAGGGACTAAAAACATATTTAACCCTTAATATTATTGTCAATTTTTCTACATAAATACATTTTTTTATTCTGTTTTTTATTTTTAAATCTCTAACGATAAAATAAAGGAGATATAGAATTTTAGGTAGAATTTTTTGTCAAAAAAAAATTGAAGCTTTTATTATTTCAATTATACTATTAAACAAATTTTGCCATAAAAATCTATATTATTGATGTCACTGAAAAATATAAGATTTTATATTATTTATTACATTGTTAATGTCATTAAAAAATATAAACATAATTTGTTACTAGCATTTATATATCTAATTTTAATATAAATCAAAATTTCATAACAATTAACGTTCATAAAAATTTATACCTATACAAATTTCATACAATATGAAAATCACTCCAAGAAATTAACAACCTCATGTCTGTCTGTCGTTACTTCCTCCGTCCTTTGTTCCATGAAATAAACTACTCTAGACGCGCCCTCCGTTCACAGTTCGCACCATCGCCCTACGATGTGTGAAGAATTGACTTCATATTTCACCACTAGGAGGTGAGAACCAAACACTATGATGGTCGCCAATGCCATAGACGGAAGGAACAAAAAACACAAGTGAATTGAGGGTCAAGGATCAACTGTATATCAATTACGAGGAGAAATTATGTTCGATGAAGTAGAGAAAGGTAAACCAAACAATAATAGCGGAGACAACAAAAGTCAAGTGGACGAAGACCGAAAAAAGAGCAAAGGATTATGCCCTTGTTTCGCTGAACACACTCCCCTTGACACCACAAAGGAAAGAATTTTGCTAGAATGTATGAATGTCGAGTTTAAATAAGCTCAAATAAAGAGTTCCTTCCCCAAACATCAGAGGGTGAAGCAATATGACACAAAAAACTGTAAATAGTCAAATAGCCGACCATCACAAATAACTAACCAAAAATAACCACTGTGAACAGTCGAATCAAAACTTCAAAAGTCGAGCAAGATCTACCTTACCGTTGTAAATAATCTCTAAACAAGCAAAGAATCTCCCCGAAGATCTAAAGTATGCAAGTGCAAATAAAACTCATCTAGGATCCAATGAGTCCACCCATTAGCTAAGTACAACGTTGTATTTACTTTATTAGTTCTATTTCTCAATTTGAAAAATGAATAACTTAAATAATACTTCCATACACATTAATAAAACAAGGTGCTTTCTCCTGAAGAACACGAAATTTGTTGTTTATGTATGATGAAGAGAGACCTACAAACTTTCGACCGATGTCACGTCCCTGAGCCCAAATAGAAGAGTCAAAGACTCTTGAAATTTGTTGTTTATGTATGATGAAGAGAGACCTACAAACTTTCGACCGATGTCACGTCCCTGAGCCCAAATAGAAGAGTCAAAGACTCTTGCCCGGCGGTACATGCTCCAACAAAACAAAGAAATTAAAGACTCTTAACAATAACATGCCTTACATACTCGAGTGAAAATGGGAAAGTCAAAACCCCCCAACAGGCACTGTGTGCCCCAACCTAATAAAGAAACCAAAAGTTTAAAGACTTATAATAAGAACACATGCCCTAACTAAATGAGGGAACCAAGATTCCCCGATCAATGTAGTACACCGATACAATGATAAGTACCAACATATTCGTAGCCATGCCATGCTAATAAGTGTCTACCCTGAATCAGGTCTTAAATTTTGGGTATGGAAATGAGGCTAAAATTTGGCAGGTTGTTGTTCATAATGACGTCCAATAATAACAACCTCGACAATCTGATGATGTCCACTAGGTTGCCCCATGAGGTCTCTCAGAAATACACGTTCCTCTTGAAGCATAAGAATAGTGGTCAATATTTCTTACAAAGGTGAACATAATTATTAAATAAATGGAGTACGAAGTATCAATCCCAACGACAAAGAAAATACGTTCAATATAATCATTCCGACGAAGTCAAGCTAGAAAATCAAACTAAAGCAAACATGTCATAGATACCATAAATGCAAATTTCATTAAGAGAAGTCCCTAGACAAAACATCAGATATAACCATAAGGGTGCTACAGACCTCAGAGTCAACAAAGATGTAAAGAGAAACAACTACATACAACTACAAACTTAAAAATTGTCCCTCGACGAAGGCCCCTATATAGATCCGAGCAGAACAATCTCCCTGCTTTTTAGTTTCTAATAATCTAGACGAATCTTGTCCCTAGCCAGAACCTCCGAAGGGTGGAAATGTTCCACCTATTCATAGTCTGAAACAAAGACACCCTAATTCTTACCGGTTGTGTCCGCGGTGCAGTTTGGTTTGATATAATTTTTTGCGAGACAACACATAATTTAAAATTTTGCAACAATTTTGATTATAAATGTTTCATAATTTATTTATGAGAAATTTTAATGCATATAAGCCAATTTCTTATCTTTAATAAGTGATTACTAATGACAAACTTAACCTAAGCACTCCAAACCGATACAATTATGATTTAATATTCATAATTCACTTGTTAACAACTCCAAAGGTATTATACCACTTTTTCTTCTTCTTTGGCCATGTTATAAAATCCAAACTAGATACTAAATCAACAAATCATTTGAGTGTTCTATAAGTTTGCAGTTTGGTTTGGTTGACAAAAAAACCGTATTACCGAACGAAACAATTGAAAAAAAAATGGTTATATACGTCTAAACCAAACATAGTTTATGCGGTTTGGTTTTATTTTATTTGATTTAAATTTTTTTAATTAGTTGGTTCGATTTCGAACATGGTCATTTTGAAGGAAGCAAACAATAATAGTGTAAAAGTAAGAAATTTCACTTATTGAGCTTAAAGAGAGTGAAGTTGAAAAGTTACCTTGAGTGCCTTATGGAAAGCAAATCCAGTAAAATAACCTTGACCCCTTTCCGAACCAAGAAAAATACGCACAATGATTTTAAAAGTAAGTTAAGAACTCAATTTCACCCATGCGAGTCCATTTCTCAATGACGCCAGAGCCAGGTACGAATGAATTTTTCATCATATGTTTAAACTCTTTTGCATGCTTCTGCTGTTGTTGTTCCAATTACATTTTCAAATTGGGGACAAATTAGTTCTTTTGTTATAATGGGTCGGAGACTAATTTGTTGTCCTTATAAAATCATTAGAACTAACTTAGGTATTAGTTTCTGCAAGCGAGAAAATTGTGAGGGCTTAAATTGGGTCTTTACTTGTTTATTTATTTATTTCCCTTCTTTGGTAGCTCCTTTGAGGAACCGGTTCCGGCGCGATATTCGCCTTGATAAAGGCATCATGCCACATAATTGCTCGCAGCAGAGCTTCATTAAGCAGGGCACTTGACAACTTTCGAATTTTATCATCAGTAACTTTTATTTATATAGGTTTTGTTTAGGAGTTAGGAAAGAAATGGAGGGAAGGGCTTTATGGGGGAGGGAAGGGGAGGGGAATTTATTAACTTGTTTAGTCAAAAAAGTTAAAGGGAATAGGGAGCTGTGCAACACCGACACTTCTGATGGAAGACCTGTACCGGTATCCGACACATGTCAATGCCCGATGCCAACACGACACTGACACATGTAGTTACATTGAATTATGTCATTATCCCAAAATTTTATCGGTGTCGATGTGTCAGTGTCTGGTGTCCCACATAGGAAAGTTTTAGTTTTGCTAAGAAAAATATTACGATCGGTCGAGATGGGACACTTATAGCTTCGGCTTTTTTTAGTCCCACTGATCTCAACAAAGACGGAGTTTTTCGTCGTTGGAATAGGGTGAGAAACTCAACCGATTTTTTCTTCCTTTTTTTTACGATTTCCCTTCCCCTCTCCGGTAGCTTGCACAGGGATGCAAGTCCACTGCGATAGTCTTCCTGCAAAAGGCATCGCATCACAGAATTGCGTCGTAGCTGAGCTTCATTAAGTTGTGCGATTGACAACTTAGAATTTTATCATGAGTTAAGAATTTGTATAGGTTTTGTTTGGGAGTTAGGAGAGAAAGGGAGGGAAGGGTTATTTGGGGGAGGAAAAGGGAATAGGATGGGAAGTTCTCGACTTGTTTAGGTTAATAGTTTAAAGGCCGAAGAATTCTTGTAATTGATTTAATTTTTTTGAATTTTATTATGAAAACGAGTAAAGTGATCAGGACAATCTGATGAAGCCCTTTGAAATCTTGATCCAATTCATTTATTGGCTACCCGAATAGAAAAGTTTTAGTTTTGCGGAGAAAAATAATTCGCCCGGGCGAAGTGGGACTATTATTGCTTCCTCTTTTATTTCACTCCAAACTTCGGAACAAAGCCTATTAGTTTCTCATGTCTTATGAATCTCTAAAACTTGTGATTATATGTTTGGAGGTGAATTTGATATTTGTATAATTTATGATGTTGGTTGCAGCCGAAAGTGAATTTTTGTGATACTCTAGATGGGTGCTCCTAAGAGGAATTGGACATCAGAAGAGGAAGCGGCGATTAAAGCTGGAGTTGTCAAGCATGGGGTGGGTAAATGGTGTACAATACTCAAGAATCCAGAGTTTAGCCGTGTGTTATATATTCGCTCAAATGTCAATCTCAAGGTTTGCTAATGTTGTTGGTTCTTGTACTTATTTGTTTATTTTTTGGAAAATGCTAACAAGTGCCCGAGGCACTTGTTAAGGAAGCCAGCAAAGGAAGTTTTATGTTAAAAATGACACTTTTCAGGTTTTTGAGGAATTGACTACACAACTTTCAATGCAATACTACAATATTTGATTCCTTAACAAGTGCCCTTGGCAAGTGCCTCTAGTCGAAAACTCCATTCAATTCTCAATACTTAATAAATGTTGAATAAATGTTGGACCATCAATACAGGGAAACTCCATTCAATTCTCGATACTTAATACAAAATATCGACAGTAATATCTATGTTAGATTCTCTAGTGGAAATAGGGGAAAACTCCATTCAATTCTCGATGGAATTGGAAACGAAGTTTTGCGAATTAACTCCGCAGTGGAAGATAATTTTGCGAATTATTCCCTTCGGCCAACGCACAAGACGAGACTTTACTACCCTGGGGCGTCTTTTTGCAAAAAGTTAAAGGAGGAACTCAGTAGCTGCATCCGACGCATCTATCAACTATAGAGTATTCATTTATTTACATATTTTTTTTTTATATATATTCCCCTTTTTGTTGAATACCCTCTCACCCCCGAAAATTAAAACCCTAATTCTTCCAAGCTCTTGCGGCCACACCACCGATCCCCATTTCCCCCTCCAATCAAAGAAGAAAGAATGAGTAGACATCCGAGCAGAACTGTCTATGTTGGGAATCTACCTGGCGATATCCGTGAAAGAGAAGTTAAACATTTGTTTATGAAGTATGGTCACATAACTCGAATTGATCTAAAGGTTCCGCCAAGGCCCCCTTGCTATGCATTTGTAGTGTTTAAAGATGCTCTAAATGCTGAGGATGCAATTCACGGGCGTGATGGCTGTGAATTTGATGGGTGCCGATTACGGGTCGAAGCTGCACATGTTGGTTATTGTAATTCATCTTCGAGAGATCAATACAGTATTCAAAGCAATGGCCAGGGTGGTCGAGGAGTATCAGGACACTCTGGATATCGCGTTCTAGTCGATCAACTGCCCACTTCTGCATCCTGCCAGGATCTTAAGGATCACATGCGAAAAGCAGGGGATGTTTGCTTTTCCCAGGTTGTTCATGATGGAAGGGACTACTGGGATTGTGGGTTACACGAACTACGATGATATGAAATATGCTATCAAAAAGCTTGACGGATCTGAGTTTCGGAACGCTTTTTCCAGGTCTTACGTTTGTGTGAGGGAATATGATTCGAGGCGGGACTCTAGAAGTCCTGGTCGTGGCCCTTCTCATTCTAGAGGAAGAAGATATAGCCGCAGTCGCAGGTGCAGCCGCAGCCGTAGCGACAGTCCAGGACATGGCCAAAGCAAATTTCCCAAGGGTAAAACCTCACAACGTTCACTAGCAAGATTAGTTTCTCGTTCTCGCTCCAGATCTAGATCCTGTTCTTTATCAGGACCACGTTCAAGGCCTAGGTCTCCATTACCTCTGCGTAATAAAAGCCCCACAAAGCACAGTGCTAGCAGGAGTCCAAGTAGGAGGAGCAGGGGCCGTAGCAAGAGTTTGTCCAGGTAAGCTCTGATTGTTACTAGTAAAGATGTGGATGATGGTTAGTGTTGGCTAAAAAAATATTTATAGTAAAATTCAACGTTGGCTGAGAAACACTTATTTGGGTCGAGACTTCTGCCTCTGGGCATCTTAGGCCTTGAGGAATTTGATGGACCTTAATTTTGTATGGCAGTAGACTGTTAATTTCAAAACTTAGTATTTGGTTCTTTGTTTGGGTTTATTTGGTAATTGGTATTGGCTTTATTACATTATTATCAATAAAAATGTTGTGACAAAAAAAATTGTTCCTCCTTTTGCTGTAAATTGTAACGGTTTGTGTTTATTTCGACGGTGTATGCTTAACCGTGTTTACGTTAAACAGAATGGATAACCTTATAATGGAGGCTATATCTAGCTTGAATCAGTTGGGTGGTTCCAACGAAACAAGGATTGCTAATTTCATAGAGGTATTATTCTGATTTCTAAGCCCTTCTTTTATTTTTTCTGCTTTTAATTCATTTAATTCGGTTGTTGGCATGCTGTAATTCTAACTTTATGATTGTAGATGTTACAACACATAATAAATATCACATAAAATCATTGTTCTACCTGAACAGTATTTTAGAACATCTTAGAAAATCTCTCGTCCATATTTCATGATGTTATTTGTTTAATTATGATTAGGAGTTGATATTTGTACAAATACTGGTTAGTACTTCGTCTGAGAGCGAGCCTTGAAAGCTTAGTGCATCTTGAGCCTTAGGTGCTTCAAATGTCGCTTTTGGTAGAATGTGATCTATGATGCTATTTCAACTTTGAATTGACTAAATCTTATGTGGTTAAGAAATGACATTATATTGATTATTAGACTACTAACTAAAGTGTTATAGCATTCCATTTGGTTGGATACTTCTCTATTTTATACAATTTTGTTTGTGTTAAACATAAGTTGAATTTCACCATTTTGTATTCCGTAGGACCACCACGGGTCACAGTCAAACTTCAAAGAGTCGCTGTCAGCAAGACTGAAGTCTCTCACATCTAGTGGAAAACTGATCAAGGTAACATGTTTCATCATTTCATAACTATTCCATCTGATGCAAACATACAATAAAAATTGTCATAAATGCATTTGTTTTCAGCAATGCATTTGTTTGTATTTTTGTCCAATCACTAGTGTGGGTGCACGTTACAACTCACTCTATCCTATGGGTTAATGTAGGAACACAAATATTGAATGAGATTGAAACATGGATATCCTATTTATAGTAGAGGTTTACCTGTCTTTACATCCCATATCTTTTGGGAGTGGGTTCTCCTCTACAATACTGTTTTATATGGACAAATATAAAATCAAACATTTACTCTAAGATGTAGTGGATTAGTATTGGGAAAAATCAAAGTCTTACATTGGCTAGAAATAAGGCCTAAGTAGAGCTTATAAATCCTTGGCAATCCTCATCTTAGAAGTTGGTTTGGTGGAGTTGAATCAGGCCGAAAAACACAAGATGGTATTAGTGTCTATCCAAGACACATTATTGGGCCACCAAATCATGAACCAAATTTGGTAGTGTTGGGCGTGAGCAGGTGTATTAGAAAAAACTCAATGCTCACATCGGTGTGAGATAAGGCTTGAATAGAATTTATAATGTCTAGGCAATCTTCACCTTGCAAGTTACTTTGTGGGGTCGGGTTGGCCCCAAACCTACAAATTAGTCAAACCCTGGTATTACCTTATATGACTGTATGTCTGAGTTTGCGAAGTGGAAATTGGGCCAGATATGGAGTAATAGCTGAATAAAACAAATCTCAGGGCAAGGATTTGGCGAGAGACTGAAAGGAAAAATGAAAGATGTCGAGTTAAAATGAAAATAGTGACTTGTCGTGTTGAAATGATGAGAAATAATCCTTGTAATATTGTGCATGTATCTATTTGAAATAAGCATGCTACTTGTTTTACTCTATTATCTGTATTCTGTTGCTTTGGTACAGCTGCTGGTTGTGAGTTTGGGCTGAGGTTCTAGTATATAGTATACAACTCTACATTTTTTAGTGTAGACTTAGGAAAAATTAGTATTTTCTGATGTGAATCAAAAATATGTTTTGTTCTTTATATTTTAGGAATCAATATTTTTTCTTGATTTAGTGTTATACATTTATTGTGAGCCATCTTTGGATGCTATTCTCATTTTTAGATGTCATATTTACTGGTTTCAATTAGAGATCATACTGATGGGTTGAGTTTTATATTTCAGGTGAAAAAGTACAGGATTGCAGAAAGAGGAAGACAATCACCGATGTTGGAAGGGAGGCAGAATGCCTCTATGAAGTATGACTTAGACTTAAAATTAGCAATGCTAACATCTATGTCCACACAAGAGGCAGCTACATATGCTGCTCAAGCATTTGCTAAAGTGGAAGCCCTCCTAGATGCAGCAGAAGAGGCAACAGAGGAGGCTGAGGCTGCAGCAGCTGATGCAAATGCAGATGCAGCAGAAGCAACCCCAAAGATGGTAATCTTGGCTTTTCCTTCCTTTGTAATACTATAGCTTAATACATCAATAGGGCACGTAGGTATTCAAGTTATATTAATATTAATACATTTAAGTTTTTTATTTTTTTTGGTTACTACATTTAAGTTATAACTTAATACATTTCTTCTCAAAAAAAAAACTAAATACATTTAAGTTATATTAATACAATAATATAACTTAATACATTAATACTTGAGAGATGAGAGAAACAAATTATAGCCGTTGGATTAAAATCAAGGGTTGAGATATTTTTTCCAATTAAATCTGGACAGAACTACTGAAGCACACAAACAAAAAAAAATCGCATTGCATTCCTTCCTTCATTCCTTCAATCATTCTGCATAGTGTTTCCCCCTTACATGTATGTCTTCTTCGTCAACCGTATGTTATTTCTTCAATTAATTTTCTGATTCCCATTAATTCATCTCTTAATTTTTGCATACCCATTGCCCCATGATCAGATAGCATGGCGAATGTTTTATTTACATAGCATCAAGGGTATTATTGATTTGGGAATTTTATGGGCTTTCTCCTCGTCTTAATGAAATTATGAGGTCAAATATGGTTCAAAGAATATTTGAAGATTGAAAGAAGTTACATACAGAGGAGCAAAGAAATATTGTTTATTAAGAATCTGATCGTGAATGGGGGAAGAGAGTAGCCCATGACGGTTTTTGGATAATATTCCCTTGATATTTCTGGGTTCCAATTGACGGAAGGAGGACCTTTTTTTTGTTTTGTTTGTGTGCTTACAGATTTAATTGGAAAAAATATTTCAACCCTTAATTTTAATCCAACGGTTGTAATTTATTGCTCTCATCTCTCACCATAAGTTAGTCTTCTCATTTTATACATCCCCGACACATACACGCACACATATGATATGATTTGGGAATGCCAATTTTATTTTATTTGTTTTTTCATAAAACCTCCTTGCCAGGGCATAAAGCACATTTCAAAACCGATCATCTAAAATTATTAAAAATGTGATTTGGTTGCGGAGAGATTTATCATTTCGGATACATTCTATTAGGTGTCTTAGTGATTATTTGGTATTTCTATCAATTAGATGTCATATTTTATTTTCTTTTCTTTTTCTTTTTCATATTTTAATTTGTAGGTGATCCCTGCTTTTGATTGAAGACATCAGGAGCGTGGTATGTGGCTTCAAGTTGGACGGACAACCAAATAGACATTTATCATTTACTACCATTATTTTCTATATCTTACTTCTTTATTTATGAAGAACTTCACCTTGAAATATCCTTGTAGTTTTAGAAAGGAAAACTGTTTGAATATTTTGTTGTAATTTCTCAAGAGCGGTTGTTTCCATTAGCGCTCTTCCGGTATACGTTTCATAGAAAGCATACAGATTTTTTAGTTGACCCTTTCAATTAAAAAGCCTTTAAGTTGAAACAAGGCTTTATTAGAGATATTTTCATGTTGGAACAAAGTGTGTTTTCATTTATAGATTTGAGTAAAACTCAAACTTTGAATTCATTATTGCTTGGTTGCCTCAAGTCATTGTGTCAAAAACAACTCTCCCGATCAAAGGGATCAGTGTTCAAGGTTTTTATTTGGAAGGTGTAGCCACTCATTTATGAACCATTGGATAGGGTGAAGATTTCCTAGACTGCCGATTAACCACAAGTGATCGATTGTCAATGTAAAGGTGTACCATGATCAAAGTTTGGCATCCTTCTAATTTAACTTAAAAATCACACAAATAAGTGGTTGATAGCGTAAAAAATTACAGTGACAGTGTAGGCTAAGAAAAAGTCTTCTATGGTCACAAATCCAAATCAATGGAGAAAATAGAATACATACTTTTTTAAAAGAGAGAAGGAGACTTGTATTTCTTCTATCACCACCCAACCCAAGAGGAGGAGACAGAGATCAATGAAGTTAAAACATTTGAGATGTCCATAAAATACCTAATTGGTACCCACCTATCTAGTGGAAATGAATAGACTTTTATAACGTGTGATAAACTAAAATTTGAATTCTAATTGGAAGAAGTATCCATATTTAATATCCGAAATATCTTAAAAATATCTTAAATAGGATTAATTTTGATGGAGAAAATCTATGAGAAACAAAAATAAATAAAAAAATACTTGTTTGGTTTGTATATTAGTTACTAATACAAAGGAAGAGTTTTAAATGCATTTTAAAATTAGTGATTTTGATGGAACAAAAAAGCAAGCATAAGCAAAAATAAAAAAATTCAAACATGAAGCACTATACTCGCTTTTTTTTGGTGGTGACTATACACTTGCTTTTATTAATAAACTTTTGATGCTTTCTTTTTTGTTTATTACACTCTCTAGGAATAGGAAATGTCAAATAGAAAACGAGTATAAAAACAAAATAATTATTCCAACCTCAAATATTACATAGTGCTCTTGGTAAATTTATTAATATTCATAAAAATGTGATTTTTGTTTAAGGAATTAAGCAATGAAAACGTTAAAGATGCACCAATTTTTTTTATTTTTTATTGTTAAACAAATCATATAGTTTAAATTATCATGTCATAGTGTAAGGTCAATATTTTTTCCTAAATGTTATGCCAAAATTCTTAGCTCACATATTGGTGGGCTCTTGACCTTTAATATGAAGAAAAATAATTGTTGGACTTTTTTTTATTTTTTTATTTTATCTCAAGACTAATATACAGTATACAGTACACAGTATTCTCACCATGGTGGACATAATGAAAATGAATATTTCGATGACGTGGTTCATAAGATAGGAGTTGACTTGTGTTTTTTAAAGAATTGGATATAGTTTTTGTTGTGTTATTTGGCATAAGTCATTAAATAATCTCTTTAGCAAATGAAGATTTTAATGACCAGAATCAAACTTCTATAAGGTTTAAAGAACATGAATCAAGTGGTACACATGACTTTATTGAGTAAATAAATTCACATCAATCTTGGAGCAATAATCTTCACAGGTGTATTTCACATGCAACAAAGATTGATACTGCTAAGCAAAGCAAAAGTTCAATTCAGAGATAATCACAATCACATTGAACAAAGGTTAACTGGATTGCCTGAAACTCATATATTCCAGCAGAACAAGATTTTCAGGTAAAAGTCAGTCAGTATAAGACATGGGATAATTTGGTAACATAATTTCATCTATACTAACATATAAGACTACTTACTGTCTGGAAGCAGAAATTTGGTATCTACATTATTAGACTATATTCTTTTCATAGTTAATAGTTCCCATCATTGATTGTGGCAGACGCCGCTCAGTTAATTTGCATCATCCTCTGCCAGTGGAACAGACTTGGCCTGGAATGAAGTGGATCACAAAAATTGAAAATAATGTTAGTATTAGATTTCTTTAGTTTCTGTCACACTTGTTATTAGGAATAGGACATAAAGATGGTAAAGTAATAACCCTTCATCATAACATCCCTATAATTTCCTAAAACTTTTTTTATCTGTTCAAACAGAAAAGTTGGACATATAGTTGCATGAGTATATATGGTGCTACAACCAAATCAATATACAATAACGCTGACAAAGGGCAAAAACTATGATCAAGACTAATCTAACTCAAACAGTACATACAATATTCCAAGTTAAAAAAAATACTATATCACTCACCAAATCACGGTATTTAAGGATATAGAACATTTCAAGATATCGCCGAGTTTCACGCCTCTCTAGTTTGGAGACATACTTCCAGAAACTATAAACTCCCGCCAAGGTCATGAGCCTTTCAGAATAAATCCTCCATGTGTACCTGAATATTGTTTGCTTATTATGAAGTATCCTTATAAAAAAAACAATTTTTACCAAGATCAAATATACCTTTCATAAATTCTTTGAAGACCACCATCAGAAATTTTATTCCAATGACTTGGATCCTCCTTGCATCGTTGAAAGAATTCAACTAACAGGTCAGAAGCTTTATCAGGGTGATAAGGATCAATATTGAATCCTGATTTACCATGCTGGATAATCTCCGCTGGGCCACCATGGCAAGTTGCAAATGTGGGAACGCCACAAGTCATGGCCTCCACAACTGTAAGACCAAATGCTTCGTAGAAGGCAGGCTGCAGCAAAATAGTTATTGTTGACAATTTACAAATGATGTCTGCGGGATCACCAAAATAGTACGGAGACAGTAGATACCTGAACAAAAGCACCTTTTGTATCTGCTATGTAGCGATACAACTCACCATTACGTGCTCTATTTGTTTGGGCAGCAATCCATCGAAAATCACCATCTAATTTATATGTTTTTATGAGATCATACATCTTTTCGATTTCGGCTATTTCTTCTCTGTCCCTGGACTTGCTTACATCAATGTAACCAGCTACTACGACAAGGTTGACCAGTTCTCTTAGTTTGCTGTTCTTACCATAGATTTCTACCAACCCGGTAATGTTTTTCACTCGGTCTAGCCTTGCCATGGAGAATATTATGGGCTTTGACCGATCTTTCAGCGTACCACTGCAACCATATCAACAAAATTCAAAGCATCAGCTAAACACTCTCACCATTTTTATTACCTTGTCACAACTTCACATATGAAAAAAGTGAGGTGTTGCATAAGATTTCTTACAACTGCTTTAAATATTACTATATCTCTTATGATACATCACATTCACAAGAGAACAAAACAGACTTTCATTCATATCGATCTTCTAGACAACTATAGCAACCTCTAACCATTAAATTAGACATATTACTTCGAAAGATATGGATCCTTCCCCAAGTACACTAACGAAATTCAGAATTTGTTCAATAGAAAAAGACTCACATGTATTCATCAGTCTGCTTGGGATCATATAATAACTTTTCAATTGCACCATGCAGAGCTGTAAGTCTTTTCTGCTTTTCTGAGTAAGGGAAATATATGCCAATATCTGCTCCGGGAGAGACAATATTGAACTTAGGATCAAAAACATCAATGCCGTGAACAACCCTATAGAGACCAGGAAGAGTAAAAGCAGCATGACTCTCATACTGGCCAACGGTATTCCTTCTGAAAGAACGATGATAATGATGAGTAAATGAAGTAACGAGCATTAGCACAACAAATTATTTTTAGAAAAATCATTAGAAAGAGGGTAAAAAAGGAAATGAAAACTAGCACCAGGGACTGTTCAGTAAAAAAATCAAAGATAACATGCAAGTGTACCATTTGGTTGCATATGTTGTTAAAACAAACATGAAATCTCAAGCACGAGCTTGCAAAAGAAAATAAATGTTTATGATGCGCTTGCAAAAAGAAAAGAAATATTGTTTATATATCATGAAAACTTACGTTCCTGCAATCTCTTGGTATGTACTGGTGATGATAAAATCAGCGCTATTCATGGCTATTAGATCAGCAGTGAACTGACATGAAAAATGATATTTCTCATCGAACTTCCTCCAATAAGTACCTGAATCTGGATATTTTGTTTTCTCCAGTGCATGAGCAATTGTGCACTATAAATATGGATTTTTAAATCCAGTAAGTTTCAATATCAGAAGATAACATGAGATTCACATTTCATTTTCATGGCAAAGCAAGAGGGAAAAGGAGAAAGAACACAACCTGTGTGACTCCCATTTTACAAGCCAGTAAAGATGCAACAAGATTCCCGTCACTATAGTTTCCAATGATGAAATCAGGATAACCTTGTAACTCGGCAGCAATTTCACTAGCTGCGTCCTGTTAACACATAAAACTACCGATATTTAAATTGAAAAGGATAGCACATTTGAGACAAATCTTTCTCACGCATAAACTAAGATAAGAAGTCATTGATTCCAACATAGAAGTTCATAACAGGGCAATAATTCAACATAAAAAAAGGGCAACCCGGTGCACTAAAGCTCCCGCATACGCAGGGTTCGGGAAGGGGTCCCATCATTTGGTGTATTGTACGCAGCCTTACCCTATTTTTTACACAAGAGGCTGTTTCCAGGACTTGAACCTGTGACCTTCCAGTCACATGACAACAACTTTACCAGTTGCGTCAAGGTTACCCCTCAGGGCAATAATTCAACATATGAAATGAAATTTACCTGAGCGAAAGTCTCAAGAAAAGGCCACACATCAAACCTCGAGATCCATTTACGAAGAATTCCTTTCTCTGATCTGAAAGGAACTCGCAAAATATGAGTATGTTCAGTACCACAGACTCTTTCTAGTCGCTGGTTGCATGTTGTCCCCTTTGCATCAGGTATTAACCTGGTAACCTTCACAACAAACATGAAACTGAATTTGTTTTCAGCTGAAGAAAAAAGAAAATCAACCACAGAAAAACCAAGTCAAAGTTAAATAAATGGTGTAAGAAGTTACACACTTACAATTAGAATTCTAGGTGTGAGATCGAGTCCTTGTTTCTTGATCCTAAGGAGCATCTCGTTCTCAAGGGCACGCACTTGATCCAGTATATATACAACCTGCAGACAAAAGTATCTCATGTAGGACAGTGCTTATATAATATATTTTCGCAGACCAATGCAAGAGAATTGAGAAATAGTAAAGAGGGCCAAGGGAAACAAACAAATAAGAATACCTGCCCACCAGTGTCAGGCAAACCCAGGACATTGGCTTGCCCAAAATAACCATGAGGAGATAATATAACCACATTGAACACCATTGGCATTCTCCCAAGAAAAGTCTCTAGTGTAGAAGGATCAGGAGCCTGAAGAAGGTCCAAGAGCAGATGCATCGTCTCTAGAACCCGTTCGGCTGTATCACCCCAACCTCTCTCAAAACCCATTCCTTGTAATCTACACTTGGACAAGAGTCAAAAAATAAAAACATTTGACTATATCGTACAACAAAAACTGCAGATCACTCTGCAAGGAGGGGAAGACATGTTAACCGGTTTTTATCGAAGATAATCTTACACATATTCTAACTCAGAATAGGGTGTATCGGGTGCAAGCCTAGAAAGATGATCCTCAGCCTTGGCCAAAGAAGACTGAAGTTTTGAAATGCTGTGTATACGATCATTTAACATCAGTCCCTGCACCATAATCATAAGTGGGAATTGGGAAAGAAAAACTTCAGCCTCAAGTTGCATTCCTTGAAACTATAGCTGATGTCATCTAATACCATCACTTCATTACAAGAAAAGGTGCATAGCTAGCACAGCGAACTTACATGGCCTTTATATTTGTGAGCTCGGAGGAAATTAAGCAAAGGCTCCAATGAATCTTTTTTCCGAAACATAATCGAAGAGAGGTGACGATTGAGAAACTGAACACCATTACCAATGGACGATGAGCGGGTTGGTCGAGGAAATGAGGCATTAAATGGCTCAAAATCAAGCTCTAATACATAATGATCATTATCCCTGTTGTGTAAAATAAAATCAAACCAGTCATGAAAACAGCCATGAAGTTACTCTTACTCCATATGGTCAGAGAGTTTATTGCCTATTGCATAAACTAAGAGAAGGGTTTCTCACGTTCCATCTACAAGTTCTTCTTTGAAGCGGAGATATTCAGAAACACTTAATTGCTCCACACTAAGTTCGTAAACATGCACACGGACATATTCCCAGATACCAGGTCGTGGACGAACTGCAACTGCCACAAAAGGAGGCGAAACTATGGCTTCCTGCCACAAAAATCATGTCAGACTTTTATTACAATATTTAATTTAATTTTACAGATGACGTGCTGGTCCAAGTATGCAAGTTTCAAATCTTATAAGTGAAAGTTAGAGTTCTGAAGATGTTAACTCCGGAGTATCCTGACCATTATACTATTTAGTAGATAAAATGATAAACCACTTATAGGCACACTATCAAATTACAACTAGATTTAATTCAAACTAAATGATATATGTTGTTATGTTCCTAAGATCTCAAGCTTTGCAAGAAATGTGTTTCCTAACCTTTTCGTTTCGTCAAAAAAAAGGCATATACTTATAGACTGACTAAATTAAGGCTGAAGTATATGACATACTACTAAGAGCCACCGAAAATTCTTATATAATCCAACATTACTAGAAGGTCCATGGTAAGTTCACCTGTGCGGACTTGATGATTTCACCGAAGGGGCCATTTTTGAGATCCTCGGTGGCCTGACCCTCGCCATGGATGCTTTCCAACTCATCAATCAAATTATGGGGTTGCAGAATCCCTTTTCCCTGATCTACATACCTTCAAAGTTCAAACACAACATCGACAATTAGGCAAGTATCAGTGCACTAAAAGCCACAGGCAATGAATCAGTACTTTCTTGTCATCTTAAAGATCCACAAACACACGCACACACAAGGGCAGACACATTTAAACACCAAATTCATCATCAAACTGCAAAAGAAAAAAAAATGTTTAACACTCATTTCTTATCTCTACCTCCCACCCAACAGAGAATACAAAATGTTCATTACCAAAAAAGAACATTATCTTGTTAACATCACCTTGATCTCAAGAATTTACTAGACTTATAGATTCTTTCGTAATGAACAACATATTGTAACAAAAATCAGTTTTTGGCATCGAACGAGAAAAGCTTCTATTTTTTTAATATTATATCATCAATTTCAAAATGCAGTTACAAAAGCAGGGCGATGTGATAAAATAATATATTTTCATTGGATGTCAATATCAAACTGATTTACTACATTCTTTAACTCCTAAAAAAATCACTTTTGCATTTTAAAATCTCGTTCTTAAGGGCTAATGTTAACCCAAGTTACCCAACAAATATTTTGCAATTCTCAGAACCTCAAACACTGCCACTATCAAGCAAAATTGCCCACTATCCGACCCAAAGAAGACAATAGCAATGAAAATTCACTCGTTTTACAAGTTTATAACACACTGTTTAAAAACCGCGATGGGGACAAAAGATTACATGCTTGTTTGGATTGGTAGCGTGAATGTTTGTAAAGTTGGATTTTCATGATGAGGACACGCATTCAACAAACTCCACAATTCCTAGCTTCTTTAATTTCCCAGTGGAAGCGCATAGGGATGTGAGAAAGGAATACCAAACGTGGATCCAAACATTGGAGTAGTTTGTTTGGAATATTTAAGTTGTACCACAGTGATTTTAGCAAAAAACTACACTTTGAAACTTCAACAAAATCTCAATTACCACTGTGATTTCGTCAAACTTAGTGTAATGTGTCAACGCAATTTTAGCAAAAATTACACTTTGAGCTTCAAAAGAATCCCAGAATCCACCATGATTTCATCAAACTTAGTGTGTGTTAGTGGCAAAAATTGATTTCGAGATAATTGATTCTATAAAATTGATGGCAATATCCGAACTTCCTAAAGCTGGTCGAAAAAGTGCCTTTGCGCGCGGATGAGGATCAACACTCCGCCGCCTAGGATGATTAAATCAGTAAAAGGGAGTTGAAGGTAAAGTAATTTATATTCGGATACATGCATTCGTGTAAAAATGAGTCAATCAATAAATTTGAGCGTGAAAATCAATTATAAAATCAAAAACTTCAATTTCTAGCTTCCAATTAGAATCAATTCTTCTCGAGAGCAACCAACATTTTGAATTTCAAGTTAACTTGATCAAGAAGAAACATGATTATACGAATGAATAACGCTGTTGACGAAGAAGCAGGAAATAAAACCAACCTGGAGAGAAGGGAAACAAGTTCGTTACGATGAGCGGAGAGGGTACCCTCCACTCTATCTCTGATACTGGGAAGTCTAACAAGCTTAGGAGGTTGAGACATGATTCATATATTACGATCTTCTTCTTCTTCTTTTGCAGTTTCAAAATGCTATGAAAGAACGAGAATTTGAGACATGGCTTGTTTCATTCCATTCATTACAAACTTCGCATCTCACACAACCATTGTCACACCACGTTTGCACCATTCTACGGCTGCCCACCATTTTCGACCTTATTAGAGTTCATGTGGATTGGAAATAAATAACGGATTAAATTCATCTCAATAATTTGTTATTTTAAGTGTACTTTTAATTGTCACTTTAAAATATCAAGACATATTATTTCTTAAATGAAACATATTTGACCATTGAAATCAATCCTATTGTGTAAAACTCAAATGAGACACTTAATAAGAGATGGAAGAAGTACTAAGAAATAATAATTTATGTATCTAATCAAGAATCTAAACCAAATACATAAATTATTCAATATATCTAAAAAGTTCATTGTTTCTGGTAAATAGGATCGGAGGTAGTATTTCACTAACCACGATTAATAAGCTATTTTAGAAAATGATATTAATTTTAGGGTCATCTTAACCGGTGCCCCCAGGGCACTGGTTAAGGAAACCATAAAAAGAAAATTTTAAATTAAAAAATATACTTTATTGACTTTTAATGGATTGACAACACAAGTTCCAACACAGTATATACTATATTTGGTTCTTAACCATCATTGAAATCAAATCAAGTACTAAAACTATATATATATAAAAAAATTACGTTGAAAAGTTTTAATTAACCTATAAAACTAGACTCTAACTCGTGCGATGCACAAGTTTTGTAGAGTTTCATATGTAAGTATCAAATTGGTTATATTATGTAGAGTTTGAATGTAGAGCTACATTCAAACTCATTGAAACAATCAAACTAAGTGTTGAGTGAGAGTTATCGACATGTACAATTTCAAAAAACCAAATCAGCAACATTCAATTTCTATGTGGTAACCCAAAGAAAAAAATGAAAAGGAACTTTTATGTGGTAACTGAAAGAAAATAATAATAATGTTTTTTTATCAAAAAAGGAACTGTTAATAATGAAAATGAATTGCTAACAGAAAAGAAACCGATAGTATTGTATATCTATTTTAGAAGCAACATTATTTCAACAAAAACATGAATGGTCGTGGTAAAAGTTGTGAAATGTTGTCATGTGTTATTCGGTTTGATTCCTTGCACACCATTTTTTCATAAAAATTATTAGGTTCACCAAAAAATATAGGATTAGGGTTTGCAGCACTATTTAACACTTAATATACTAAAGATAAAGATTATGTTAACTCATAAAAATTTATCCTAAAACATATTATTTTAGTCCTCTATTTTGGTGAAAACCGAAAATAATAGTTTTACTAATTGAAGATGAAAATACTTTACAAGTTTCTAAATGTATTTTTTATTTCTTTTTAAATATACAAGTTTCTAAATGTATGTGGTAAGTAGTCATTTATTTTCCCTCAAATGAAAAGAAGTTTCTAAATGTATTTTTTTTAGCAGCGAATTAAAGGTCTTCAATCCTCATCCTCATACTACAATGTGTTAACGTTGTCCTTGAGAATTTTTGTCTTCAAGGAAATAGGTCTTGAATAAGAATGAAAGCTAATTCAAAAACAATAATAATATATCTCTATCTCTCTTCCTATCACATAATCAAGATTGGACTTGATTATTTTTTTTATAAAATTTTGAGGCCTAGAGCTTGCTGACTGCATGATTCTGCACCAATTTTTAAGTGCACATACATCATTTCAGCCAATGATGAGAAGAAACCAATGCTTTCAAATTGCAATATTTCACCCAACACCTTTTCAAAATTTGGTTACAAATTAAGGGTTAAGAAGAAGCCAGATATGCACACTAACTATTTAACCATTCTGTTAACATATAAGTTATAATTGTATAGCTAAATGTAGAAGAAAACAATACTAAATTTAAACAATCTAAAATTAAAAAACTGCCATTAATATCCAGATTAATAGGAGAATGATGACCAAAGATAGACTTCTTCATAGGGAGAGTATGATCTATAATTCTCTTGTATAAATATCATTCTTCAAGTCACATGTAATTGACTCATCCATATTTGTGAAAGGGTTTCTAATTTGCAGTTAGGTTGCCATATGAGCAACCACAATACCACCAAAAAAACTGCATTTTAAAACCTTAAACATTTTATTTAGTCAAGGTTTCAAGCTGGTAATTAAATATCACCAATATGGCTACGACAAAGAACCTTTTTATCTTAGGCGTTCTTTTCGTTTCTTGTAGCACGATAGGTGCATCGGGTCGTAGCCTCCTTGATAATGGTAGTGCAGGAGGAATTTTTGATATCACAAAATTCGGTGCTGTTGCTGATGGAAAAACTAACAATGTTGAAGTGAGTTAATTTTATTTTAAATTTAATTGTCTTCCTAAACTTCGAGAATTAAATCCTTTCAAATTAGTTTCTCTGATCTTAAATACAAACAAAAATGTATGCATATTTGGTCCAAAATACACCGAATATATGTTGTTTTTGATTGCGTTTAAGAACGGAGGGAGGGAGTATCAAGCATAAATGTTCCAAAGGGTAATCAGATAACTTTGTTATGGATTATAAAAAAGAATAGCAGAAGTTGTTGTGTTTGTCTATGGTGATGAAAATCATTTTTCAGATGGATTCCGAAAAGCAATTTCTCATTTGAAACAACTTTTATTGGTCATCATCATTTTTCTTAAAAAGTTGTAACAAACATCCTATAAGTACTATTGATTGAAATAAAAGGAGGTAAATTTAAAATGTAAGAGCTCGTTTTGTTTTTCTCATAGAAGATATAAAATACATTACATATATTATATGGATAATCCTACTTCTCCCGACAGATTTTCTAGCGAACAGATCACGAACTTGTTGCTAGTTTCTTATTATAACTACAACCAACTCTTTCCTTTTTTTCCAACCATCCATGATGTCCACCAATTTAGATCTATTGAAACAGTTGTTAGTGACAAAATAGGAAATGTTTAATGAATATATAATATTTAACTTTGGTATTATATTATGCAGAAAATTAGGGCTGCATGGACTGCAGCATGCAAAACCAGTACCACACCAGCAACAGTTTTGATTCCTGCGGGAACGTTCGTCACTGGGCAAACTCTTTTTGCAGGGCCATGTACAAGTCCAAAGCCCATAACTGTTGAAATTGTCGGAAAAGCTCAAGCCACAACAGATTTATCTGAGTATTATAGTCCAGAATGGTTCCAATTTGAAAACATTGATGGTTTGGTGTTGAAAGGCAGTGGAGTTTTTGATGGCCAAGGAAGCATTAGCTGGCCGTTGAATGATTGCAAGCAAAACAAGGGCAATTGTGCTTCCCTCCCTGCTGTAAGGATTTCATTTCATCAATCACTACATGATTAAAAAGATTTAATTGATATGTAATGTCAATATAAAATATGTTTTTACACTGTAATTGATATTTGTTAGATAATCAAACATGCTTGACTTTAACTGTAACATTTTTTATAAGTCACAAATACAATTTGTCGTTTTATTTACATGTGACAATTTTATACATGTGTGCAGTCTTTGAAATTCGATAAGATTAAAAATGCAATCGTGAAAGACGTAACATCATTGAACAGCATGCAATTCCACTTCCATCTACATGGTTGCAGCAACATTTCATTCACTAACCTCACCATAACAGCTCCGGGAAATAGTCCAAACACCGATGGCATGCACATTAGCTCCAGCGACTTCATTACTGTCACTAATAGCGTCATCGCAACAGGTGACGATTGTATTTCTGTTGGACATAGCACATCCAACATTACTATCAGTGGCATTACATGTGGTCCTGGTCACGGTATTAGTGTTGGAAGTCTTGGTAAGAGGCCAGAGGAAAAAACTGTGAATGGTGTTTCAGTTAAAAATTGCACGTTCATAGGCTCAACAAATGGTGCTAGAATTAAAACTTGGATTGGAACAGTACCAGCTGAGGCAAAAAATATTGTTTATGAAGACTTGATCATGAATGCTGTCCAGAATCCCATTGTTATTGACCAGAGTTACGGCAAAAAAGAGAGAGTGGTAAGCAAATTAACAATTGAAACCTTCTATAGTTTATCATTTTGCTAGCATTTAAGAAGTTTCCAAGTTCTTCGAAGATTTTGGCATTAGGCTTCAAGTAAAAAAATGTTTATAATCAACTATAAAGCTAATTATTAATTATTCACAGGTTGAGAGCTCTAAATAAAAAAATAAAAAAAATAGTTTGGGGGACTAATTACAAATGATTGATAAGTTTAGAAATCCAACAACATATTTTAGAGTTTAGAAACCTGTTATAAATCTCCAAAGTTCACATTATTTAATCAAGACTTCTTATTAATGTGTGTACTTGTTTGTGAGCAGCCTTCAACTTCGGTGTGGAAGATCAGTGATGCTCATTTCCGTAGGATAAAAGGAACAACAATCTCAAACATTCCAGTGTCATTGCAGTGCAGCTCAAAGAATCCATGTGAAAATATTGAGGTAGCAGATGTTGAGTTGTCTTATGTAGGTCCTCCAAAAAATACACCTTTTGCATCCTCTTGTTCCAATGCAAAAGCTATTTTTGGAGGGAAACTCAACCCAGCAGCTTGTGTATTATAAAAACGTTTTGACATTTTAATTGTAACTACTTATTGACATATAATTAACTGATTGGTGGTTATTATTAATTACCACTTGATTTCTAGCTTATTTGATGTAAGTATGCACATTACACACTCTGCTGAATTGCAACTGTATTATAGCTTTGTATATTCAGAGAGGTGTTGTTGATGTCAACCTCATTATAATAGCTTGTTATTGCCTTCTACCTCTTCAAATCATAGATATGGATCAAGTCATTATTATTCCTCTTATGTTGAATTTTGTTGTTATTGTTAATATCTCTACAAATGAAAGTGACTCAACAATAAAAGCTAAAATACCCAAACATGAGTATGTAATTGAAGTGTAACTATTTCTTGAATTTGTAGTGTTGTATTCATAGAAGCATACAAGTTTATAAATGATAATACTACTAAATAACCTCATTCAACAAAATGTTTCAAGTCAAATGGAAGTGAAAAGCAAATGAAAATTATTGACAAGTTGGTTTGAAATTCATATATCAATCAATAATATAAAAGGACTATTGCATAAAAGAAACTTTTTGTGTAAGATACATAAGCAAAAGTAGAACTAGAAGCAAGATCAACCCTGGCAACAACATAAGCAGAGTTGTCGACTGAAATGAGTCGAATATCGATATCAGTTGATGTTGATCATTCATCTCCATGGATGAATTTCCTTTTTCATCACAAGTTATTTCAGGTTCAACATTCACACCATCATTGGTGACTTCAGTGTCTGTTTTGGCTTCTACATGCTCTTCATTCTGCATATCAATTTTCCCTCCCTCTTCCTTGTAGTTGGAATTTAGTATTGTTTCGGATGAACAATATTTTTCTTCAACAATATATGAAACCACATCATCATTCACTTTTTCTGCTCCTAATGACGCCAAACATTCTTCATCAAATCTGCTATCATGCGACGAGGCAGCACTTTCCGAATTGGAATCATCAGATAACACAATTTCCTCTTGAAAAGAGATTGTGGAAACCACTTCTGTGATGGTGTTGTTATCAGGGACAGTACCAATTTTCTCCTTCTGAAATAAATCAAATTGGAGCAATTTATCCAACTTATTTTTAACTAACATAGTCAAAGTTGTAAAATGGTCATTACTGACCCTTTAATCTCCCTAATTTTTCTATAAAGAATATAACAAAATAGGAATAACTTATTTCTATAAATCACCTGAATAAGAGTGTGATTGATTCTTTTCATATCGGTTGTCCCATTACTGTTGCAAGTACAAAATGTTAACTAAAAATATATCGAGGAAAGTGAGTTAAAGATCGGTTCAAATTTTAGTGAAATCTTAACGAAGGAGAAAATAATAATATAAGAACTAATATACTAACATTTGTCAATAAAAAAAGTATGAATAAACCGAAGAAAAATCGATCAAGACAAAATCAGGACAACATATATAAAACTAACAGTTAGGTTAATGTTACCATGGTGCAGAATCTCCTTTGGTTGTTGTTGTTGAACATGAAGGTTGAACAAGAGCATTAAGACCTTGTTTGGTTTCAATTTCATGATCGTCATGGCTCTTATATCTTTTATCCAATGATGCTTTTTGAGGTTTTGGTTTGGGATTTGACTCAGAACCCTTTCTCCTGTTCTTGTTGATTAATGACAAAGAGACAACAGCTATAAAACCAACAACTGCAAGGGCAAGTCCGGCAATGTTTCCTCCACTGCTGCCGACATCGCTTTTGTTGCGGTTTCTGAGGTTTTTGTTCTTCTTTTTGTGATTGGTTCCCATTCTAATTCTTTCATCTCCCATATTGCGATGCCACTTCATTCCTTGACTCATGATGCTTGACAAAGATGAAGAGTCATGTGCATGAATATTAACGAAGAGATAGGAAACAAACCTAGTCAATCAAGTCATAATAAACATTAATAAAATCATTTTCATTTTCAATGTGAGGTATTGTTTCGACAATATATAATTTAATTAATAATATAAGATGCTTTTGAAAAACCTATTAGACAATTAAATTCATTGTTTAGTATAGAATTGTTTACTTCGGTTGAGTAACTCAAGTGCTTTAATTTAAGGGATTAAAGAATTAAATATATTAGTCGGGTTTAACTCAGTTGATAGGACAACGCGTAATATATGTAAGGTTCGGGTTCAAACTCCAGCCACCAAAAAAAAAAATTAAATATATTCAATTCCTAGCAAATAGTCATCAAAGTGACCATTTACTCTATTAATATTTGTCATTAAAAAAGAATTTATAAGGTGTCCTAAGAATGGACACAGAGAAAAAATTTAGCTAATTTCTTTGATGATTGTGGAATTTGGGTTCTTTCAATTGTTAAAAAAATTAAGAGGGTTATGTGTAGGATCTCACCATTTATAGGGATTAAAAAAGCTATTAAAATTAAGTAAGGACTAAACTTAAAAGATCGCAATTTTATAGGGACCAAAAACATATTTAATCTTACTTTATATATTTCGCGTAAAATGATAAGATTTACCGTAGTTTTATTAATTATATAATCCACGTAAAATGATAAGATGTACGGTAGTTTCATTAAATAAGAAAGTATGAATATTAGAGTCTATGTTCAAAAAGAGTGTATTAACATTTTTATTCTTCATAATGATATTAGATGATGCAAAATGGAAAACAATCATCAAATCAAATCAAAAGAGCGTTTAAGACTTTTATTCTTCATAATGAACTTTTGTTCTCACTTTGTAGATAAAAGTTACATAACTTTTTCCTATATACTAGAATCTGGATGATACAAAATGGAACACAATCATCAAATCAAACACATTTAGAACTAGAAAAGGAAACAAATAAATCATCATGGGACTAAGAGAATATTCCAATCATCTAATACCCATTAGATATTGATTTGGGTGTTGAGGTGAAAACAAAAGGTCCCACGGTATATAAATTCATCTTATTGTCATGGAGGAAGTGATAGGAATGAAGCTCAGCACCACTAATCCCTTTGTTAAAATCTGTGGGATAGTTGCAGTTGTTCAAAGGAGAAGCTTCAAGGAATACCCTACACTCCTTCAGCACCCGTTTTTCTGCAACCAGTTCTTGTTGAAACAATGTTGCAAGGAAATAGCCCTTTGCATTGGTTGCATCATTTAAGAAAGAGAATGGTTTTGTTTCAAAGCCATATTCATCGGCAGCTTCGCATGATATCCTTGTAACGGCCCCTATACACGAATATGTTTTTTTATCAATAAATTTGTGAAAGAGAATATTATTTTTATCAATATATAAATTAAATTTATTTTAATGAATGAGTGTGGTTAAACATCAAGGGAAACTTAGACATCGCAACTTAGTTGGTATCTTCAAAAGACTTATATCCGACCCTATATATTATCTCAATAAAGAGTAAACCAACCGTTCTTATTATTGATTGAAAAAGAAATAATGAGCAAACTCGATTATTAGTGTGTTTGTTTTGAATTTTAAAAAATTATTATGCTTTAGAAATAACATAGATTCTTTTAGAGATTTTTATGAAAAAAAACTGAAGCTAATTTCTGGTTTTTACTATCATCAAAATCACTCTTTCAAAAGAAATGATTTTTATGGTTATTACATTTCTAGGAAAAATATATTTTGAAAAAACTAGGATTAGCTTTTCATGTTAAAGTTTTTGTGGAACCCTTTTCATTTTTTAGTCAAAATTGTTTTTTTAATGGATGGTTTTTCTAAAATATCTTAAGTAAACATTATTAAAATGTTAAAAGTGTTTTTTTTTTATAAAAAAAATTAACAAACGCACCCTATGTTAGTTTAATAAATGGTTTTAATTTTAAAACTTCAAAAAGAAATTATATAATTTTACTAAAACATTATTACGGGTTTTAGAAATGCACCATCTTTTAGTCAAAAAAAATAATAAAAAAATGCACCATTTTAAAATGTGCCTTAATTAGCCTCAAAATTTGTTGGGTCGGAGTCATGTCAAAGTAGTCTAATACCGAAAAAATACTTCTTTCCCTTTAATAAAAAAAGACCGTATGAGATTGAGAGAGTAATTACCTTCAATTGGGATGAGTTTAGAGCCAGATTTGCAGTAAACAAGGCCTTGAATACCAATATTGTTGGAAAAAAAATCATCATTTAAATTCGGTTTCTGGGTGACAACTTGTTTTTTGGTGCCATAGTCGTCGCCATTGGCATAAGCAAAACTACATTGGACCAACATGGATGTGATCAGAAGCATGAAACCAAGAAAGCAAATATTTGTAAAAGCCATTCTCTAATCTTAAGTAACGTTGAAAAGAGGTGGATGTCACAAATTATAAGGAGATCAGGAAGAGACGACTAACTTATATACATGAATAGTTCTTAGGGATTTTCTTCAACAATGCATGTACGTCCTTCACAATTAATAATAAATAATTGTAGGAAGTAGGATATGACATGGATGCACGATCAAGACTTGAATTGCATGTCCTAACCAATTATTGGATTATGTCTTCTACTACATGGGCAATAGCCTTAACATATATTTTCAATCATTCATTAAAATATTAAGGTAATTATAGAATGTTGGAGAACGTCGACTCTTTTATTTTTTATTTTTTTTCTCTTCATGTCTTATTGTAGGTACGTATTTTCTCATTCTTCTATGTTTTTTTATACAAACATTCTTCTACTTTAATGTAAAACAATTACCTCTATTTAAAAGCTAAAGATATGAAAATCTTGTTTGTTTCAATGAATTAATTAATTATGAGAAATGTTTTGTAGACATCCAATTGGAGTAAATAACTAAAAAGAAAGAATAATTTAGAATAAGTTTGAAGAGAAAAATGACGGCTGAGGTTTAGCTATGTGGTGCAAATACAGGACCATTACTAATGTGTACTCGGGGCCACTAAGAAATGACTGTTGAGGTTGTGTCAGCACCTCCTTCTGATGCTCGTTTTGTTCAGACTCTTCATATGCTAGCTTTGTTGGCTCAGGTTGAAAGAAATGGTTAGGCTCTGGCACCTGAGATAGCCCAGCTTTGTTACAATTCGTCTTCCTAGCTCGCTTTTGCGTAATCGAGGTACTCATGTTCATCTTGTTGCATGTGTGCCTCCATATCTGAATGTTGAACAATACATAGAAAAATCAACATGATGAAGAAAATTACGAGAGACAACAAAATTGAGCCTCCCGGGGTATATTTTGGATTTTATAAGTCGAAATGTTGAAAAATACATTTTGGTTTATAAATCCGAAAAGAATCGGTACCGAGAAGAAAAAAACAAATAAACCACCAAAGTTTGAGCAAATGTGAACCAACATTTTGTGTAGTAATGGAACATGTCTCAAAAGCAATGGATCCGAGCAATTTAACTTCAAAAGTGACACTATGTAGCAAGATTCAGATTTTGAGGGGCTTAGGAGTACTTTAGGGAAAAATATGTAACCGAGGAAATGGGAGAAAGAGGATGGCCAAGTCTTTATATTGTCATGATTCTGATTATATGATTCAAAATGTGTTTTTAAGTGTTGGATTATATAATTTAAACAAAGGCAAAATAGGGAAAGAATAGATGACGTACGAGAAGCGTGGAGGATAGGATAAAAAATACTCAAATAACGTAACTAAAGAAATGTGGTCGGCTTGGTTGGACAGTTAAGCTACACTAAAGCCCATATTTTATGCAACTTCTTTAGAATAAGAGAATTTATTTTCCCACTCTCCTGGCTTCTCGCGCGCTCTACAACATTTCAGATCATAGAGTTTAAACAGTGAAAAAACACATTAAAAAAAACCTTCTAACAACACCCTACAACATTTCAAATTTCGTAATCTAAACCAGATGAGAAGGGTGGGAAAAACTATGTTGAAATAACATACTTTGTTTAGTAAAAAAAATTGGTTTCATTGGACCTAGCTCAGCACAATGTGTTTGAGAAATTGTTTTTCACTCCCGGGTTGTTCAAACTAGTAAAAAACACTACTAACACCTTGATTATGGTAGGGCATTGGTTGGTAAAACTTGTGTGAAAGATTTGGATATGTATTTTTTGGTTTAACCGACACAATAAAATGGCGAGTAAATGATCAATTATCCCCTCCCCTGAAATTGCAGCTTTCGTAAAAAAAGTCCCCTGAATTTTTTGAAACTCCAAAACCTCCATTATTTTGTCAAACGTTTGTCAAATACTCCCTTCCATCTATTTTTGTTCCGTTTAATCCTATGACGTGGTTGTTAACCGTACAAGTTGATTGAAGGTTATGCCACATCACATCACATGGGTAATTAATAAAAATTAGTCGATTACCCCATGTAACTTGACATAACCTTCTATCCACATGGAGGTCGCACATGTGCAACTAACGACCACGTCACATGGTCTAACGGTAAAACGGAGGGAGTATTAGACAACGCTTGGCAATTAGTCGATTACTCATTCATTTCACACTTTCAACAGTTCAATACACTACCACGAAGGTGCATTGGCATTGAAAATTGTTAACAATCAACTATGACTATAACTCCATCGCCGGTGTTCTTCTCCGATGATCTCCTCACCGAGATCCTTTCATCACTTTCTGTAAAATCTCTACTTCGATTCAAATGTGTAAGTAAACCTTGGAACACTCTCATTTCCGATCCCAATTTACACTCATCACGTCAAAAATATCCCTGGAGATTCCCCTTATGGTAGTGACGATGAATATGAGATTGATTACAGTATCATTCCATATCCTATACCTCGTTTACTCGATAACCCTTCGTTTACCCTTGTTGCTGATCCTCGCTTTCTATTGGACGAAAAAGATTGCTCTCGTTTAGCTGGATTGATCTGTTTGGTTGGTTTTGGCTGAGTATAATTATGACTATTGGCTCCGTTTATGGAACCCGTCTACTAGGGAAATATCTCAAAAAATTGGTTGTTTTTGTGATTCTCGCGGTTTCGTCTTCAATTTTGGTTGTGATAATTCCACTGGCACTTTTAAAGTGGTTGCGTCATGTTACATTCGTGATCAATTGACAACCGAAGTGAGAGTTTTCAGTTTGGGTGATAATGTTTGGAGAAATATTGAAAGTTTCCCTGTTGTTCCTCTTCGTTCAGATTATGTAAATTTTAATGATATTGGTGTGTTTCTTAATGGCACTCTTAACTGGTTGGCTATTCACAATGACATCCCGATCACTTGTTATTTTGGTGAGGAGGCCGTGGTGGATATTACTGTTGAGCAGATTGTTATTGTTTCACTTGATTTAGGGACTGAGACATACAATCAGTATCGGCTGCCTCAGGGTTTTGACGAGGTTCCGCCTTCAGAGCCAAGTGTTGATGTGTTGGGTGACTGTCTTTGTTTTTCTTATTGTTACAAGGAAACTGATTTTATTATATGGCAGATGAAGGAATTTGGGGTTGAAGAGTCTTGGACTCAATTTCTTAAAATCAGTTATCATGATCTTCAATTGAACTATGACATTGGTTACCATTTGCTGAAGTATAATCTTCAATTCTTGCCATTATTTCTTTCGAATGATGGTGACACACTGCTATTGTATAGTAGTCAAGAACGGGAAGCAATTATCTATAATTGGAGGGATCATAGAGTTAAGCGAACAGGAGTTAGGGTGCACAAAACTAGCATTGATGATGGAAATGCAGGTTGTTTATGTTGGAGCTTTGCCAAGGGTTTTGTTGAAAGCTTAATTTCGATTTGTTGAAACTTGAATGTACGTTCGTCTTCCATGATTTACTTGTTTGAATTTATGCAAATTCATATATGTTGTTTTCACAGTGATACATTGTGAGTATTCGTTCTTATGATTGCTTTTTTAGTTGATTGTGTTTTTAATGACTATCTATTGGCTATCATTAAGGATTCGACAATTCTCATGAATTTAATGAATATGTTCTTGTTTTAATATTATTATTATTATTATTATTATTATTATGGTTAAATATGTTTTTGATCCTATAAATATGTCAACTTTTTGTTTTGATCCCTCTAAAATTTTCTTTTAACTTTTAGTCTCTATAAAATTTTCAATCACTACTTTTGGTCCCTATTTTAAAGTAAATTTTTGTATTTTTTAATGAAATTGTGCATAAATGTATAGAATATTGTAAAAATCAGTCCCAAAAGGTTTGGCGATTTTCAGACATCGACAAACAGCCTGCCTCTTGCTGGCCTTAATTATGGGAACTAAAACTTGATTCTTCTTAAAGGGCATTCTTTATTTCGTTTGTCTTTAGAATGTTTTAAACAAAACCGAAGTGTGAAGCAGTCCTTGATTTAGGGGGACAGTACATTATTTGAATTATGTTATCATATCAATTAGGAGAATATTGTTGTGTGTCCGGAATTGGCATGTGGCGGGAGTAAGAAGAATTTTGATATACCATCAAAGAAACGTGCTGCACCACTTTGGTTGAGATATCCTGCCGGGTGTTTCCAGCAATTCGATTTTTTTAGTACATGTAGTTTTGAATCAGTGCATAACTGTCTCAATTAGGTAGAGGTCTAATATGTATTTGTTTGAATTTATGGGATGGGTATGCTGTATGATTGAATGTATCAATGAGGGTAGGTAATAGCAAATAGCTTTTTGCAAAGAAGAGTAACAGAAAATTGTTTAGAAGTTTGTGATGTTATACTCAGCTTAGTTGTGTTAGAGGTGTAATGTACTATTAGCACAACTTGTGCTCCTATTAATAAAATTTTCTTTTAAGAAAATGCACTATAAAACATACACACACACCTATAGACTTGGACAAATTTGTTATATCTACAGATCTATAAATAGACGAGAAAAGGAAAAACCAGTATTATTTTATTTCAAACATACATTAATTTCATTTGCCTCAAACTTTTGGGTAGCTGAACTGGTTTGAGTTAAGGGATTATAAGAGTTGAGGAGTTAAAGGTACATGGTTCAAATTCTGGCACGAAGAAAACTAACATAACAATCAACACACTAACATTTGTCATTCAAAAAATAAAAATAACGAGTACATTTGTCTGGTTGAGTTGGAGCTTACACTTGTGGGAGAAAAAAAGTGCAGCAGCAAGAGAGATTTGTCAGGGGAGAAAGAAAGAGCATGAATCATTTTGTGTGGTAAGGACTAAAGAGATCCTGTAGGCTATTAATCCATCGGTCAAATTAAGTAGTACACCGGTGAGGGACTTAATAGAGTCCTCACCTTAGAAGCCACAATTTACTTTTTCCTACTTGCACGTGTTTCACCGACCTTTATGTTGAAGACTGCCTTACAAGTTGTTGATTGTTATTGTTTTGCAACTGTTTAGGATCATATGACTGGATTTCCATTATCACTTCTTAATTTGTTTCTATATGTTTAATTTCTGGCATACCTCTTAGCTATTTTATTATCTTCCTAGGTTGCTGCTGGAAGAAATCGTCCGGAGGTACTTCAGATGCTTCACGGTGATGTCGGTTTCAGAACAAAGGTTATTCTGGAAGGCGGAGGAAAACAATAAGATGTTGGGGAAATTACATAGGATAGAACTAGAAATTGAAGGAAAAATCCGTAATCAAGATGAATTGTATTGTTTTTTATTACATGTTGGAACAAAGGACTGATCCTCTTGCCATCAATAAGATGTTGGCACAAAATCAAATCTGGTCTCCAGAGAACAAATAATACTCTTACTCACAATTAAGTGTTTTTTTTTTAGAGGCACAATTAAGTGACTTGACACATCAACAAGTTCTGTTTCATTTCACTATCACCTCAAAACAAAGTTCTAATTTCACTAATTTTTGTTATAAAGCAAAGTTAGAGCACTGATTAATTAGAAACTATTGTTCTCTACCCACCCAAAAAAACATTGGAAATCCAGAGGAAAAAGTGTATATTCGGAAATATGAAGAAATAAATAAAGTTTGGCTCATGTTGAACCATGATTTTCATATATATATATATATATATATAACCAACGAATTGTAAAAATTGAACAATTAACAAAACATTAGAAGAAGAAAAAACCACAAACTAACAAATAAAAAAATACAGACATGAAATCATCATTGTAGAACTTTGCAGCCAGTTTATCTCAGTTTCTTTGGAAAACCAATGCACATGTTTAATAACCATTAGGAACTGGTTTAGCTTGTGAGGTGTAGAAGAAAGATGCAACAGAGTACAATCTGGAATTGTTTTCAAGGAGACGGTAAGAAGAAAGAGGAGCACCACTGATGCCATGGTTCACATCGGTTGGAATTTTACATGTCTCTAATGGAGAACTCTCTAGGTATGCTTTGCATTCGTTAATCTTCAATTTTGATCCCAACTCTGCAAGTGACAATGTAACATAGTAATAACCTTTACTATCTGTTACATGACTCAATACTGTTATAGGACCTGTCTCATATCCAAGCTCATTCACACTTTCACATGTAACTCGTGCTACGGCCCCTGCATTTCTCACACATGATAAATATATAATTAATAATATATCATCATATTTAAAGTCCTAACAAACATAAACTAATTTTGTTTCAAAAAAAAAAACTAACATAAACTAATTGGTTTCAATTTCCAACATGAAAGACATAAGAAATGTTGTAAAAAAGTATTATAGCTAGTGAGTTATGTTTTTAATTTTCTTTTCCTTTTTATCATATAAGCGAAAAATCACCTTGAATTGGATAATAACTAGGGCCAGATTTACACAAAACTACTCCTTGAACACTTATGATTGTGGGCAGTTGCACATCGTAGTTTTCTTTTGGTTTTGGGACTTCATAATCTGATTTTGTAGGGAGTAGTTTATAATTTGTATCAAGTTTGGGTTTCTCAATTTTTGGTGTTGGGGCATAATCATAATTTGTTTTGGGAATTTCATAGTCTGGTTTTGTGGATTTTGGTGTGTAAACGGCTTCTGACTTTTGTTTCTCGATCTTGGGAGCTGGGGCATACTCATAATCTATTTTGGATTTGGGAACTTCATAGTCAGATTTAGTGGGGTTTGGTGTGTAGACTGCTTCAGACTTGGATTTCTCGATTTTTTGGGTCGGGGCATACCCATAATCAGATTTGGATTTGGGAACTTCATGGTCAGGTTTGGTGGGATTTGGTGTGTAAGTTACATCAGACTTTGGTTTCTCAATCTTGGGGGTTGGGGCATACTCATAATCTGTTTTGGGTTTGGGAACTTCATAGTCTGGTTTTGTGGGGTTTGGTGTGTAGACTGCTTCAGACTTTGATTTCTCGATTTTTTGGGTCGGGGCATACCCATAATCAGATTTGGATTTGGGAACTTCATAGTCAGGTTTGGTGGGATTTGGTGTGTAAGTTACATCAGACTTTGGTTTCTCAATCTTGGGGGTTGGGGCATACTCATAATTTGTTTTGGGTTTGGGAACTTCATAGTCTGGTTTTGTGGGGTTTGGTGTGTAGACTGCTTCAGACTTTGATTTCTCGATTTTGGGGGTCGGGACATACCCATAATCAATTTTGGATTTGGGAACTTCATAGTCAGATTTGGTGGGGTTTGGTGTGTAAATTACTTCAGACTTTGGTTTCTCAATCTTGGGGGCTGGGGCATACTCATAATCTGTTTTGGGTTTGGGAACTTCATAGTCTGGTTTTGTGGGGTTTGGTGTGTAAATTGCTTCGGACTTTGGTTTCTCAATCTTAGGGGCAGGGGCATATTTATAATCTGTTTTGGGTTTTGGAACTTCATAGTCTGGTTTTGTGGGGTTTGGTGGGTAAACAACGTCGGACTTGGATTTCTCAATCTTGGGAGACGGTGCATAGCCATAATCTATTTTGGGTTTAGGAATTTCATAGTCTGGTTTTGTGGGGTTTGATGTGTAAACTTCTTCGGACTTAGGCTTCTCAACCTTTGGAGTTGGACTATACCCATAATCTATTTCAGGTTTGGGAACTTCATAGTCGGGTTTGGTGAGATGTTTGTAATAAGTTTCGGGTTCAGGTCTCTCTGTCTCTGGAACGGGACCATATCTATAACTTACTTTGGGTTTGGGAACTTTATAGTTTGGTTTTATCAAATGTACTTCATAATCTATATCGAGTTTGGATTTCTCAACCTCTGGTGTTGGACTATACTCATAATTTATTTTGGATTTGGAAACTTCATAGTCTGATTTTGTAGAGTATGACTTCTTATCTACTTCCGTTTCGGGTTCAGACTTCTCAGTGTTTGGTGCTGGACCATACACATAATCAGTTGCGGAGGCTAACGCTAGCAACGCAAAAAGAAGGATAGAGATAGCGAAAATGGATCTATGAGAAGGCATCATAAGTTAGTTTCTTTGTAATGTTTCAGAAAAAGGGTGGTAAATGCTTCAAAGCAGTGGTGAGGTAGAATACCCCGAATATGATGGCTATTTATAGAGCATAATGTTTGTGTAACATAAATACACACTGCATTATGGAGTATATGAATAATTGGATGGACCAAGATAATTGGTTGCACGTCGTGGCTTATGAATAATAAAGTTCTAGGTAAATATTTGGAGGGGAGTCTTTCATTGTTTGGTCTATAGAACGTGATCGCAACATATTTGATTTGTAGGATGTTCTTTCCTTTGCAAGAAAAGATTAAGCAACCCCAATACATGACTAGATCACCTACCTAGTGAGTGGAGAACATGTATTGCTCTCTAAAAGCACACACTTAGAGCATATTTGGTCACTTATTAAATTACTAACTTTGAATTTTTCAGCAATGCACACGTCCTACAATAATAATAATTATAAGATGTAGGATATGACATGGATGCACGATAAAAACCTGCATTGCATGTCCTAAATAATTATTGGATTAAATCTTCTTCTTTTTTCTAAGAATATTGGACTATATCTCTACTACATGGACAGCTAGCTAAAATGTCTTTTCAATCATTCAACGTACAGTGTGGTTAATGACTTCTATAAAAAAACAATTGTTTGAAAGAATTTGAGTGAAACAATTCTTAATCAAAACTCCAAATTACTATGACTATTTTCATAGAAACCAGAGGCTTAACATAAAATAATAAAAAATAAAAAAGAGTTTGATCGTCCTAGGCACCTAGCTAGCATAAGCAACATGAGTTCACTTTTGTAATTTGACACCATAAATTTGGAATAATTAATTGGTAGTCATTCATCTCACAACACCTGGTTTAGAGTCAACTCATTTTAAAAGCTCGATGGATATCTTATTCTTTTGTGAAAATGATGTCATTGAGTCCTTCGATAAGATGGTATTTATGTTTCATGCAATCTCAAATTTAGTACTCCCATTAGTGGTCGGATGAAATGATTAGTGGATTGATGTTCATTATTCTATGTTTAATTGTGGTCGGATGAAATGATCATTACTATTTTGAACTTTTTAATTTATGCAAATTTGTACGTGGCAGAAAATCGTAATTAAAATTAGGCTTAATTGTATGTTTGATCTCTTATGTTTATTTTATGTTTTGAGTTGGTCTATTATGTTTTAAAAGTTTTAAGTTAGTCCCTTACGTTTTAAAAGTTTCAACTTGATCCGAAACGTTACTCATGTTGAAATAAGTTAGTCCCTTTAACGATATGATATTGAGTTTAATATAAAAAAAATTAAAAAAATGTTTTAAAATTGATGTTATAATAAGTTAAATTTCATTGCTCATATTCTCAACCTGGATCTCTAAACTGTCAAGCAACATAATGGACTAACTTATTCTAAGGTGAGTAACGTTTTAGATCAACTTGAAACTTTTAAAACATAATAGATCAACTTAAAACTTTTAAAACATAAGGGACCAACTTAAAACCTAAAATAAACATGAAGTACCAAACATGCAATTAAGCTTTAAAATTATATTTGGTGAAATTGGAATACAAAGCATTACCCTTCTTGAGATTGATATCTCATTGAGAAAAGAGATTAAAGAAGTTAAAGTTTCAAGATTTGAATTGAGAAGACTCATAAGAGGTGTCAATTTATTGGCAAAACTTGACTATATAATCTCAAGAGACATATTTTAAATCTTATTTGGGACTTTTGTAAAATGGTTACCACTGCTATTAATAATAATTTTCTCTTCTAAGAACGCGACGATATAAGGTGAATACTTTCAAATGGATATCCCACTATGATTTTCGGCAAAAATAGAACTAATCACACATCCCTTTTTCAAAATTCATATGTGTTGCTTTCTTGCGCTTCGTGTGAGATAACCTTCATAATATTTAGAAGCACTCAGTTATCATTAAACCTTTTTTAAAGATAGAAATTATGAGTTAAAAAGATATGCACTATCAATGTAAATTAGTTTTACAATTCACTACTTTGCAATTTATGGTCGGTCCAAGGGAGTTGTGCCAAAGAAACCGCCTTAAATCTCAAACCTATTGTCTCAATTATTGATGTCCGTCAATTTGGTAAAAGAAAGATAAAGGACTAAAATGAATAAAAAAGACATTTTGTAAAATATAGAGAATAAAAAGTATACTTTAGCCTTGGTATTATATCTCAATTCTCTCTGGTTTTCGGCAAAAGGCGACATAAAATAATGTAACACGAAGTTTATATTTGTTTCTCACAACCAACTTAAAATGTGATACAATATTGCGTTGATGATAAAAATGTTTAGACGAATATTTATTTCAATTCTCAACCGTATTGAACCATGTCATAAATCTTAAGATGTACCGATAGTGTTACAGTTCTGAATTCAATAATTCTAAGATCAAATTCCTCATCGTTGTTGTTTGAATAATTTTATGTTTAAATCAAGGTTAAATCGACAATTAATTAAAAGTGGATGTTCTCAGCTCACCCAAAAAAAAAAAACAGAGGCAAGTGTATATACAGATATCTGAAAAAATAAATAAAGTTTGACTCATGACAAACCAAGATTTTATTTATATATCAAATTATCAATTACAAACGAATTAAGCCCACAAATTAACAAATAAAAAATAAAGTCAAGAATCCACTTTTCTTCAAATGTGCAGCCATACATAGAATTTTATTCCACTCTATTTGACAAACCAATGGTCATGTTTTAAGAACCATTAAGGATTGGTTTAGCTTGAGAGGTGAAGAAGAAAGGTGCCAAAGAGTACAATCTAATATTATTTTCAAGGAAACGATAAGAAGAAAGAGGAGCACCACTGATCCCATGGTTCACATTGGTGGGAACTTTACAAATATTTAATGGAGAACTCTCTAGGTATGCTTTGCACTCATTGATCTTCAATTTTGATCCAAGCTTCACAAGTGACAATGTAGCAAAATAATAACCTTTACCATCTGTTGCATGACTGAATACTGATATAGGCCTTGTCTCATTTCCAAGCTCATTCACACATCTACATGTAACTCGTGCGACGGCCCCTGCATTCCTCACACATGATAAATATATAACTAATATCATAAAATTTAAAGTTCAAACTAACATAAATTAATTGGTTTCAATTTATACATGCAAGACATAGAAAATGTTGTAAAAAATTTAGCAAGATAGATTTTTGTTTTACATTTCCCTTTTTTTATTAGATCAATGAAAATTTACCTTGAATTGGGTAATAATTTGAGCCTGATTTACAGAAAACTACTCCTTGGACACCGATGGATGTGGGAATTTGCACTTTGTAGCTTTCTTTTGTTTTGAGAACTTCATTGTCTGGTTTTGCGGGGTGTAAATTATAATCTGGTTTAAGTTTGGATTTCTCAATCTTTGGAGCTGGAACATACCCATAATTTTGTTTAGGTTTTGGTAATTTATAGTCCGACTTTGTGAGGTTTGATTTGTAAACTGCTTCAGACTCTGGTTTCTCAATCTTTAGGGTTGGACCATATCCATGATCTATTTTAGGTTTGGGAACATCATAGTCTGGGTTTGTGGTATTTGGTGTGTAAACTACTTCGGACTTAGGTTTCTCCATCTTTGGGGTTGGAACATATCCATAATCGTTTTTGGGTTTGGGAACTTCATAGTATGAGTTTGTGGTGTTTGATCTGTAAATCGCATCGGATTTGGGTTTCTCATTCTTTAGGGTTGGACTATATGCAAAATGAGTTTTGGGTTTGGGAACTTCATTGTTTGATTTTGTGTGGTTTCGTTTGTAGACCGCTTCTGATATCGGTTTCTCAATCTTCGGTAATGGACCATACCCATAATTTGTTTCAGGTTTGGGATTTTCATCGTTTGATTTTTCGAGATGTTGATTGGAATCTGTTTCAAGTTCAAATTTCTCTATTTTTGGAACTATATCATATTTATCATTTATTTTAGGTTTGGGAACTTTATAGTCTAGTTCCGTGAAATTTACTTTGTAATCTATATCGGGTTTGGGTTTCTCAATCTCTAGAGTTGGATTATACCCATAATCTATTTTGGGTTTGGAAACATCATAGTTTTGTTTTGTAGAATATGGTTTGTTATCTACTTCAGACTTAGGCTTCTCAATGTTTGGTGTTGGACCATAATCAGCTGCAGAGGCAATAACTAGCAATGAATAAAGAAGAATAAAGGTGGTGAAGATGGATCTAAGATAAGCCATCATAAACTAGTTTCTTTGTATGTTTTAGGAAATGGGTGAACAAGTGCTTATAAGTAGTGTTGAGGTACCAAGTCCAGGAATACCATAACTATTTATAGAGCATAATGTTTGTATAACGTAAATACATAATGTATTTGGAAGTATATGGATGATGGACGATGTTAATTGGTTGCATGTTGCGGCTTATGTACGATTTTCTTCAAGCATAAGAGTTGTACTTTTTTCCTCTAGATCTATCTATCTGTTGCAATTGCCAACACACTCAACAATCTTTTCCTATCTCCCATAAACAAAACAACATTAGAATAAAAGGTTTATGATTTCTTCCCGGCTTCACCTATCTTCATGCAAGTTTATGCTAACTCACAAGCTTCTTCAACACAATACACAGAAATTTGCCAATTTAGGAAGAAAGAAAAAAAGATAAGCCAACAATACCTAACTATAAAGTTACAAAGGTTTCTCTCACAATCTTTTCTCATCTTATTATTGTACACCTTCTTTACTATTTTAAGATGGGTTTCAATATGTGTCAATCAATTAAACATATATCTCTCCCAAAACAAAACAACTTCAACAATCAAAAACATTTTAAAAAAGTCAAGGGAAGTTACAAAGGTTCCTCACAAGCTTCTTCATTACACGACATAAAACTTACTACTTCAGGAATAAAGTCAAGGAAACAATGCACAAGTGTAAAGTTACAAAGGTACCTCTCTCACTCCTCTCTCGTCTTAAGATTATGAAAATTGTTTTTCTAACATCAATAACTTCCTAAAAATACATGGAAAATACTTAAATGTCTTCAGCGGTAGTTAACTACCGTTGACTTATAACTAAAAAACCGACAGTAATTAACTACCACTGACTTATAACTAAAAAACCGACGATAGTTAACTGCCGGTGGGTTTTTAAGTCATTTCCATGTGTTTCTAGAAAATATTAGATGTAAAAAAATAAAATTAAAAAAAAAAAAAAAAAAAACAAGCTTCTAAGATTATACAATACACCTTCAATGTTGTTTTAAAACTAGTTTTAATGGGTGTCAATCACCAAAGCATATATTGGCACATCATATTAAACAACATTTTATTTTATAGTCAAATCTTTCATAAGCAGCACGATCCCAAACAAAACAACTTTAATAAAAGTTTTCGACTTTCTTCCCACACGTATCTTCATTCAAGTTTTCGTTATATCATAACTTCATAAGCTTCTTCAACACACTACATAAAGATTTGATAATTTAGGATAAAAGTCAAGGCAACAATCCCCATCTGTAAAGTTACAGAGGTTTCTCAATTCTCTTCCATTGTTCTCCTATCTTCCCCATACTCACCTTATCAGTTATCACATACCGATAATTCTTCAATAATCAATATTATTAGAGTGAGTTTTAAGTAGTTTTTAATTAAATTTGAATCATTTCGAATAATTTTTGGAGCCAAAAGAGAATAAAATAAAGTTTTGAAATTCTTTAGTTGTTTTGGTGATAATTGTTTACAAACCTTTCTAACCAAAATGTAGCTCATGCGGACTTAGGTTTAGTACCAGGTGTGTAATATATTTGTACAGGTGGTAATCATTTTTCCTATTATGTGGGGAACCTTTTTCTCGGATAGCCCTTCCCCATTATAACAAAAATGAGATTTAGTAACATTTGAAAAATATTACTATATAAAAAAAAAGTGTTACTATTTAAACTTAGTAACATTTGAATAAATGTTAGGTAAAGCTTGTGTTACTAAATTGTTTTAGTAACAATTGAGAGTATTATTAGTTACACTTAAAAAATGTTACCTATTTCGTAGCTAATTCAAAGGTAATCCGTCGCCAATATCTAGCAAACCATTTAAGGTAGCAATAAAAGTTCCTTGTTTCTATCCAAGTCACGTTCATATCTTCTTAGCTTTTACCGAGTGAAAGAGCATATGTGCCTCATTCACAAGTCTGCTAGTGTTTGAATATTGGTTTGATGTACCCATGTATTGGGCTAAAAGGCATCCAGTGACATGTTTCAATCTAATGGCAAAAACTTATGATGGTCCATGACCCCCGAAGCATGAGATTTGTAATGTTGAGATGGTTAAGAAGTTGTATCCCCCGAGCTTTGTTTATTATTATAATCAACATGCTTGGAAATGATGCTTTTTGACCATATGATACATTGATGGTATATTTTACCTAATAAATAGGCTCATGTCCCCATTTTGATGTTGATCTTGAATGAGCATTCCCAGTTAGGGATAATATTCCTTGAATCGTGTCTTTCTGATTACATCTTAGCACTAGGTCGCTTATTTTAAATACCCAATTGATGACTTTCTTGTTGTGTCATAACGACTTCTTTTAACGAAGCTTCGATTCTGATTTCCTCCATGACGTCAAGCTCGTCATACATGTGTTTGACATTAGCTTTAACGTCTAATGATGAAGTTGTTCTCCAGTTGAGTCTTCATATTTCCACTGGTATAACCGCCTTTGTTTTGTAGGTTAAACAAAATGGAGATTTTGTTGTTGTTGAATTAGGCATAGTGTGATACCCCCAAAGGACGAAATGGAGTTCATTTGCCCAATTCCCCGTGGATTCATCTAATATTCGTTTAAGCATGTGAATGATGACTTTATTCGCAACTTCGACTTCCTGTTTTCATAAGGGTGTACAACAAAAGTGAATTGTTATTTAACTTTTAAATCTTACATGAGCTATTCAAATTTTATGCCTGTGAACTGGTTTTTGTTGTTTGTGACAACGGTTATAGGAATGTCAAAATTGGATGGTACATGTCTTTTGAAGAAATAAAGCATGCTATTTTTTGTTAAATTTCCCAATGATTCAACTTTGATATACTTGGTGAAGTAGCTAGTCACAACAACTAAGTATTTGAGTTGGCTTAGTGCTCGAAGGAATGTCTCAGGATATTCATGCCCAAACATGTAAAAGGACATTGGGAAGTGGGTGTATTTAGCCTTGTTGGTGGTGTTATAGGAATGTCTATGTGACATTAACATTTATCACATTTTGCCACATAGTTTTTTGCATCTTGGTGCATGATGGGGCATTAAAATCCTACTCGTAGAACCTTTTTATTAGGGATCTTCCTAAGTGTTGTTCCTTTATGCCTTCATGTGTTTTGAGAAAGACATATTTGATTTCCATGGCATTGAGGAATTTGTGGAGGGGAACGAAGAAACCTCTTATGTAAAGTGAGATCTGATGATAGAATAAGATCAAGATCTTGTTTTTACCATGGATGCTTCCTTTGGATTTGAAGGAAGTTTTTCATTTAAGATGTATTGTATGATAGGAGTCATTCGATTCTCACATGCAGTGACGCTGTTAATGTCGTGTATCTTTTTTACTTTTTCAATGTTGAGTGTTGTCATGGCTTCTTGGATGACAAATTTGATTCCTCTTTTCATCATGGTGCTTGCAACTTTGAAAGGATGTTTGCTCGTGTATTATGTTCGCGGGGAACATGTTACACTTAGAGGTAATCAAATCTTTTCATTTTCTCCTTAACTACATCAAGGTATTCTAATAGGTGTTCATCTTTTATCTGAAACTCTCCTTATACTTGAGATGCTACCAATTGAGAATTTGTGCATATTTTTATTTCCTTTGCTATCTTTTCTTCATTTAATTCTAGATCGGCCATGAAAGCTTCATATTTAGCTTGATTATTGGTCATGGTAAAGGACAACCCTAAGGATACTTCAACGATGAGTCTTTCCTTATTTTCTAGAATTATCCCTACACCATTTCCTTTGTAGTTGTATAATCCATCTACTAAGATGACCAATTTGGTTGTCTTCTCTTCGGGAGAAATGTTCATTTTTGCTACGAAATCTATAAGCATATGCACTGTTAGTTCCTTCTTAGCTTCAAATTTGATGCAGAACTCAGACAACTTTAAGAACCATTTTGTTATTTAGCTTATCACATCTCGTCGAAAAATGAGTTTCCTTATTAGTTGGTCTATTCTCACTATGATTGTATGTTCTAGGAAGTTACGTCAAAGTCTCCTAGCATCCATTATGAGGCGAACTTTTCAATATTTTGGTAATGTATTTCAAGCTTCTGCAGTGCTTTTCTCGTGAAGTACATTATTTTTTGGTCCTCTTTCATTTCTCTTATGAGAGCAACACTTATGTCTTCAAAAGCTACAGACAAATCCAAATAGGAAATCTCACCTTCCTTTGGTCGAGAAAAGGTTGGTGGTTGGAACAATGCTTTCTTGAGATGAGTGAGTGCAACTTCACATTCATCTTTCCATTCTAATTCAACCTCTTTTTTTACTAACTTAAATAAGGGAGCTGATATCAGACAAATTGCTAGAGCATTGTCAACATCCCATTGAGGGTTTAAATTGTTTTATTGGAGTATGGTGTTGGGCATTCCATGAACGATTTGTGCTTGTCCGGATTTTCTTTGACTCCTTGTTCTGTTAAATTAAAAGCAAGGGATTTTAAAAAAAAACTAGAGCCTCCTCTTTCTTGAGAAACTATTTCCTAAGACTTCAAGATACAACTTTTGCATAAAGGTCAATTGTCAACTAGTGATAAGCGACATCGGGTCGATTCTAAGAAAGTTTATTGTAGTCCATGCAAACATGTGACTAGTTTTTCCTTCACCAAATCAGGCATGCTAGTTCATGTTTCATCGTTCTTCACGGGATCTTCTCCCAAGGGGACTAGCATGAAGTGTCCATTTGGAATTTGTTGAAGAATTTCTTTCTACACAAGATCCTTGTTTTTATGTTTTTTGAGGTATAACTTGTTGAAACATGAATCAAGTTACAATAGGGTTGCCTCAAAGGCACCTTGCTTCTCTTCTTTTACTTTACCTTTTTTTTCCTCCCTTCATCAGTGTCTTTGCCAAAGAGACCAAACTTTGACTTTTACTGGCGACCATGAAACATCCCATTAACGCTTCAATATCGACATGAAAGTTGTTACTACTCCATCTTGCACATGACACTTCACTTTCAGGTGGATTGCCAAAGATACAATTATTAGCTATGCTACGGTGGGTCTCCTAGTGATGCAGTTGTAAAGGGATTTGAAATCCACTACAAGAAAATGTACCTTGGTGGTTCCTCTAACCTTACTTTCACCAAATGCAACAAGCATCTCCATATATCTCCATCGACAATTGGTGGATCCGTTGAAGCCTTGGAGGTCAAATCTCATGCAGGGTATCAAATTCTTTTTAGTGAGTTGTAGTGTCTGGAACTAATTTGAATACATGATTTCACGAGAGCTTCCTTGATCAACCAAGATTTTATGAACATCAAAATTTGCCTATCAAGCTTGAACGAGCAGTGGAAGTTGAGAATTGGGAACTTCTTCTGGTATCTCCTCATTGTAAAAGGATGATAGAGGTTTTCATGTGCTTTTGATAGTTGTGATGACCACATGTTGGATGATGTTCACCAATTACTCAAACTTACTTTTGATACACCTCATGGTTGATTGATTGAGCCCTCATTCAAATATGATTATAGTCTCTGGGTTATTTTCCTATGTACTCCAAAAGAGAATGTTTATCGTTTCCATGGTCGCTGGAAAGTTGTTGAAGTCCTCGAGTTTGGTTACCTCTATGAACACTTGCAAGTCTTTACATTCACTTTCTCCGCTCTTTTGTTTGGAAACGTCCACAATAGTACCAATTATCTTCATTGATCGCGGTGAATTAAATCGATTCTTTATTTATGAGGTAGGACTCCTTCATGTGTATTATCTAAACTTTCCTCTTTGTATAAGGGTTTCGTCATTTCTATTCCAACTAAGATGAAACATGCAACACCTAAATTTGATCCCAACTTCCTTAAATTATGCGGCAAAGCACTCCGTGAGAATGCGTTCTCTCGACGAGTAAAGCGAGGTGTACTCACTGAACCAACCAACATGTCCTCTACCATCTTTTTTTAGGTTTGTCAACCCTCCACTTCGGTCACGTGTAGCCAAAAATATTAAAAAAGAAAATTAATTACACAGTCAACATTTCAGTTCTGCGTTTTTGCCTAGTTAGATGCTATGAGAGGCTAAAATCAAAGAATCTTTAAACGACAAAGGATAATCTAATATTTTTTCTTTTTTTACAAAAGAGTAAACCAAAACACGCCTAAATAATAGAGATAAACAGTATTTAACTCTTAATATTATTAGTATTTCTTTTCTAATTTATAGATTATAATTTTTGGGTCAACCCATCAACTTGCACCTAATTAACAAACTTACATATTATTCTTGAGCTTTCGCAAAAAAATAAAATTATTCTTTGAGTTTTACTATTGGTGACACACCAATCGCGACATGTCAATATTGACTATGTTATCACAAAAAGAACAAACTTGTTTTTTTTAATAATTAAATATGTTTTGAGTCTTTATAAAAACATACAGCTTATTAAGTTTGTTAGTCCATAGTCTCTACATTAGTTTTGTTCAATTTTAGATTCTATTTTAAAACGGTATTAAAAAACAAGTGTTTTTTCCCTATGAAAGTGAAATAAAGACTAAGTTAAACAAAAATTATTTATGAATAAACTTAAAATATAATAAATTTTACACAAACTACTTGATTCTTTGAATTTGAATGATCTAAAATGAGCACAGTGAAAAATGAATAAATCATATGAGTTGTTATCGTAACAAATTAATTATTTGTTATGATGTATGTACAATATATATTTTTAATTTTTAAATTAATGGTTGATTTTACTCATTTTATACTCTTATTTTATATTTTAAAGTGAGTTACTCAATTTTAGAGAAGTTGGAACCAGATTCTTCACCACTATTTATTTATATATAAAAAAATTATTCTGTAATTTGTTTTGAGAAAATTTACAATGTAGTTAATGAGATAATCTCCGCACATTTTAGATTTTAAGGTAAATCGACATTGAGGATAAAAAAAATTATGGAAAAAAGTAATGATATTTAGATTATTTTTTTACAAAATATTTAGATATTTATTAAATAATATTTTATATTTAAAGATGAGCAAACATTCTAAAAGTCTAATGTATGCGGTTTTTGTCCAAAATAAAAAAATGCCTTCGGTTCTTTAAGTTTGATTTTTGTCATGAATTAGTTCTTTTCTTCTTCAAATTGATGGTTATGTCATGAAATATTTTCACATTGACCCGCTTTTTATCCGGGTCAATTGAAGTCGGTTAAAAAGTGAATATATGAATGTTTAATATTAAGTTAATGGTCCAAATTTACTATTCTCAAAACTAGGATTTATAGGCTAGTCTTTGTTTGAAACGAAATTGTTCAATTATTTGATTATGATGTTGATCATAAAACTTTTATAAGTAAATTTAAGTGTTTGAAATCATATTTAAAAAGAAAAAACGTGTGTAAGTAATTATGTTCGGCGTCATAAACACTTTTTTAGATCTATCACGTCAATATTAAATGATAATGTAAATATATTTTAAAGAAATTAGATGAAAAGATAGTAACATCGTAAATAATCCATGACTTAAAGAATCAATTTAAAAAAAAAAAAAAATTGTTGCAAAATAAAATTAAAAGATTAATTTGTTACAAACAATTAAGTTAGAGTATCGCGTGATATATTTTACCTATTCTAAACTCTAACGACATTTTATAGGTGTTGTGTCTCTGGTGAGAGACCTCTATAGATCTCCTATTGTAGGAGACCTCATTTTATTTTTTTTGCAAACCAATTATAAACCATTAGATATAAATGAAAGACAAACGGTTGTGATGTATAGGGAATATGACCCACTAAAGTTAATATTTAAATATAAATTTTGATTTAAAAAAATGAAATGGAAATTGGAATTAAACTCAGGGTGTTTTGGGAGTTGTAAAAAAAAAATTAAAAACTCAACAACGGTTTTGAAACATTATATTTGTTTTTTATTTTTTGGTTACAGTTGCTAAAACATTATAATGAAGTTTGATAATTTTAATTAAACCTCTCTAAAATTAAATTAAATTTTATTTTAATACATTCTAAAAAAATGATTTTAATTAATTTTGTCGGGTTTAAATATAATGTTTCAAAACTGTTGTCAGGTTTTCAAATTTTTGTGACAATTCCCTGAACACCATTTCTTAAGTTTAATTTCTATTTCCATCTCATTTTTTAAAATCAAAATTTATGTTTAAATATTAACATTAGTGGCTCATATTTCCTATACATCACAGCCGTTCAATGTCTTTCATCTATATCTAATGGTTTCTAATTGACTCGCAAAAGAAGAAAAAGGATGAGGTCTCCTAAGGTAGGAGACCTATTGAGGTCTCATTGGAGACAACACCCATTTTATAATTATTGTTAGTTTAACGAAAAATGGCTAAGGGTGTATTGATTTGTTAAAAAATGAAAGACGAGACAAGATAACTCTAGTCGTATATCGTTTGATTTGTAAAAATGTTTTGAGAACGAGACAAAATGGAGGTAAGAGACAAGACAAAAACATATATTTTTGTCTCTCGCTAAACCACAACACAACTTTTTGTCTCACATACAAGTTACAGGGCCGTTCCTAGAGTTTTACGGGCCTTAGACATAATATGAGAAAAGGGCCCTTTATATAATATGTCATAATTTTTTTTAGCTCATTGTTGTGATTTTATTAGATCTTCATTTTGTTTTTTTCCCGCTTTTCACTACCAAATAATTTTTTTTAGGCAACATCTGAAAATAAATCGAATATTTATAGACACCAAAACAAAATAAAATACCGTAGAAGATAACAATAGCTCCTACAAAATGATAATGAATGCGTCTCAAATCAGTTTCATGACCATGAATGCTCTCGCATGTTCTTATAGTATCAAATTCAATTTTGCAATCCTTTCAATCAATTCAAGAAATTTGACATTACAATATTGATATAATTTTTTTTTTTGGGAACATTAGAAAGTCAAGATTAAGATTTATTTCGTAGGCTCATTTTGAACTAAAATATAATTTGTTTTGTTATGAAAATTATCTCAATTTCTTGGATAATAAATATCACCTATATTTTTAATATTAGTGAGGCACGTTATTAGGAACAAAGGGCCCAAAATAGTATTTTTAATTTCTTCAATAATAAATTTTTTGGCAAATTATTAAGAAAAACCAATTTTTTTTATAGTCTTGCCAAAGAGCCTAAAACATTAACAAGCCCAGATCTTCATCTTGTTAACAATTCAGGTCTTTTAGTAAATTTTACAATATAAACCCTCCAAAAACCCAGTATTTCTATATACACCCCCCTCCATAAAAAAAAAAGTTAGGGCCCCCTAACGACATGAACCCTAGGCCATCGCACTCCCGGCCTATGGCCCTGACAAGTTATCTAAAATACAAAAATAGTTTTTGTCCACTAATTTTATAAAAAAAAAATTAAAAATTATTCAATACCTTAAAAGTTTGTCATGTGTTGTTCTTTCTTGTGTTATGTTGTTATGTCTTGTGTTATTTTGTCCAATACATATTGTTTAGTAAATCAAACACACTCCAAATCTCGTAAGCCGTAACTTCTAACCATAGAATTCAAATTTATCAAAAAACAGTTATAAAATAGTTAATATCACTTAAATTAATATAAAAAAAATGTTAACATGTGTGTTTAGACATTTGTTTGTATACTAAAAGTAGAAATTAGACAATAAAATTTGTGTCAATTTATTTTAAAAAGGATTAAACTTTAATTTGGTTTAATAAATATTTGGAACACTTAATATGTGTTCTAAGGTAGCATGTGTACGACACATGTTAGTATGACCCAATAAAAAAATTATATTCTAAATTTATGGTTTGAAGGGTTATTTTCTCAACTTTGTTTTTGCATGAACTTATTTATTTAATTAATTAATTTTGTTGAATGCATAAGGATGAGACAGAGCCTTCTAATTATCTGGCAACCTTACACATACACTTAGACTATGTCCAATGGTGTTTAATGGGTATGTTGAAAGCAACATTCAATAAGTAAAATGTTTCAATGGTGATGTTTAACGGTGTGTGGATGAAAGAGAGGTTGAATGGTTTTAATATTGTTTAATCTGATGCAGAGGGACACGTGGCGGGATGCGGTTGGTCATAATTGGCACACGCGCAGACAGCAGCGCGTGAGGCTGCAGAAGGCGGAGAGAGAAAAGAAAATCTGGATAGATAAGGACACATGTTGAGTTTTGATTGGTTGTTCGGATTCTTATCATTTTAATAATTGGACCTCAATTATTTCGTTGTAAATTAATTTAAAAAAAAATAAAAAAAATACCAAAATTCATGATTTTTTTCTCTATAAATAGAGACTTGGTTCATTTGATTTGGACACAGAAAAAAAAAACCAAGTTTTTTTACTATCTTTATCTTTCTATTAGCAAACTAAGGGAAGTTTTAACCTTATTTTTAATGAAATGGATTCCGATAATAACCACTTCAACACCCAAAATTATTATAATTATCCATTTAACTATGAAAATCCCAATAATTATCAAAATCCAAATCAAATTTTCAACCAACGTCCTCAAAACATACCTTATAAAAACAAAAATATATAATTAAATAAGAATAAAAAGTAAAAAGTGATGGGATAAATTGTTGAATGAAAAACCTTTTGAAAAGGTAAAAGTTAAATAAATGTTAAATAAGAGAAAGAAAATAATGTGGTGTATTGAAGAATGAAAAAGTGAGTGTTGAATGATATTAAAAAAAGAAAACATTGAAAAAGGTCTTAGCAAAGCCATAGAGCACAAGTTTTTAGAACCCGTAGGCGCCCACTGAGTACGGCGTCGGTTGTTTTCTTAAGAAAGAGAAACTTCAAATCCGCCAACTTTATAACACAAAACCAGCTGCGTGCGCCACTGGATTCTTCTTTTACCTTTTTCCATTATTATTACATTTTTTTTTTATACCATATTCCCATCTTGCATCACATCCCCATCATTGCACCATTCAATGCTAGTTACGTTAACTACTTTATAGCCAACCATAATAATAATCTTAAAAACCCATTTTTTACCAAAAAATATAATCTCCATTTCAATTACTTTGACCGTATATTTTTAATTAATATGTAAATATTAGAATGTAAGATATTGTTTATTTTGTCTTGATAAATGTTTTTAAATATTAAATATTATAATATTTTATTATATATAATTAAAAATGTTAATAGTTAAAGTTATGTATTGACTTGTAAAAATAGTTGACCGCAAAATCTATTTTAAAAATAGTGAATAGAAAAGAATGCGAACATAACCCAACTCAATTAAAAAAGGCTTGCATTATTTTTCGTTTATTTATTTTAAGTGAGTAAATTTTTAATCATTGGATAGTTAGACAAAAATATTTTTTTTTAAAGAAAGATAGTTAGACAAAAAGATATTTGTCCTTGCCCCGTTTCATCACATCTAAGAATTTTTTTTATTTGACAAACTTAAGAAAAACTTTTTTAATAAGAATCATGCAAAACGATTTATAGAAAAATGAAAAAGAAAAACGAATTTGACTTTTTTTTTGAGGTAAAAAACGAATTTGACTTGATAAATAATAAAAAACACCAATTTCATTCATTTTTCAAGATATGCAATAAGGAGGTCTTGCTAAGAGCATAACTTGGTTTTATAGTTTATTTTTAAAAGTTTGAAGGCAATCCTATTTAAATCTTGTCTGCAGCTACCAAATATGTGAGACTAATCTCATATGCTAAAGTCCCATTTGAGGACTATGAGATGCCAAATATTAGAGGCTAGTTCCTTATGCTTAATGGTTGAAACACCAACACAGTCTGTCATAAAAAAAAGGAAGACACAAACGCAGTTTGATCATACTTCAATTAAATTAAAAGTAGAATTAAAAAAGTATTGCCAGTTGATGAATTAAAATCCGACACAGCCATTCTCAAACTAGAGATTGAAACGAACGATATAACATAGTCAACAAGTGAATTCAAATGAATATGCTAAAACCACATAAACAAAATTTGTACTTGGAATTGAAACATTGTTAATTTCATTTGGTTAAACACCAAAAAATTACAATTGAACAAAACTTGACATGACCCTATTAAACTCAAAAATAAACTAGAGAATCGAAATTCAAAGTACCCAAATTTACAATTCCATCCATACTAATGCAAAATAGAGATAACCGAATCATAAGAATGTGAAAATTCTGTCTTCATAGAAGCATGAAAAACAGTTCCAGTTCCAATTATTATCAATCAAAGCTCCATAAATCTCCAACCACGTGTTCCTGAACATTATTAGGTGGTGGCATCACTGATTGTCCATCATAGTAAATCTGATAAAACTTCATGTAATCCTCGTATGCCAACAATTCATCAGACAATTCTTGTACCTCATTTTTTGCTAATTCAGCTTCAGCTTGTTCAACAACATGTGTTTCTTGTTCTTTTTGTTCTACCACTTTCTCTTTCTCTTTTTCATGTTCATTCACAACACCACCAAAATAACCAAATTCATTCTGATTGGAACCACCGTTGAACTCCATTACAGAAAAACCAACCTCTGAACCTGAAACAGACCCAAATAAAGAATTCTCATCACCACCAGAACCAGATATGTTAAATGGTTCGGTGTTCATAGCATTAGCACCCACATGAGAATTTTGAATTGTGTCAGTTTGGTTTAGATCATAACCAAATTCCAAGTTCAGATTCTTCTGATACTGTTGTTGATGATAGAGAGGAAGCTTTTGTGGTCGAATCGGTGGTGGAATATTATTGTAACGACGAGTAGCATGAATGGTATATTCATCATCTTCATTAGGAAAATTAACCTTAGCTTTTTTGCCACGGATTTTTCGAGCTTCTTTGTCGTAAGCTCTAGCAGCTTCTTCAGCAGTGTTGAATGTACCAAGCCAAACACGAACTCCTTTTCTTGGATCACGAATCTCTGCAGCCCATTTTCCCCATGGACGCTGTCGAATTCCTCTGTAGAGATTCTTCCTCTGTTTTTTCACTGGCTTCTCAGCTCGTTCATTAACTGTTCAAATGAAAAACCCTAATAAGAAAAACTCAAAAGAAGTAGTAGTCGGTACTTGAACCAGACACGAGAAAAATCTTAACAAACGGAAAAGAAAATAGTCGGTACTTGAACCAGATACCGAGTTTTAAAAAAATTAAAAGGGTGGGACTAAAAAAAGAAAATAGTAACTCACCTTTGGGAGGCTGTGATCTTTTGAGAGTGCTTGGTGGTTGTTGATCAGCACCAGCATGAGAAAAACCGAAGTTTGAGGAGTCAATCTGTTGGCCAAATGAGTTAGGCCAGAGTTCCGAGGCCGTGAGACGGCGGCCGTCACGGCGAGGAATGAAGTCAGCGATGATAGCACCACCACACATTCTGTTAAAATGATGATGATGATGATGATTGCTTGTAGTATAAGCTAATGAGAGGTTTTGGAGGGTGAAATGGTGTTATGAAAAGGCAATGAAAGAATAGAGTATTATGATATGAGAGTGGGTTATTATTGAGGAAGAAAAATTGTTGTGTTGTGAATTTTGTTTTTGTTGTGTTTGATTGAGAATGACACAAGATGTGGATAGATTTGGAGGGTATTTGTAGTTGTAAAAAAATGGGAAGGTTTAAGGAGAATGCATGACAGAAGTGACATGAACCTTCCTAGATTTACTTACGCCGCCAAAGAAACAGTTTGCATTGCCTTTTACTTTACTTTTGCTTTGCTGACTAAACTCTAGAAGTCTAGCTTGCGTGGTTAGCAAATAATAATTCGAACTCAAATTGATATATCTAACCATCTATTTAATTTTATTTTTTTCTTAAATGTAGATGTCTTTTTAAATTATTAGATACATTTATATTTTTTCTTAAACACACCCTTAATTAATACTCCTTCCGTTCTTTTTTAAGTGTTTTTTTAGAAAATTTTCATCAAAATAGCAAAGTGTATTTTTGCACGTTTTCTTCCAATTATACCCTCATTTTAATTCAACAATAAATTCATATTTTTTTGCACACACTTTATCTTTCCAATAAATTTAATATGTTATCTTTTTCTCGTAACAAACAGTTGTTAGTTATTATCTTTTTCTCCAACAAATTCCTATTTTTTTACGCGTTCTCTCTCCCAAAATAAACAATTGTCAATTTTTTAAATATTTCGCACATCTTTTAAATTATTATAAGTCAATATAAAAATTATTCCAACTTCACATTAATCAAAAACTAAGAAAAACTTTACTTCTTTCCAACTCCTTTAATCAAAGTTAAGACTTCAACTATGGCTTCAACCAATGCTAGATTCGCATTGTGCGACATCTTATTTATAGAATTTTTAAATTTATAGAATTGTTATTCATCTTATTTATAGAATTTTAACTCTTCTTTGAACCATTGTTTGTAACAAAATTTTGTTTAAATTTGAAGATAATAAGAAACAAACTTTGTTTAAAAAAAACAAACTTTAGCTTTCTAAATAGATAACATTAATTAGATTTATGAAAAAAGTTAAGAGTAATTGAAAAAGGGTATAATTGACAAATCATACCTTAAAAATACAAAAAGGACAGTTAAATAGGAACGAAAAATACACGCTAAAAAGACACTTAAAAGGGAACGAAAGGAGTACTACTAACTTATCTTGAAATATGAAAAAGTTAAATTTAATACACATACAAACAAATGACAATTTAATAATATTGACACACAAAATAAATATATTAATTACACTAAATATTTTTTTTAAAAATGTAAAAATTACAAAAGGTGTTTAGATACAAAGACGGAGCAGCAAGTAATAAAAATTCAATTGGATCAAAAATAAAATTAAAATAAATCAATTCAGCTTTAAAAAAAAACCTAATTAGAACACATTTTTAAGCTAAGTGTTGAAATAGTCTCCATAATATACACGAAGTATGAAAATAATCCTAGTAAGATAAAAAACATAGATTGTACCGTTTATATTTTAGTTCTCTAGCAGTCTAATCAGACAAGAGACGTTAATGTGGTAGAAAATCTTACTTCATTTTTTGATGACATGGCAATTTTTTGCCTTAATGAGAAAACAGCAATGCTATTTCCTACTAGGAAAAAATCCACGAAAGCCACGAACATGTGTAATGCGATGCCCAGATAGTATTTTTTTCATTCATAAAATAAAAACAAAAAACGGGGTGTTTGGTAAAAACAAACAATTAAATATTCTTTCTTCATCTCTCTTCTCTCCTTCTCAAACCCTACGCGTCTCCCATTTCTTCTTCTTATCAGATGGGTGATTTAGGGTCAAAAATCATCCATCCGAGTTATTTTTTCTTCTATCCTAATCGAATAAGTGATTTCGCATATTTTCTGTTTTCTTTCGTTTGTTTTTGTGATTTCGTCGTCTCTAAACGACTCTGTTTGTTTTGATTCTCCGTCTTTGTGCGGTGTGTTTTTGATTTTCCGTCTTAGTGCGGTGTTTATTTGATTCAGGTTGAAAGATTAGCTTTGAGCAAGTGCAGATCCGATCAATTGACAATGATTTTGGCGTCGTCAACGTTGCAGATTTGGAGACATGAGTATTCGGAGACTTGATATAATCATGTTAGTCATATTTGTAGGCATAGATACTTTGTCGTTTTATGCTATTAACACGGATGTTGTGAGTTTGTTCACAGTTTCATCATTTTTGTTTTTAACGAATTTGAATTTATATTATATCGATGTACTCTATCAATTTGAATGAATGAATATCGTTTATTTTTGTAAAAAGCAAACGGGATGTTTGGTGAAAAAAAAAGGGATGCCAGTGTATTCTTGCTTTTCGTTGATAAACTTGTCGTGGTAATAGGCATTTCCCATAAAAAAATATGAAACGTTTTTTCGCCATAGACATAAAGTCCATAATGATTTTTTTTTTTGAGGGTATAAAGTCCATAATGATCTAGAGATCAATTTTTTATGATGATCTACGTAGACATAAAGTTCTATGTATTTTTCGCCATAGACATAAAGTTCTATGTATTTTCGATTTCTCATGGTTTTGTTAAAGAAATATTTAAGACTTTAAAAATAAAGTATCCCACGTTAAATTAGAATTTTTCGACAAACGACATATTAATTATGAATTTTTAAAGAATAAAAAATCAGAACAATGAAAATCTTGATGTAAAAATCAAATTTTGAGCATATTTTTTTGCAAGGCTTTGTAAAAATACATAGAAATGTGCAAAATCACAATTTTATTTTAAGTTACGGGTCAAATTTTGTTCTCCAATTTTATAGGTATGTTTAAAATAAAGTTCAGAATTTTTGGTGGAGGTTCCAATGAACATGTCTACAAAATAAGGGAACAAAATTTGAGGCGTGATTTTATACTAACTCCAAATAAAATTGTGATTTTGCACATATTGGTCAAAAAATCAAAATAAATAAATGCTTATTCGAAATGTTATAAAACTTTACATATCATTTTTATGTGTTTTCATAGAAGTCTCTTAAAAAAATTAGCTCATAATTTGATTTGGAAGACATTTTGGAAGTGAGAAGAGCAATTTTTAAAAATATCGAAAAAATCTGAGAAAAATCCCAGGAGTTTGTTGACAAAAAAGGCCCATGAGTAGTTTGACCCAAAAGAGGCCCAGGGAAAGTAAAAAATACGCACCAAAAAAAAGTGGTGCAAAAGCTAGGGTTAGTGAGAGATAGGAGGTATATATAGCCTCCTTCCACCGCCAGGTTATCAAAGCAGAGTGTGAGGGAGAGAGAGAGAGAGATGGTGTCGCTGAAACTTCAGAAGCGGCTCGCCGCCAGCGTACTCAAGTGTGGTAGAGGCAAGGTCTGGCTTGACCCTAATGAGTGCAATGAAATCTCCATGGCTAATTCACGTAACTACCTTCTCTCTTATCTTTTTTTTTTATTTGTTTTGGCTTTGATGTTTATTTCTGTTAACTGATCCTGTTTCATGTGTGTTTTAGTTTTGAACTGTTTGTTTGTTTTAGTCATGAAATGTTTTATTTTTAGTGATAGAATGTGTTATGTTTTTTTGTTCGGAAATGTAAGGTGTGTTGTGTTGTGTTGTGTTGTGGTGTTCAATAGTAGAACTTGTAGGAAAAAGAAAAACTAGTGTAGAACAAATCCCAAAAAAACATTGAAATATTGTGTCTTGATTAAGATTTAAGAGTGGATTTAGTTGCTTTGGATTTTAACTTATAAAATATTTGATTTCAGAAGCTAGTTTTAAGGATATAGATATATAGTTTGTGTTTCATTCTCTTATTTGTCCGCCTTTATGAACTGGGGGTGCTAAATTGAGCTCTTTTCAATGAAAAAATTTGGGGCTTTTATTGAATCTCATTGTCGTTTTTTATTGTATCCTAATTTGAACTTAGGGGAGATCAATATGCCCAATTTACTTGAGGGTTTTCATTTTTGTTGTCAGTGAAAACTTTCCCCTTAACTCATTTTTGTAATGAAATTTTCATTATTGAGAGTTTGATTTTGTTAATTGCTGATTGGTAAGCATCTGATGTATTTTTTTGATCATATGTGGTGGGAGCCTTTGTAACTATGTTATTTTGTTCAATTTATTTAAATGGTTTGGTTGGTTTCTCTTTGCAGGCCAAAACATCAGGAAGTTGGTTAAGGATGGCTTCATTATCAGGAAGCCAACTAAGATTCACTCCCGCTCCCGTGCTAGGCGTATGAAGGAGGCCAAGAGGAAGGGACGTCATTCTGGATATGGTATTTAACTATTTTCAACTTTGATAGTTTTCATGAATTGAAGGATATAAATGTTGACAAACCTCTGTTAGGTTGTAAGCCAGTGCTTGTCTGCTCGTTAAGTCATCGTCATTTAGACATTATAGAATAGAATTCACTCTATTTTGTTTGCAAGATTAGTTAATCAGTTGTTCACAGTATTCTAGGCTATGGAAGTTGTATACATTCTGAAAGTGTATGTAACATATTACTGTTTGTACCATCACACGAGTATTATTATCTATAGTACTACCACTATTTTGTTAGCAAGATTAATTAATCAGTTGGGCAGAATATTATAGGTTATGTAAGTTATATAAGTTCTGAAAATCATATTACTGTTTGTACCGTCACACAAGTATTTCTATAGTACTTGCACTAGCAGGCTATGCATCATTGTTATTCTGTGATTATAATTTGCGCTCATTGATGAACAGGTAAAAGAAAGGGTACAAGAGAGGCTAGGCTCCCCACCAAAATCCTTTGGATGAGGAGGATGCGTGTCCTCAGGCGTTTGCTTCGCAAGTACCGAGAGGCAAAGAAGATTGACAAACATATGTATCATGATATGTACATGAAGGTGAAGGGTAATGTCTTCAAGAACAAGAGAGTCCTTATGGAGAGTATTCACAAGTCTAAGGCTGAGAAGGCAAGAGAGAAGACATTATCTGATCAGTTTGAGGCCAAGAGGGCGAAGAATAAGGCTAGCAGGGAAAGGAAGCATGCCCGGAGAGAAGAGCGCTTTGCTCAAGTGAGTTCCATATTGTTTTGATAATATATGTAGTGAATTGGTATTATTTTATCACTGCAATTAGACTATTTGTCACTCTAAAATTGACCATATCACCCTGCCTTTTAAATTGTGTAGGGTCCAGGAGAGAAGGTTCCGGTAGCTGCAGCACCAGCCGCCCCAGCTGCAACAGCAACCCAGGCCCAGTAAGTATCTAAACACTTTTGTTACTTGGTTTAGTCTTTTGTTATGTTGTGGTCTAAATGTGTGTTTTCTGTGCAGACCATCAAAGAAATCCAAGAAGTAAATCAAGTATTCAGAGGTCGAGTATTTTCATTTTATAGCATAAGTTTTATCCTAAATTTCAGCTGTACAAGTACAATTTTGTATTGGGTTTATATTTTGTTGCCATTTTGGTATGGAATTGCACTTTGTTGAGAAATACTATTGTTATTTTCTATTCCAATTATCAAATTCCTTCCCTTAATTCCCCAATCATGCTTGCTTACCTCATAACCAACAATTCCTCCATAAAACTAAGCTAGACATATGAAAAATCCAGATCTTTACTTGTGTGTTTGAAAAACACCAAAATCATGGCTGTGCATAAGGTCTAAACGATGCTGCGGTTGCCACCACTCAACTGAGCGCGCTCACATGCACGGACAATCTTGCATATATACAAGGGTATAATTGATGAAACCATGTTTCTCTATTTATCAATGCAGTCTACACCATATGAAGTGGTGAATGTATGAAACCACGTCTTACAGATGTCTTAACTATAGTTTTTATGAATAACTTCTCAAAAAATGTTTATTGAAATTCTGTTTTTTGTGCTTTCGGAGAACCAAATAACTACCGAATAAATAATAATAGAAATTTTCTTTGTGCGCTTTTGGAAAACGTTTGACAATGTTTTGTATCACTTATACAAGTTCATTTCATGACGAACATGAGAATACCCTTTTCATCCATGTATTAGAAATGACAATAAGCTGTATTCAAATATGACATTGTCGAAGAAGAAAGCTGTATAAAAAAATTAGCTGCATTTTGAACCATTTGATTTCTACTTTGGCAAAGACTCCATAACGTCATCATCCGCACTTGTTGATCATGTATTGAAAGTTTTCAAACACAAGAAATGTATTGAAAGTTTTCAAACACAATAAGAACCGCTATTGTTCAATAAAGTTCCAAAGTTGAACCTTGCAGCTGTATCCCACACCCTTCTCTCAAAGCAACCATACTTGATAGCAATTTATATTGCGAAGAATGCTCTCGGTAATGACTTGGTCACTATGGTCAGAATGCTATACCTACACACTCGCCAAAGAAATTTTGTAAAATTTGGAACAACATTGATCATACTTAACCTATCTAGTTTACTTCACCGATACACACCTCGCAACTCTGACTATCACACGATGGTCCTCTCCCGTGACGCACCCTCTTACTTCTTTAGCTTATAGGAGTGACTGCACAGCATATTAAAAAGCCACCTGAAGATAAAAGTGTAAAGTGCTGTGCAACACATAATGGAACACACAAATGCCTCGACCACCCACACACACCACTTGGTCCTTGATTTAAGTAAGAACCACCCTAGCTTCGTACAGGTCTAGAATTGTTGCCACAGCTTGTCTCCAAAAAATCATCACAACAAAATATAACGGAGCTTTAAAAAGTTTGGAAAAAAGGATATTTGGTTGAGTCACCAATCCTCAACCTTATATTAGAAGTGCAGTACTGAACATATGTATAGATACCTCCCTCTAGCTTGTCTAAATTTTTGTTTTCTCGAATCAACCTGTAATTTTACCATGTTGAAATCACATAGTGCCCTTTTTCTTCCTTTTTGTTTTGTTGGTGTCAATTCTTATGTTTTCTGGGGAAGATGATCTTCTAATTTGTTAATCAAGGGATTCAACCGGAATGCAAGTAAAATCAGACAAAAAATTGTTTCACTCGAAGAATAATTTTGATTTTCCCGCACGATATAGATTGCCCTTTTTCAACCCATCATCTATATAATTACACTCTATGCCAAATTAATCGTCCTGTTAAAGAAATAAAGTTATATCATTTTATTGTTTTAACGTATTATTATTTTTCTCTTAATATTGCGCTCAAATAAAAATACCATGTGCACTCTTTTTGAGAATTCGGGTCTTCCACATTCACAAAAACTCCAAATTATTTAAAACATCTCAATGTCTAATAGCTTTCTTTTCAACAATAATAATAATAATAATAATAATAATAATAATAATAATAATAATAATAATAATAATAATAATAATAATAGTTATTTTTACTTTTCTGAAAGGAATATCTAATAGCTTTATCAGCCCGATTTACACTCATTATTTTTTGCCGAAAATATAAGATTATCCAAAATCTCAGTTTTGGATTTTAGATGTTTCGTTCACATCAGACTCAAACATTAGAAATTAAGTTCTCCACTCTTAATTATGTGCCTTTTTCATGCCATGGATTTCTAGTTAGGATCCTTACTCTCGGATATCACTCTTTAACCAAAACCAACAAGATTTGATGAGACTAATGTGAAATTGAAATTTAACCAATTAAAGAGAAGTATTTTAAAGAGTGATTTGCTAGCACTTCTCATGCTTAAATTGAGGGACTAGAAAATCAAACGAAAATATAAATCAAAGACAGTGACCAAAACTTTTCCTTTATTTGTTGCCTCGTTACAAATTTGGAGGATCTTTTTCCTCAAGAATGTCTAATAAGAAAGTCAAAATCATTGGTTATTTGGATTTCTATTTCCCAATTCATTCAATGGGTACGCTTCAAAAATATTAATCCAACGTAGCTGATGAGGAGCCGATAATTATTAAAGCAAAACATCATCATATGCTAATCAATCACTTGGGCCAAGCATTTTCTCGGGAACCACAAGACTGTCAAACTCTTCAGAAGTCAGTACTCCAAGCTTTAATGCAGCTTCCTGATCATCATTTCAATTTCAATAATTCAGAAAAATTGTTGAACCAGCATGTAGAAATCATGTAATAGGAATAAATTCATCCATACAAACTATACTACTGTCAATGATACGCAAACCAATATAAGAGTCGAAATGGTACTTGCAGAAGTATATGCTTCTAACACTGAATTTGTTAAGAATTAATGTCATTTTCTTTTGAATCTTCATAGAGAGGGGTCAAATTACTGAAGAGAAACAGAAAAAACAAGAATAACTAGGCATCATCATCACCTTAAGTGTAGACCCCTCTTTGTGGGCTTTCTTGGCAACTGCAGCTGCCTTGTCATAACCAATTTTCTGGAACAGACAAATTAAACTCAGTTTCAAATGCATGTGAAATTTAGTGAGCTACAGGAGAAGACAGGAGGAAACTTACTGGGTTCAAGGATGTGACCAGCATGAGTGACTGGAAGGGTGAATGAAAAGTGAAACAACAGCATGCATTAGATAAGGGTTTGGAGATTTGATACACAAGTTTTGTTTCAAAATGCAAATAAGTAGTCAACTCACCTCATGCAATAGCTTTGAAATTCTCTCTCTATTAGCTTGAATACCTCTTACACAATTCTTTTCAAAGGAAGCACATGAATCTCCAATCAGTCTCACCGACTACAGAATCAAAATAAATATCATGAGCATTTAAGTACATCTTTAAGGCATTCCATATTGCATAAATTTGGAATCAAAACAAAAGCCAAAAGGTGCCCGTTCATTCACACAGCTTGGAATTATCTTCTTTTTTTGGGCATTACCATACACACACACACACACACACACACACACACACACACACATACTATTACCATGTCATCACAAATACATATAAGCAGCCTAAACAAATACAAAATATCTGAAGTATCTTTCCTTCCCATTTTCTACTTTGCCAACATAGCAAAGAGTTTGTGCAACATTCTAGCAAAGTCCAACTGACTTTCATCAGAGAAATATACGTTGCCAAACTGACAGAAAGGAAATATAGAATTTAATTTAACCTTTGCTCCAATGCACAAAGCTTAGTGCTGAATCAACAATATTTCTTTTTATGCACCAAGCTTAGACCAGTTCAAGAAGTTCAAGTATGACTAAATAGAAAATGATTCAGCTGCTTTTAGATAATATTATACTAATATATATACATTATTAAGTTTTCATCAACCTAGAATCAGGTAAGGTAACATATTTGAACCAAGTTAAAACCTAGCTAGAAGTTCCTCGTCTGCATGATTTATAAACTAGAAATAACATACATAACAAAATAAAGGATATGAAACATACTTGCAGGAGATTACTGGCAATCACCGGCTTGAATACATTGAGCTCAAAATGACCATTTGATCCTCCCACAGTGATTGCAACATGGTTTCCCATGACCTGAAGCACATGGATCATTACATCTATTCAGAAATTTAGTCACCGTTAAGGAACTAAATAGCCAATCAAATCTAAAATCAAGGATAGAATTGCAAGGAAATTTATAAAAAAGAGCACGAATAACTGTATTATTCAATATTCAAGGAAATTCAACAGTGATTCCCAGAGCTCAAAGCTCCAACAGAGAGACTATTCCCCTTACATACCCAGCCTTACGCTAAAAAATCTTGTCCTTCTCTTCACCTCAGCACTTTCCTCCTAATACTACCAACGACATACTCTTTCCTCTAACAAACTTCAACCACCTCACTAACATAACTAGCTCCCTCACACCAGCTTGCCATCTTGTTCTGTTTCTTTTTGTTAGTGTAACTGTAAACTGTCAATATTTTATGTATCACCCCCACCCACCCCACCCCCTATCATGGACCCTATCAGCAACCATATAATTCAAATTGCATAACTGTATTACAAGTCATACAAGCTTTTTGCAAGTCAAAACTCACAACGAGTATTTTAAATAAAATGAAGAGTGAATTGATAATTACCTGTGCACAGACCATAGTCAAAGCCTCACACTGGGTAGGATTAACCTTCCCCTGAAACAGAATAAGGTTGTGGCATGAATCAAATCCCATTTCTAAGGCTAACAAAATAATAAGCTATAGTAGTAACAATAAAAAAAACTCTTGTGACAAATGTATATTAAGTAAGCATGAGGTTCTTACAGGCATAATACTGCTTCCCGGTTCGTTTTCAGGAAGAATGAGTTCACCAAGACCGCAACGGGGACCACTACAATAAGATAGAATTCATAACACCCAATAAAGAATTGTTTTCTACACAAACACGTGCACAGTCATATAAAAGCAATTTGTCAGTTGGATTTCTAGCATTCTACCTTCCTAATAACCGTATATCATTAGCTATCTTCATTAAAGAAGCCGCAATTGTGTTGAGGGCTCCACTGGTTTCAACAAAAGAATCATGGGCAGCCTGAAAATGGAGAATAAGAACGCAGTGCAAGTGAATATTTTTCTGCATATGATGCAAGATACCAAGATTCGCGGAAAAAACTAGCGTGATGAAAAAGAGCACCAGACAGATTAAAGACAAGGAAAATAAAAAGTTTTAGCGACAAACCAAAGCCTCAAACTTATTTTCTGCTGTTACAAAGGGCAGATTTGTTTCCGTAGCTACTGCTAGTGACACCTTAACATCAAACCTGAAATCATCCAGCAAATTATCACTGTTTAACCAAATTTACTTCTTTAAGTTAAACCACAAATGTTTTTTTCAGCTTAAACAGGCTGGCCTAGCGCATCGATTTTTATGATAAAATGAACCCATATCATATCCATAAGATCTTCAGACAAAATGTTGTCTAATTTTCAACAATTACATCCATTATAATTTAAAGCCAAACTTGAAAAATGCACATGCACATCTATTCCGGTAGAGTCCATTACTTTTAGGTATTTGATGATAGTAAGAAACAATTGCCGGACAAAAAGCTCAAATCAAATAAAATATGCCAAAAGGAGTGAGAAGAAAGACGCAATAACTTTCATTTTGGTAGCTGTTAAATATGAGAAAAACAAGCGCTTAGCGATCAGGAAGCATGCATACCCCTTCTTTGTATTCAATCCAGTCCCTACAGCGGTACCACCCTGGGCGAGCTGCTCAAGTAACAACTACTAAGTCAGAACTCCAGAATCATACAGGTGAAGAACAAGAATTTAAAGTTTGTGCTTGAGTGTCAAACCTGATACATACGCGGCAAAATGGTACTCACACGATCAAGACTATACTTCAGCTGTCAATAAGGAAAAAGTTGTGAGAAACCCCTCCCCAGAAACTGTCATGATTTTACAAAGCGTACTAATGAGGCAATGATAAACAAAATACACAACATCAAAAACCAAATGAAAGTAAGCTTACTTGTGTAGTATACCCACTAAACTCCTGTCCGAGAGTCAAAGGTGTAGCATCTTGAGTATGAGTGCGCCCAATCTTGACTATATCTTTAAATTCAATTGACTGGTAAAATTGTTTTTAAAAAAAATAAAAGCACAAAGTAAGTTAATACTGATATAGTCAAGACACTGATAAATGGGATTTAAGGAAAAACAATTGCAACACAAGTGTCTCCAGTTCATAAAATTCCATCTTGGAGACTAAGCGAAAGGAAATTTCATGAAAGTTGCGAGGTCACTAAAATGTTTCCTGTCACAGTATATTATTTGCAAATGAAAATTGCATACATGATAGACCAAAAGGAACATTACAAGAAAGAGCCAGCCAAAACCACAAGACCAGAAAAAAATTAATCATGCAAGTTGCAAGGATTCAACCAAGGGAGACATGTAGTGATAATATCAGAATTGGATCTGTAAAATGGCCAGAGCCATAAGAACAGGTTAGGTGAATAACATGTTAACCTGGCATGATTTTCACATTTATATCATAGAGTTCTACATAGTACATAGCATGAAGGAAGCATCTCAGGTCTAATGTAAACCACTCAAGTTCCCGCCTTATCAGGATGGCACATGAGTTAACAGTAGTGGCGAGCAAAAAAATAGGAAAAAAAGAACTGTGCTAAGCTAATAAACTGAATTTAAATACACTGAAGTAAACCTGACCATTAAATTCCGCTTATATTTAATCCGGTTTTCTTAGTTTGAAATGGTTTGGTCAATCGCGGTACAGAAACAGTTCAGCTAACTGCAGCTTTTAAACCAGATATAGACATTAGACATTCATAATGGTTCATTGGTTTGGTTAATCGCGGTACCAGAAACATATCAGCTAACTTCAGTTTTTAAACCAGATATAGACATTAGACATTCATAGAGCCCCTCCCTGCCGTGTCAGCAGCCTTATACCCTCAGGCAACCACACAAAATTGCTAAATTGTAACTTCCATACAAAGGATCACAGGTAATGAAAGAAGATGGTATTGGTAGAAAAAAATTTGTTTCAGTTTTCTCAAGGTATCATAACTTGTCTAAACTCTAAACATATAGAATTCAAACCTTTGCGTCAAGTGTAGCATGTAACGTCTTCAAGCTGGGGATTAGTCTTGAGTTTATTTCAGTTCCAGCGGCAATGTGCATCACCTGGAAAGAGAGAAACAAACATATATTAAAGAAATAAGAAACAGTTTACAAGGAATTGCACTCCACAAAAAGTGATTAACAAGAAATATTTGAAGATGAAAGTGCATAAGACGTACAAACAACTTACAGTTGGAAATGTATCATTAGAAGATTGCGACATATTGACATGGTCATTTGGGTGCACAAACTTTTCACCGCGCTTATGGCCAAGAATCTCTGATGCTCTGTTTGCAATAACCTGAAAAGGATTCAAACACAAATTTCTTATTTCATAATAGGCCACTGCAGTGATCAAATGAACGGTTATGTAAGTCAAATTATCCTCAATGTCCAAGATAAACAGAAACTGGGAAAAACTAAATAGATTCTCAAGACTTTAACACAACCATCTATGATATACAATACAGATTAATATTTATTTTACTGTTATAAGTTCAGTAATCTAAGATCCTTAAATAGTTTAATTAAACACTTATCATATAAGTTCATAACTAAAGAAGAAAAAAAATAGTTAAGTTGTTTTCATATAAGTTGCACACTGTTTTCACAAGCTATCGTGAAGAGCTAATTAAAATCAACAAAGACAGCACATAAACATGACATGGGACCTGTTTGGATAAGCAACTTAATTCAACACTTATAGTATAGTCAGTTGTTAAAGAGTAACACATCAGATAGGAGATGACCTGACAATGTGTTTATAAGTGGGGGCAATCCTCACCTCACAAACCGGTTTTGTGGGGTTGTGTTAGACCCAACATGATTTCTAAGATGGTATCAGAGCCTCCTCACTTGCCATCAGGTTTCCACTATCGGGCCACCCACCATTTATGTCCACGAACCAAGCCCAATAGTGCTGATCGTGAGGGGGTGTATTAAAGAGTCCCACATTGGATAGGAGTTGGCCTGACAATGTGTTTATAAGTGGGGGCAATCCTCAACTTACCAGCCGGTTTTGTGGGGTTGTGTTAGACCCAACCACAATTTCTAAGAACAGTTATCATATAAGTTCTTATGTATAATGTATAAACTAATTCTACAACAAAAGATAAAATAAAGTCCAACTATTCTCATGTAAGCTATAAGTTGTTTTCATAAACTATCCTGAAAACAGCTTATGGACATGCCATTGGCTGTTTCTATATAAGCTCTTGAGTCCAATCACTTAGTTTGTTTATGCCATATAAGCTCAAGTAAGCCAACCAAACATAACCATAAGCTATTTTCATAATCTCTCCAAAACAAGTGGTTGTTGTCAACAAATAAACCAAATCCAAACGCAGGCTAGATACAAACCTCGTTAGCATTCATGTTACTTTGAGTACCACTTCCAGTTTGCCAAACAACAAGAGGAAAATGATCATTATGCTTTCCATCAGCAACTTCTTGCGCGGCCTTCATAATCGCTTTTCCAATAGTAGGATCAAGACCATACTCCATATTAACCTAAATCACATTTCATCAATCAAATCCATACAGTACAATAACACAATATTCAAAATCAAAAACGAAAAACAACCTTAGCAGCGCATTTCTTCAAGATGCCGAAAGAGCGAATGATAGGTTCAGGCATACGTTCACGGGGACCACCGATATCGAAATTCTGCAAAGATCGTTGAGTTTGTGCTCCCCATAGTTTGTCGGAGGGAACTTGAATGGGTCCGAATGTGTCGCGTTCTTCTCTGAAGGTAGTGGTTGATGAGAAGTAACGAAATGTGAAGAGTGTTGGGGAGGTTGATTTGGTTGATAAACGGCGTGAAAGAACGTAGAGCGCCATTGAATGGGTTTCGATGGAGGAGGATGGAGAGAAATGGAATAGTCGGATCAGTACAACTACGAAAATGATGGGTAAATGACCAATCAGGGTACGCGACGCCGCAGCCTTCTTCCAACTTGCACTTTATTTAATGTTTCCCAATTTTTTTTTTTTAAAGAAACTAAATTAGCCTTTCTAAATCGTGTTAAAAAATTAAAACATGATAATCTGGTCTTTTTAGAAAATATAATATTTTGGAATGTATTTTTTGTGATCTCCTTAGACTATGTACAATGGTTGTGTTGCATCTGACTTTCAACAAGTGTAACATGTACAATGGAGTGTTGAATAGTGTTGAGGGTTGTGCTGGAGATGCCACGCGTCGCAGCGTAATTTGTGCGAACAGACGCGTGCAGCACACGCGTCGAATGGATGAGAGAGGATCAGCTTTTTGGATAAGCTTGCATACGTGTTTCGTTCTGATTGGTCCACGCACTCTTATCATTTTAATTATTTAACTCAACTATTTCGTTGGAAATTAATTTATTTTTTAAAAAAAATTACCAAAATTCATATTTTTTTTTTTGTCTATAAATAGAGACTTGGTTCATTTGATTTGGACACAAAAAAAATCAAGTTTTTCACTATATTAATCTTATTATTTTTTTTGGTTAGGTAGCCTAGTGGCTGGAGCTCATACATTATAAATGTGGAGAAGTGGGGTGTCAGGGGTTCGAACCCCTGCCCCTGCATAAATTATGCAATGTCCCTACCAACTGAGCTAAGCTCACGGGGACATATTAATCTTATTATTAATCTTATGTAATTATAAAAACAAAAATATAAAATTAAATAAGAATAAGAAATAAAAAGTGATGGGGTAGAGTGTTGAATGAAAAACCATTGAAGAGGATAAAAGTTGAATGAAGTTGAATAAGAGAAAGAAAATGATGTGAAGGGTTGGAAATTAAAAAAGTGGTTGTTAAGTGATGTTGAATGAAAAAACCATTGTATATAGTCTTAGTTTAAGTGTCATGAAAATATGTAAAAATCATTCTCTCATATCAAATTATATGTCATTATAACAATTTTATAAATATTAAAAAATATAATTAATATTGTATAGAAGAGAATAATTTCGTGTCACGAGAGTTACTTGCGGAGCTCTAAAATGATGTGAGAACCAATGTTTCACAAATTGAGTGTTAACTCACCGAGTTTACGTTTTTAAGTATCAAAATCGTGTTAACTCTGAGGTAAACTCGATTTCTGATAAAATCGAAACGTTTGACGAGTTTGGCTCGAGCTAACTCGTGTAAACTCGACCGAGTTTACGTCAAAAATTTTTTTTAGAAAAATTGGGCCATTTTTTTACCCATTTTATTCCAAAGTCCAATTCCTTTTATTCAAGCCCAGAGACCGGATAGTTTCATTTACGTAACACGTTGCTTGGCTTCCTTTAATGAAACGTTTCTTTTTCTTTCTTTCTTCTCTAAGTTCTCAAACCATGAACAGGGGAGCATATACCAGTTAGGGTTACAGTGGTGGAAGGAAAACTATTCCGATTCCGACGTCGGTGATTGCGACGCCAGTTAAGGTTGCGGTGGTGGTGTTTGCAAGTTTTTTTTTTTGTATTTTAATGTTTAGTTGAACATAATGTCTTATTATGGTGGTTGAAAACCTTTATAATTTAGTCTTATTTTGCACTAGTGGACTATTTATAATATTATATTAGTTTACATATGTCATGTAAATAGTAAATTTTATTTAATTTTAATTTTAGGTAAACTCGTACGAGTTCTCGAGTCGAGTTTACGAGTCAAGTTTACGTAGACAACTTGAAGTAAACTCTCGAGTTGTAAAACCTTGGCAGCAGCACACCAGCTAAGTAAGATATTGAGCGCGACACAAATTTTAACAATAAACGACCACGAGGTTCCAAGAGGATGCAGTCAGATCCAACTATCCGAGGGAACTCCAATATCTACTGCTCTTCACGAGCTATTGAGGAAAGTGATGCATTCGTAGTGTAAGCTTTACAGATTATGTGGAAGGACAACTGATTTACTCGCCAAACACCGTTTACTAGGGAAAACTAAGTCAAGCCGCCGGTTAGCATTGTGTAGGCACTATAGAATCATACATAATACTAGGTTGATTTTGAGAATATCTTAGAGACGAAACATTTTGGTACTCACTGTATATATACAAATTAAATTCATATGCCATTTGTTATTGCTTGCTTGGCACTCATCGTGTAGCGATAAATCAAACGAGAATAGCAAAGTAATAAAAGTGAGAAAATTTGATATAAAGTACAGCAGTTTAAGAGAAAGGGGGATCCAATAGGAGATAAGACATAAATTTGACTGATAGTAGCAAATCAAATCAGAGACAATTGTTGCAATTTTTACATAACCTGAAAGCTCTAATGTTAAATAAAAGAATGTCATGCCATGTACAAGCAACGGGCATTATTGCTCCATTATCTGTGTAAATACAACAAATTACAAAACTATCACAAGCATAAACCCAGCAAAAAAAATATATAAGATTTTTTTTCTTTTGTGTGAAAGCTCTCTCCTCGAACTAAAAAATTGTGAAGGAACAAACAAATAATAAAAGGAAAAAAAAAAAAAAATCACCCTTTTAAAATGCTTAACAAGAAATAACATGTTCACTTTCTAGTCCCAGTTTTACGTTTCATGTCAACTGGAGCTGGTTGCCTTGTTGGTGTTCGATGTGCGACACCATTTGTTTGTTTCCTTGAAGGTGAAGGAGCAGTAGAAGAATGAATGCTATTCTTGCTGCAAAAATTGCAAAAAAATCATTAATATGAATAATAACATGTTCAAAATTGTATGCACAGGCTGCACTGCTAATATTTAACATAAGTGTATGTTTATACATTATTTCTCGAGTATGAATTGTGTTTTTAAACTCATTAAATTAGTTGACATATGTAAACACTGAGAGTGTATAAATATTAAACTCATAGTAACATATCTAAGTGAACCCTACGAGCATTATTAAAGAAGAGCATATTTGCATTACCTCAATTCTGTGCTTTTAACTGACTTTGAGACAAATCTCCTACCCTTTGATTCATTTCCATTGGCTACGCTTGTAACTTTCGAATTATTAAATTGCCAAAGCAAGTCATGTTCTGAGGAATCACTGGTTGCAGCATCGACATCATCAGTGTCATCCGAACCAGCAATGTTAAACTGGTTGCCTCTCATGAACATATTATAGGATCGTTCCGAGTATACTTTGGAAGAATCTTGAAGATATTTCTGATAGAATTCCTCAGATAAGTTCCCATTATCTGCTTCCCAACACCCTAACATGTTGCCGGTCTTGTTCACATCTAACTTGTTTACCATAACCTTATCAACCCACTCTCCAGTACCGGTTTCTTTATCGTCTTCCACACAATTTTGAACAAGACCATTCACTGGGGGCCAGGGTGGTGAATTTGTTAATGTCTCATCAAAATCAAAGCTCTGAGTTCTTTGTCTCGATATGGTATTGCTCTGAAGCTGCAGAACCAGTTTAAAATATCCATAAGATATCATTTTGTAAAATCAGGTAAATTTTTTTATTTTATCAACAACAAAAAATATACATACCTCTAAGTTGCCAACATCAATCATTGATTGCCGGAATTCAAAGGGATCATCCACGATATCTGCAGCCCGCTGGCTTGCATGATAAGGTGACCGTTCACCAGCCGTTGTCCTACATTTTCCAGAGCTTCCAGATATAGAATGTTCTAAATTTCCTTCCTTTCTTGCCAATGCAGCCTTAAGGCTGGCAATCTGAAACAGGATTGAAATTTTTTAACTTAACTGATGAGGTAAGGCTTCATAAGACTATTATGAAAAACTAGGAGGCCAAATTTCGAAAAAAACCTGTTCTTTGAGCTCTTTGACGTCTGCCCCATCCTTGTTAACTCGGGCAGCACCAAGTTCAACTGTAGCAACTCTTTCTGCAAATTTTAATGTGCTAATCGTTTCTCCAACTGCATTGGCCTCGGGACTAATGTGAACAAACATTAGTGTCTTAGCCTGTCCTCCTGAAGTTAGCCCAAGCAACATAATGAAAAACACAAACATGATAGAATTGTATAACTGAGGAATGAGGACTAGAAAAGAATATAGCAGTCGAAAATGTAGCAAAACAACTTCTTAAAACTTACCAAGTGAATCTTGGAGTAATTGTGTGAGTTTGCTATTTCTGTAAGGGACATGTTGGTTTTTCTGAGCAAGGGAAGCAATGACATCACCCAAAGCTGAAAGAGATTTGTTAATATGTTGTGCCTCTTTCAATCTATCGCCCGTCGCCTCAGATTTGTCGACCCTCTCACTTCCTGCCAAGTCAACCAGATGCATGCATCCACGTAAGACAGCTCCAGATGTCAAGTCTCTTCCTTGAACATGTACAGTCAAGCAACTGCCAAATAAATATTCAAGAAGTCAATAGTCAAGTAATGTATAACAAAAATGTCACAAAAACAGTTGTGGATAACAGAACAATAAATAGGATATACACCTGTGAGATCGGCTGCTACGGTCATTAAGGGCTGTTGCTCCGACTGCACGGTTCTTATGACCGAGGTTCATTAGTTCAATAACATCATTTGTTGATGATACTTGAACAAGGCTTGCATCTGGTACACTTAGCCCTCTTTGGGAGTTACTACGAATTTCTAATGTATGAATGGTTAAGGAAAAGCACCACCAATAAAGTCTGTTTTCATCGTTAGAATAACCAGTATTTAAAAACCAAAATCAAAGCAAAAAATTGGTTATATGTTCTACAATTTTAATGTAACAACTAAAAGGATATCTTTTGTTTGTTCCATCAGTAACCAATAGATCTCTGACTTGCTCATTATAAATTTCAATCATCTGAACAGACACATCATAGCGAAAAGTGTCCTTTCTTTGATTTGCTGTATAAAATAGATCACTTAGAGCCCTGTAATTTACACCTTGGCTTTTTTCTGTGATCTCTTTTGGTCCAGTCTACATTTCAAATACAAAAAATACGAAAAAAGTCATCAAAGTATTCAAGGCGACAACTTCAACTGTATATTAACATTTTTTTTGAAGTCCATTCTGCATTTCAACAAAATTAACATGAAAATTTTCAAAAAAATTCAGATGATAACTTCAACTGTATCTTACCATGGTGAAAGTTTTTCCTGATCCTGTTTGGCCATAAGCAAATATGCAAACATTAAAACCATCGAGCACAGACCTAACAAGTGGCTGCATATCAGCAAAGACCTCCCCTGAAGACAATAGAGAAAAACTCTATCATATACTAAAATATAGTAATCTTGCAGATAATAGGTAACTGAAAAGGAAACCAACCTTGGGCAGCAGATGGTCCAAAGACTTTGTTGAAATTGAAGGATCTGCGCCCTTTCCCATTCTTTGAGGGAACATTAATTGTGATAACTCCATCTTCTATGTTCTCCACAGTGCTCGAATGATTTGGTTGTCCAGATAAGAAAGGTCTTACTCGACAGTACACCCTAATACTTCCTAATTAAACAAAGTTAACTGCCTTAATATTATATTGGCATAAAATCCTTAAAAAATCACGAATAGATATTTAAAGCAGCCAGCCAACCAGTAATCTTATTACCCTTAAGATCCTGGACTTCATTGTATAGTTTGCGATTTTCTTCGAGAACTCTATGATATCCAGAAGCAGCGTGAGCTAAGCCGTGAATGTGCATGCCTATAAAGAGAGGTGAAAACTAAAATATGATGAGGCGTCTAGCTCAACAATTATAAGAAAAAATAAAAAAGAATTGAACAATATTAATCATATGTTAGCAAAGTATTACCTAAATTGGAGAACTCCTCGTGAAATTTCATTTGCATGAACTGCATACCAGCTTTGGTAGTTTGAACTGTATGCTTTAATTCCTACAAAAAACACAAAGATGGCAATATTTTACTAATAAATTGAAAAATTGCAAATTTAAAATGATTAACAATATCTTTGCAGCTCCCTACTTGAATATCTCTCTGCCGTTGATCAAAGAGCATTTGCTGCTTCTGAAGTTGCCTCTGTGACTCCTCGTCAGCAACATGGTTTTTATAGATGAATTCCTCTTTCTTTGTTACCATAGGAATCTTGTTATCCGCCTAATCAATCGGAAACCACAGTATAAGAATCAAGCATTTTAAATTTACATATGATGATATGAATATGTTGAGTGTGAAGCAAGTACTATTACCTTTTTACGTGCCATAGAAAACTTTGCTACAGCTCCATCTCTTTGTGACATTTCACTTCTTGAAGTTGTTTTTGTCTGTGTTGTGCAATAATAAATAACAAAGAACATAACTTGTCATAAAAAACAACTTCTACAATAATTATTTTCCTAAGAATTGAGTAAAATAATGGCATAAAATGACACTTAATAGCTAATGGCATTACTAAAAGGTGAAAAGTATCATACCAATTCATCTTGGCTTGTAATGCGATGCTCAAATTCCTCTACGACTTTCGCCAAAACAGATTCAACCAACTGTTCCATGCAGAAGAACAATATTACTTTAAGAAAGTAATCTCAAAGGCGCTCTGAGTATTATGATTATTCAGTGACAAGATTGAAATGCAGCAGCAACAGACTAGTGCAGTACTACTAGATGGGTCTGTCAATAACCAATTCTGCATTTAGGGTGCATTTTTCAGCGTTTCAAGAAAATGAAATGGCCACAGAAACTAAAAGGAAGAGACCCCTTAATGACTGTTTTAGATACCTGTCCAATTTTTAGATGCACAATAATGTAGTAGATGCAAAACATTTGTAATGTTATAGAAGTAGCTTATACATAAGCACTTATATAATAAGCGCTAATGGTTTAAGAGTTTAATTAAACGGTTTATCCAAATAGGACCTTGTACTTCATTTGTATTTGTATAAATAAATTAAATTCCTATGTGAGACACAAAAGAACATATCCCTTTAGTCCTTACCGTCGGAACTTCTTCTGGCTTCTTATCGAATAGTATTGCACGAACAAGCATACCTAAAGAATGAGAACTAGACTGCAAGCAAAAAAAAAAAGTTCCATTTAGTTATTCTGCCTTCTCACCTCGACAAAATCATAGCACATATAAAATATTAAAAATATAGCTTACCAACCATTTTATTAGACTCGGCATCAGAGGTAAAAGAAGTCATAGATTTTTCATTGATGGAAGAGGTCCTTGACAAGGAATTGGTAAATGGCTCAGAGTTTTTTCTCACAAAAGATTTTGCAGTGATTGCTGGTTTGATAGTTCCACCAAATTTCCATACACCATTAGCCCCAGTTTGTTTCCATTCACTATAGGATTTAAGGGCCAATACACTACTCACAATCCTTGATGATTTTCCTCCCTAAAAACATAAATCAATTACATAGCAGAAAACCAAAGTCAACATTTATTGAACTTTCATAGTAAACAACGCCCAATTCAATTCACCATAATACATTTTTTACTCAAATATTTTGAAACAATATTAAAAATTTGATCCTTTACATACTTGTTCTAGATCAGATGCCTCAAAGGTAGGAATTCCAATTTCCTGGATAGCCACCAGAAAGTTCCTAACATTTTCAAAATACTGAAATGCAGATAACGGCGCTCCATCGGGGATTAGTGCAGAATCAACAGGACTCTCCACAACCTTAGAGAAAATAGAGAATTTACATTAGTAAACAAACAATAACCAAAAAATCATTGATAGTAAATCAAATCAGGACTATGGTCACCTTGGATACAGAACCAGGATGAACCTTGTTAAGAACATTACAAAGAATGATCCCACTTCTCAAACCAAGCCTAAACTCTTCCTCAGAAGGCTCTGCTGGTAAATCTTTAGCTGCAACAACTCCAACCATTTTTCTCAACCACCCTGCTGCTTCATATCTTCTCAATGCTGCAATTTCAAACATATTTTTTTTTTTTCAAAATTCACACACCTTTTTCATTTCACATGAAAATTCATCAAAACCAATATCAGAGAGAAAATGATAATAATTACCAGCTTCTTCTGATTTTCTAGATTCCAAATCAAGATCTTTAAGACGAGTACCATGTTGTTGAAGAACATCCTCAACAACAGATGCAACTGAAAATGACAATGCTGCCATAACAAACAACTAACCAAAACCAAACAACAATGTAACCTCTTAAATTCTTCTTAATCCTTAAACTAAAGACAAAGTTTAAGTGATCAATGTTGTCATCACCAAAGAAGAAATAAAGAGAAAGAATCACAGAACATAAAGCTGATCAAGTCTCTCTTTTCTCTTCTCTCTCTATGATCTTATAGAAGCATATAGATTCTATTCTATGTTGTTATGTTATGTTATGTTACCTTTGGCTTTTGCTCTGTACACAACACACAAATACCTCTTCCTTTTTCTTTTTGTATCTGCTTTATACTATACTCCCTCCTCCCACTATCTCTCTTTCTTGCTTCGGTTATTACTAACTCCTTCCCACATGCTTCGGTTCCGAACCCCACTATGTTCCAAACATCATCCTCTTTCATACATTTTTAATTTTAATAATAGATTCTTATGTTTTTATTTTTTTAATTCGAATGACGGCAAAACTCATTCGTAATATAGTGGAGAACTATGAATTCGAACTCTACTGTCGTGTCAAATGTCGCAGCATGTAGTCTTTTATCATTCGAGTTATTTAAAAAGAATTAGGCGAGTTGGATTTTAAAGCTCTTTAAAGTTGGACATGCCTCAAGATTCAAATAACACTTAAGAGCTTACATATTATTGTAGACACCAACTCGCTAAAGCAGCACGAGTTGAATTTACATCATTCCATTTGTATATATGGACAAAATATAAAATAATCAATAAAAACTCACGTAAGTGGAGAAGTTGGAGTTCAAATCCTGATCACAATATCTGACTTATCAATTTCTACATTTTTATCGATCGATTTAAGACCTGTGACACATCATTTCGCTTCTAGTTCAGGAAGGACTAGGATAATGTCTTCTTTCACTTTGCTTCAAGGCGCGTGTACTTCACCTCCCAAATAAATTTATGTTGGATATTTTTTTTTTAGGGATAATTTATGTTGGATATTATTTTTCATCCTGAAAAGAAATTTCAAATTGGAATTTTTTATTTGAGCTAATACTTTCATCTATCCTTTTCTATAAGCTACTTTGATCTATCTTTGTTTTTATTTTTTTTATTATACTCCTAATTAACCTTTTAACCTGCAATGAATGATTGCCACGTTTTTTTTTCAGGTTATTTTGTCCAAACTAGTACTACTTGGGATGCAACTCGGAAGAAAAATATTAAACCATGGACAAATCTGAGAAGGAAACTGGATAATTATTTAATACGAACTTGATTGATGTAGATCACAATGATTTTGTTTGATCAATTATTGTAACTTTAATTTTATACAATTAAATTTAAATTACTTTACGCAGCATGCCATGTATGTAACAAATTTAAATATATTTATATGTTGATTCTTTCTGCCTTTGTCATTGTTAAGTGGCCAAATTATGTATGGACCTGTTTTTACTATACCATAGAACTCGAACATATCATTATTCACCCATATATTTCATTTCATGAAAAATCAACTTGTGCATATGGATGTATGAAAATTGCACACATAATTAAGTGTATAGTTTAGAAGTCATGAAATGATTACAGTCACTTAACACCACTGAGACGACCCCTCCTTACTGTTATATTATATTGTATTACATAAATAAATTAATAAAATATAATATGCTGCAGGAAAAAATAATAATAATAATATAATGGAGGCCTAGGAAAAGTTAAGTGCAACGTCCTTCCTAACTTAACTTAGAATAAAATCCCTCCTTCAGAATTCAAACTAACATTTAAATATTTTACTACTTTAAAAATCTTTTTGAGAAAGTTGGAGGTGGTTGGGTTTGTCTACTACGTTAATGCTCATCCACAAAACACCACGTTTGGCCAATCAATTTTGTATTTAAAAAAAAAAATATTTTAGTTTGTTCATCAATTCAAACTGTACTAAGAATTTAGTGGGACCCTCTCCTATTGATGGAATTTCAAATTAATCATGGTTCTACTAGACTTTTAAGAATAAGATTATGATGAGTTTTGTAACACTTTCATTATCCTAATTTTGGTTTTATGACAAAGACTAATACGACAAAATTCCTGTCATTGTTTAGGTTAATTGACTTTTAGTAGAATAATTAAGCAAAGCCAATTAACCATAATGTTTTTGTTACTCACTTAATCATAGTGTTAATGAGTAAGAATTGAATTGTGGACATTGATTAGTTTACACTAAGAATGTGTCACGTCAATTTAGATGCAAAGCATGTGGCATTCTTTCCCTAAGAAGTTATTAAGCCATAATGTACATAAGAAATATGCATGTATCATGGACGGAAGGTGGTTAACAAGTTTTGAAGTCACGAAAGTTGGTTACGATATAGACTTTCAGATAAATAGCAACATATTCAATTAATGTTGGCTTAAGCTATCTTAGTTAAAAAGGTTGAAAACGTCAAAGATAGCATTCACAATTTTACAATGTCTTTTATAAGTAAATAACAAATCATTGTGATAGTAACTTCAAAATGAATTGGGGTATGGCACCAAAACATGAGGTAGACAGAATGTCTCTGTCGGTTAGTGAAGTGGTTGATGGAAAACAGTTGCCACTGCTTCACAAATGGTAAATGTGTGGGGCTTCTAGCTAGTTTAAATGATCATAAATTAAATTAAAATCAATACTATTGCAGTGCAATATGCATTATACAATGCAACTAATTAATCAACCGTGGCCTTCTCATCCAAGACATATAAGTTTTCATCTCAGATTTTGCTCCCTAGTGTAGGACCTAACCTAACCTAGGGAGGCTTGAAGTCCATCTGTGTTGAAAGATACCCAAGCAAGCTTCTATCAAATATTTTGAGTGGAGTCTAATAGAAATCAATGATGTGTATCTTATAACCATCTGTATTGAATATCAATATAATGTGACACTAAATATTTAGATTCTTTAACCATTTGAATTAAGGTTTAATGTTTAATCGATGCGTATGATAAAATATTTGTTGAGATAGTTCAATCTTTTAAATATATTTTAGTTATTTTGAAGAGATCAATCTTTATAATTATGAGTGGATAATACATTTAGTTTTAAGAAATGTGTATGTATAAATGATCAATTCACCTCATAATTCAGTAATTATAAGCAAATTATTAGACTCTCCTCTGATTGATGAGGTAGATTAAATACAGATAATCTCTATGGATTGGGGTTGGACTATTAAAAATCAAGTCAAAAATCAATTAGATCTTTTTGCCCCATTCCATTTGTCTGAATAAAAACATTGGAGATTGAACGAACATGTTTGACTTCGAGTTGATCTAGTGGTAACATCTTCAATGTACTTTATCGAACTCATCGGAACATAGTGCTTTATGAAACAATCCATTTGAAGACTCATTTAATGTTCACTATTCAATCTTAAATTCCACTTCTTTAATGTTTTTTAGGGGTTGTCACTTGTTTAATGTTCTCAATTTGATTATAGTATAGAGTAAACATATTTAACTATCAATGAAAAAAATAGTTTAGTTTATCAATACTATGTGTATAATTTTTTTATAATATTAACAAATTACAATGAACGTAAAACATAGTATAAGCTTTAAAAAGTTAGAGATTAATTTGTAAGTGTCGATGATGTATTTTTTTTTTTACATATACGTTCAATTAAATTATGAAAAATAGGTATTTGTAGAGAAATTTTAAAACTTACTTAAAAATCCTTCAAAAAATAAAACTTACTTAAAAATGTGATATTATGAAATTGTTTGATTGGATGCATATTAATCTAAGTTAATATCAAAATATAAACTTGTCAAAAGGATATAATGGTGAAACCATTCCTCCTGTAACGTTCAAAATATTCAAAAGAGTGGTTTGGAACCAGAGCAACGTGGTTCGGGAGCATAGCTAAGGTCAAGAGCATCTAAAACAGGACCCACCTCACGATGTAACAGGGCCCACAAACTCGATCATCGTTTCCTACGTGGCGGCTTTCTCTTGCACTTAAATTATTATAACCGCTGCCTACTAGTATAAACGTGCCACCAAGTACTCTCTCACCTCACCTCAAGAAGCACTTGGGTGACATTGTGGTTGATGACATTGATTAACTACAATATCACATGTGAGTTTTTTCTTTTTCTTTAATAATACTTTTTTGTTGTTTTGTACATTTATAACATTATGATTGATAATTTAACCGATGTCACCAACCACAATGTGAATGATACCCTCACCTCACCTCCTCAATCCATCCATAAGCACGTACATGTACCAAACTACTCACTACTTCCAAACTGGGATTATATCTAAACCATAGGGTTAACAAAATTCAACCCAATCCTTTTACTAATCCCAATCAATAATTTTAGCATTAGACCTCAAACACAAAAAATGGTTACAAGATAGGACAGGGTGAAAGAGGGGAGCAACTCCAATGGTAGTTCTAGTGAGTGTTCTTGATACTCAAGCAAGTTCTTGTTTTCTTTACCATTGGAGATGGATGATGTGGATGTTGGAGAACACGTTCCAGCAACAAAGCTGTCAGAAAAAGCAGATGAAAAAAGGAGAGAAAATACACAACCAGCAAACTTCACAACTCCACACAACCAGTATATTCTTCACAATTACAAACATTCCAAATCCAAATTTAACACTTAAAATTCCAAATCCAAAAATCAACTACAAATTTGAGACGAGAGAATTATAAGGAAAAAAAAGAAGAAGGAGATGCTCTTGTTATTTCTTTCTTTTCTCTACTTCGCGTGGGAACTGTAGTTGCTGTTTGTGAAGAGAATAGAAGAAAAGAAAAGGTAGATAGGTGTTATTCCTGGATTAAATAATAGGCTTAATTATCCTTTTGACCCTTTAAGTTTTTTAAAGTTGTAATTTTGGTCCCTAGAAAAAATAACTCTTTTCAGGCCTTTAAGTTTATTTTTTGTTGCAATTTTGGCTCTAACCCAATTTTGACTCAGTCAACGCTGACGTGGCGCCCACTTTAATATTTTATAATAATTTTTTTATTTTGTAATTAAAAAAAATGATTTTTAATTTTTGTAATAAAAAAACAAAAAAAAGTTGTAATTAATTTTTTTTATTTGTAATAAAAAACTAAATTTTTATTTTAATTTTGTAATTAAAAAAAATGTAAATAATTAAAAACTATTTTTTTAATTACAAAAATATATATATTTTTTAATTAAAAAATATTTTTAAAAATATAAAAAAAAAAATTACACACCTGACGCTCACGTGTCCATTTACTGGGTCAAAATTGACGTGGGGGGCCAAAATTGCAACAGAATGTAAACTTAGGTGACCTAAAAAAAGTTGTTTTTTTTAGGGGATCAAAAGTGCAATTAAGCCTAAATAATATGAGTAAAAATCAATTGTGGAACCCTATAATGTAAGTTAAGAACACAAATATTGTTCTTTGCATTGGGGTAAAAATGGAAGAATGTTCTTAATGCATATGTGGTATCTTTGGACCCCACCATAATGCTTCAAGAACAAAAATATTGTTCTAGCATTGGAGTTGCTACTAAGTTTTGTAGTTCAATTCCTTAAAAAAAAAATTGTAGTTTAATATAATTTATTTTTAATATAAAACTACATTAATATTTTTATCCCGTAAGCATAACTCACTTAGTAAGAGATAATGCATATAATATATAGGGGTTGGAGTTCGAACCCCGGGTATCCCACTTATTCACCTTTAAGGTGAATTTCTCTAGTCACTAGACTACTTGGCAAAAAAAAATAAAAAATATTGGCCTAATATTCTACTAGACTTAATAAAATATTATCTAAGATTAATATGATTTCATCAAAGACTAGACGGTTGATTTTATTATCAATAGAAAAAAAAATATCAAAAGAAATTAATTACTTTGGTTTAATATGTGGTTTTGTATTTAAAACATATGAAATAATCAATCTTAAGTTATACTAAAGTACTATTATGAGCTTCAAAATGATTTCATCTTAAAATTTGTCTTAGACTTCAATATGTTTAGGCCGGCCCTGACAAGATAAAATAGAGTTAATAAGTGCAATTTGATCAAAGATAAGTATTTAAAGTTTATCATATCTATACACATTCGTGTGATATCAATGTCTTTCAAAAACAATTATTATTGTTTCAAGAATGAAAAGAAAGTTTGCTTAAAAAAAAAAGAATGAAAAGAAAGTTGTTTATACATATAATGATCTAAGCATCGTGAATGTTTAAACAATTTAACCCCCAAAACCAGCATTTGACCATAATATTGGACTGGTATTATTGTTTAAAATGTTGAATAACTAATCTAAGAAAACATCGTAGCTACGGTTAGTTATTATTGAAAGGTAAAAGTTACGTGTCATTGCTTTTTCTATAGGATCGAATTTCACATGTTAAGTGAGCCCAGATGGTGCCCATAGCATATGATAAAAATATATTCATGAACTCCCTTTGTGAGGTTTACATCACTTTTTTATTGTAGAAAAATGTGCACATTGATGCTGTCAACTCTAAAGATGGCAAGCCACATCACAAAATGGAAGCACATGCTCACTCATTTTGTTGAAAGCAATACTCACCAATCCCTGCATCTTTATACCCAACCCACCCTCTCAAACAGAGAAATAAAACCATCTTCTACAAGTTAACGTGAATTGTACCTATTCACAACTAGTACAAAACGTGCAAATAGAGGGACACAAGACAAATCCTAATATAGAGGAAGGTCGTCCCTAAAATTTTGATTGTCCTCTACAAACTAAAAAATGTCATGTTAATCATTTCAATATCATTCTCACAATTTTTGCTGCAAAATAATTACTAATGATTTAGTAGTTAAACATTTAGCACAAGAAATTGTAATATCACAAAGTTTAAAATTCAATTAGTTTAGTTGTCTCAATGGAATTGAAGTTCATACTTGGCACTATTAGATTGCAAATGCGACAGAAGGTTCAATATTTTTATGAAAATCGAGTTAGAGAGTAAAAGAAAATTGAGTGAGGAATAGATTATGAAGAAAAATGAAGTGTATTGAATACTAAGGCTACTAGACCAAACTTCTTTTGTGTGTGCTTAGAAGTGTAAGAGACCTAAAACTTTTTGAACAAAATATTTTTGGACCTAGAAAAGACCTTTAAGCTTCAACATATTCATTTTTTAAATATATTATAATTTTTTAAGTATGATAAAAATTATTATTGACATTGGTAAAAATAGAAAGAGGACAAAAATGTGAACATTATTACTATCTTGTTGGTATTCATTCCTCTTTAGTCTTTATGAAATGTAGGTGAACCTTTTGGGCATGATCCACAACATGACCTCTAAAATATAAGAAAATTGTCACCTACTCTTTTCATCATAGCAGTGACTTTTTGAAGGATAACTTCAGGCTGTGACCCCCCCATTTTGCTGTCTTCTTTAATGCAATCATCATTTACTTAATTATATTTCCATTAGCCTTCCTCTTCAAGATTATTACACCAGCTATATGGATGTACAATATTTATAATTAAAAAAATATAATGTAATTGTTTGATAAATAAAAGATAATTGTCTAACCTTTACTCTTAAGGAAAAAAGAGTTTGTTACATTACCAAATTAACGTGGTAGTGGGTGGCTTTTAATTCTTTCTTTAAAGGAGTAAAAAAATTAATTGATCAGTTAATTAATTACAAGTTCTCAAACAGAAATGGTCCTAGAAGAAGTAAAAAAAGTTGTTCTTTGTGTCTCTTTCTTCCCCACAAAGCACCATGCTTTTCAAAGAGGTGGGGTATATAGCCAGCATTTCAAAAGGAATCATGAAAGCATAGCACTCCCAGTTGCTTTAATAGGTTTATGCAATGTTGATCGACCAAACAATGATTAAGGTGAAAGTGAAGAGTTATTAAAAATGGTTTTTAGGCACAATGTAATATGCATCATAATTTTGCCTTTTTTTTATATCTTCACGACCACAATTCTGCATCAATAACTTAAGTATCACATCAAATATTTTTATCTAGGATTTAAACACATGAAGAGAGTCTGACCCAAAATATTAGTCTATGAAGAGTGAGTATCATGGCTTAAGTATCACATTAAAAAAATTTATATACCGAACTGCTAACAATCACAGACGCAACTAAATCGTGGCCATAAGACTCCTAGGGCCAGCCATGTCCGTTTTCTTCCCATTATCCTTGAAGTTAAAGTATATACTTGTTCTTATATCTTGTTTCTTATATCACAACACCATTAACGCCACTCACAAAACATGAGTCCCCGTTATCATTAAAGTATGTACTTGTTCTTATATCTTGTTTTTGAAGGAGAACAATAAAATCAGAAAACATGAGTCCCCGTTATCTACTATTCATACAGTCCCTTACTTTATCATATCTGTACAAAAAATCATTATTAATTTATAAACATAAATTGTGTTTATTTGTTCATCAAGAAATCAGAAAGTAAAGCCACGGTAATTTTTCTTTGTTTCTTTTGAATGTGATAGAACATGACAAACGAATCCAATCCTATGTGTCTTTTCCAAAGATGCCTATGACTTTGGATGCTACCCACTTTGTATTCACTTATGAGTTGTACATTGATGGAACATCATTACCTTAATTTGCCCTAGTTATCTGGCATACTCATGCATAGAAAAGGAGACTAATTTTCTAAACAAGATCCAGCGTTAAATTCGAAAGCATTTTCATGTAATTAAACTAACACTAAGAAGCTTTTTATTTGGTTGTACATGTTATGATGTACTTTAAAAATTAAAATATAATTGATCCAAATGTTCAAAAGGGGAAACAAAACCCACTGAAAAATAACATGTTATTAACGTTTGGGAAGTGCTTATTGAGTAGACGTTTAGGTTAGGCATTCAAAGTGGACACACTATATCTACTATCCTACAAGAACTATCTATGAACTCTAGTAAACCCCATGTTTAGTTGCATTTTGTTCCTTGTTTGATAGAATTTTAAAAGAGGAAAGCAACTCTTCAAAAAGCATTGATCCTCCATTTTGAGCCTTTGTTCCATTTTCTTTATTGTACTTTTTTTATGTTGTGATAAACATGTAAAAGGAAAAGCAATCCTTGAAGTTTTCATTCTCATCGTTTCTAACGTTAGATATTTTGTTATAATGATAATAACTTTTGACACTATATGTTTTTCTTTAAGGGCAGTTGCGTTCAACCTAAGTTTAACAAGGACCTACTAGTCCTCAAGTTAATGTGATTGCCACTATCTCTTTGCCTTTCTTGTGCATGATGATAAGGTATCACATTCAATATCTCCATAAAGGCACACATTATATCCCACCACCCAGCAGTACAGCAACAATGGAACTCATTTGTAGCATAGGGTGCCCTTTTGCAAAGACATGGAAGACACAGTTTAATTTCCTAGTAGTCATAGAAATCAGGGAAATATTAACAAAGTTCATTTGGGTTTCTCTAACAGCATATACAGGTAACGGTTGCGTAATTATTTTTGAAAACTTGCCTATCAACTATTAATTCTGGACGTAGTTTTGCAAGTTAACCAAATAGATCTCAGCAACGGAAAAAAAAGAAAAAGTTAACCAAATAGCTTATTTAAACAGCACACAAATACTTGTGTGGTAAACTGCTTATACAAATGCTCTCTAAATAAAATATCTTCGTTCCATGTAAATAAAATAGTAAAAGGTATACCAGTAAAATTATGTGTATGCAGATTGAGTTATTTAAACTTTTGAATTTCATCATCTTGTTTATAACAGAAAAATGAAGGGAAAAAAAGAGTAATCGACTCCAATGCTATAGGGGCAGCGGTAATATCACCGGTTTAGATATATTTAACAGTTTAAAAGAAATAAAGTAGTAGCAGTCAATCACACTACTTCTATCTGGCATGGCTAACAGAAAAACAAATGACTCCGAGATCCTATATGCATGAGATGTGAAGCAGTGTGGTAGAACAAGAGAATGTTCTGCTGGATCTCAGTTGTCAGCCGTTTCTCAATAAAATATACAGCACTGTGTTTTTTCTTAACATTTATCGTCATCATCACTTTTTAAAATTTATGATAACAAGACCTCTGTCCACCTACAAGTAAATTGATTTGCACAAGTGTGATTTGGGGAGGGCGGAAGTCTACCTTCTAAAGTAATAAACAATCAAGAATCACAAAGAATGAGATCTTGATTTAATCATCAAAATAAATATTTGTCAACTAAACTAGCTAACTTTTTTGAATCGGGCTCATCTTTACAAAGAATGCTATTGTGGGTCAGAAGGGGAGCAAGAAACTAGAAAACGGTGTATCATCTCAAAGCTGGTGAATGTGATTACGGCAGCTGGGGTTGTCCTCAGAAGATTGGTGGCACACCCACGGTAAAAACCAGAAAGTCCCTCTTGTTGAAATACCTTTCTAATGCAGTCTGTCACACCAGAGTATCGCTTCTCTGAGTGGTGTCCTTGTTCTTGCAATCTGGATCGAACGACCTGCAAACCAGAAACAAACATTTTATACTTTCGGATGCTTGTCTCCTCAGAGCATAAAAAAGAGAAACACGGAACTCATGAATTATTCTCAAACCAATAGGTGGTAAATGACTTTCTATGGTGGATATAAAAGGAAGGAAATGTGACAAAAGGTTAGTAGCAATCAAACTCAAAATGTTACGAGAAATATTTCAACAAACAGCTGACATTATGCACTTTGATCAAAGATGTGCGGTTATCATCAAGATTATTAATCCAGGAAGATTTAAAAAATCTTTAACATTATAATTTAATTAATAAATAAATCAACCAATTGTCTGGATCGACACATATGGATGAACAGGGTTTTTTCACATGAATGTCAAGTTAAAAATTGAACTGAAGGGTCAATTTGAGTAATAGTCAAAATTTAGGGACTAACTGAGGACTTCAAAGTTTGTGGTGGCACTGAAAAGGTACAACGATAAAGGGGCTGAATTGTGAATACACCTATGCTTTTGTTTAAACATTGAAAATGGATTTATAAATGGTAAGGTTGTTCCATTTGCACGTATAGGAAGCTAGTTAGGTATGATTATGCATGAATATATTTAACAAAACTGAGTCAAGCATTCAGCATATACCTCATGAGGATATGTCAACGTGGATGCAAAAATTTTGGAGACTGATGAGGCAATTGCAACATCACGTGCGCCGAGCTTATCCACTGTTGTGTTATCTGATACAAAATAATGATCAAATTCATCAACTGCTGAAACTCTCAATTCGCCACAAAGGAACTAGAAGAACAAGCATTAAATTTACCTTGATTTGCTAAATGAAATTTTATTTTCTCGTATGTTGGAAACTGGATGGCAACATGACTGATACCAGCCAGAGCAGGTACAAGGCCGCTGTTTATGGTAATATCTCAGATGTCAATAAATTATTAATTATAAAGCATTATACAATGACCACAATGTTGTATTGGATATTAAATGACACCAACCTGTACATCCCACGAATGCCCTCCTCGTGAGCTATTCTCTTCAAAGCAGATAGTGTGCTTCTATACGGTACAACACCGGGTCTCATTCCCTGGGTCTGCAGTAACAAAGGAAACAAACTTATTATCCAGGATATATACATGCACTGATGATAGGCAGGATAAAATAATTCATTTAGTTTTGATGCATATACACCATTGTACTCCTTCTAGGAACAATATTATTATACTTACAACAGCTATCCCACCAACACACACACATTCCTTCTCATAAGTGATATGATCCTGACATGGCAAAATTATACAAACTAACTGTTACAGGAGGTTTTTTTTTGTTTTCAACTCGATATAGATAAAAGTTTTGTAATCTTGCATATGATACACTGAAAGCCAACAAAGGTGACACTATGAGTGTGATACCTTCATTGCCTTCCCATTTGATAATGGCCTGGTTCTAGCAATGGTACATCACAAACATCCAAGACTATTATGTGTTTATTCACTCTACAAAGGGCAAAAACACCCTCTTTCAAGGGAAATGTTCCCTTTTGCATCTGAGTACAGTTTTACTGTTACAGTTATAGAGTGTCTCCCTATCCTATCTACACCCACTTATGACTTATTTATACTCTGACACCTATCCTATCTACACCCTCTTTTTGTTCCCTAAAACAACTTTGCAATGAGAAAATTGTTCTTGAACAAAAGACAAGTCTTTCCCAATGGCTTCCTCATTTGGATTTAGCCACTGACCTAAAATATGTTCCACCTTATCTGCTCATATGAAATACTTCTGTTGTCCAAAACTCCATCTGGTTTAACTTACTCATGCACCGCTCTGCAACTCCGAACCAATTATCCTACCGGAAGCATCACACTCAATAAAGGAGTTGAGTGAAATCTGGCATTGCCAGCACTGGTGCATGTGATTACTGTAATCTACTGTAATCTTCAAAAAGCAACCTCAACATCTTGGTTCTAAGAAAAACTCCTTTCTTCAGCAATTAGCCAAAAACACCCTTAACATCCTTGGTATTGTGGAATTGGCCACTGTAAAATACTAACCACTGTTTGGTAATCCATAGCCACTCCATTAATTATAAATCACATGCTCCAAATATTTAATTTTCCTCTTACCAAAAGTACTTTTTTTTTTCTTGTTAGCATAAAATTGTGATTGTTGAAGCGTGGCACAAAACCAATTCCAAATGACGTAAATGTGCATATGTCATCGAAGAATACCAAAAATGGCTAAAATGTGGAATTCATAGTACATTGAAAGGTAGCAGGTGTGTTGGTCAATCCAAGGGGGGGCTCATCTTGAGCCCACAAGTCATAACTAAACAAGTCCGTCCTTGAATAGAGGAAGTCGGATTACCCACTATATACTCTTCTTCCATGTCCACACTTATCATATCATCTCAGCTTTGTCCTCGTTTATGCATCCACTTTACAACCAAATTCTTCACATCCATAGTATGTACCACATTATCCTTTAATTTCACAAATTGGGTAGTGCGCTGTGCTGCCATATTCTTGATGAATTCTGTCAAGGTATCCAACATTTAGGCTCAAAAACTATGACAGTATCATAGTATATCCTAGATCTGCTATTGAGCCAGTATTATCCATGCAATTAGCCCAATATCTCTGGACGTGACGGGATATATTGGGAAAAGCTCAAGTGTCAAATTGACTAGAGATACGGCCTAATGTAGCTTATAAAGCCTAGGAAATTCCTGTCTTGCAAAGTTTAGGCAACCCTCACGTAAGTCGGTTTTATGAGGTTTTGTTAGGCTTAAGTCGGTATCAAAACCAATCCTAGATCCGTAATAAGGCCACCTACATTTACCGCACAGCAATGAGGGTAGGCAGTTTTAATTTATGAAGTTAGATTAGGTCCCTAAAGACCAACGCTCCCATTCAAGCCCCAACAACAACAAACGCCGACTCTCGCTCGAAAAGCAGGTCAGACCAATTGATATGTCCAAGAAGATGTAAGAAAAAGGCAGGTCAAAGTAGAGAATAGAAAATATGTGTTTATTCAAATCACAAAAGGTGAAAACACCCTCTTTCAAGGGAAATGTTGCCTTTTAAACAGAATAGTTTTACTGCTAAAATTATTATATGTCATCTCTCCTATCTACACCAACGATTTATACTGAACACCTATTCACTTAATAGTTGCATTATTCCCTCTAGAGTATACTTTTAATACTCCCGCTTTTTGTCCAACATTTCCTTAGTAAACAACTAATTTCACATATTTTAATCATTTGATGCTCTCATGAATATAACAACAACAACCAAGCCTTATCCCACTAAGTGGGGTATTTGATGCTCTCATGAATCATGCCAATTTTATATGATATGTTGATAGCATAAGAAAATCATTGATGATATAAGAAAAGTAAGATTCAGTCTGAACTGAAAAAGAAACGCACTTGGAGTCTAGTCTTGACAACCCAAAATGGATTTGTAACCATAGTAGTTGCAGCTCCGGCACCTGAAGCAGCTACCACATTAGCTCCAACTGAAAGATGATGGCTTTCATCTGCATACATATCATAGTTATTATAATTTGTACTTCCAAATGAATGACTACACAACGCACGTGAGTGGCTCACACACGAACAACAAGTTGACAAACTTAAAAACAAAAGTAATCATACCATCAGAAAGCAGCCTCTTGAGTTGCTCGTACATGGTAAAATAAATCTGTAAGTCAATAAATTGATATAATATTAGTAGTTAGTAGAATATAACACTAATTTGTATAACTAAATAGGGTATATAAACACAACACGAACCCAGTAACAATGTAACATACAAAGATATGTAGAGGCCCACAAAATACTTCATCCAATAGCAAGTTAAATCGATTAGGCAGCAAGAAACCCCAAAAAAGTATGGTATATTAAAGATTAAAATATTTAACTGGTATGATGGTTGCTTGTAGCTCTACTAGAATCATTCCAGTAAAAACTAGCTTTGCAGAATCATAACTATTTAGCTTTGTTAGGTGTATCATGCAGTCAATTAATATTACTATGGTTAGTTTTGTTCATGGTCCGAGTGTATTTTACCATTGGTTTCTTAAAGTTAGGTACTTAACCCTTACTTACTTAAATGGGTCACGCATTTTATTAGATGCAGAGTGATCACAACTTATGCCATCTTTAAGTGATGTACTCAACTATCAGATAACAAAGTACACGGTTGTATAAATCCTCGCAGCAAGATTGCTCCTAGTCCTTTCTTGATTTGTGAAGCAATCATACCAATCATCTATTATAGGGTAATTAATAATTTCTACTTCTTATCAACTTCACTCTCATTTCTCTTGTTTTCTAGTCAGTCTATAAGACTACATCTCAATCAAAAGCATTCTTCATTATCTTTGTTGATTCTTGGATAAACCTAAACCCACAATCTTCTAGATTATAATTTGCAGGCGCTTTCGCAACACGGAATCAACCACCAATGGACTCTTAAAAACCAACTCTATTTCCCGCTTTATCTTCCATCTAAGCCAGTCACATCCGTGATTTAAAGTTTATTTTTTCTTATATTTATTTTTCATTGCCAATTTAAAGCTAAAACAACAGAAATATATGATGCAAAAAAAAAAAAAACTTTCAAAGAGGAATAACAATAGTTCATCAAGTAAAGTAATGACAACATGAAGTAAACTCACAGCCCAATTTGGAAGTAAGGCCAGAACAGTCGGGGCTAGCCCGCGATACATGCCACGCATCCCCTCCTTGTGATATATTTGTTCCAAACTACCAACTATAAGACTACCTGGTAACACAAACACCCAATGTTGGTTAAATAAATACAGTATTCACCTATAGTTCTTTAATGATGTTTATTCACATCTCTTTATAGTTTACATTTAACAATTATAAGACCGATGACTCAAACCCTAAAACTAAAATACTACTTTTGTCCCTAAATATAAGACTCTTTCGTGTGTTCCTTTGATCCTTTTTATAAGACCCTCTTTGAATTTTTAACTCCATTAACTACTTCTTTACTAACATAACTCTAACTAATTTACATATTGTTCTGCAATCTACAATAAATACTCTAATGTAAACATCAAATAATTCTCGTAAAAGTAATACCAATTGTCAACATATTTAATATCACAACCAACTTGCTTAATTCCCGTGATTTACCAAGGGATCATCTTATACTTAAGGACAGAGTAAGCAAAAAAAGTTTTTTCTTTATGAGACAGGGCACATCTACATTGTCTTTTTTCTCAACATAGTAAAAACTAAAAAACATTATTATACTAAGAAACACAAGAAAGCACATACCCTTAACACTTCCATTGGCAAGCTGAGGAGTCCCATGAACCTGAAACCTGGTTTTAATCACATCTAAAGGACACACAAACGTAGCAGCAATAACTCCTGCATCAAAATCAAATTATTTTTTTCAAAAATAAAAACTTTACATCACAATCAATTACATTAATTTCTATCCTAAATCATAGAAAATAGATAAAAAAAGGGTTTTTGAAGAAATTTGCATACCAGCTGCAGCACCAGCTCCAGCATTACAAAGAAGCCCTTTGGCATATAGATTAGGTGGATGAGAATCAGTAGACATGGCTGGTAAATTGCACGAATTAATCAAAAGAGTCCTCTTTGGAGAGGGCAATGGAGGAAAAACACAGTGGCATGGATTCTCGAATTCGAGAAGAATTCGTTTGTGATTGAAATTCTTCGAATTTCAGAAGCGCAATGCAATTAGTTTGAATTAAGTTGAATTAGATTAATTAGGGTTTGATGAAATTGAATTGAAGCGAGGTTTATGTGTTATGATTTTTCTGATTGAGTTAAATTGAATGAGAGATTAAAATTATGAATGAATGAATGTGAGAGAGATTATTAAGAGATGCTTTGTTTAATTCTGTTAATGTTTGATTAAAAGATGATTGGGATTTTGTTGGATAATAAACAACTAATTAATCCTCGCTGTTCGCCGCAAAGTACGTGTGGGTCCTGATTATGAGGGGATTTAGGATAATTTATTTGAGTTGAGTTTAATTTATATTTTAAATCAAACATTATGACATTTTTAAGTTTTTTTTTGTTTTGACGTTTTTTATTTTATTTTATTTTTTTAAACAGAGTATTCTCCGCGCACAACTGCGAAGACTAATCCCTCGAGCATTGTGGGACCTAAATGGGCGACAGACTCTCCTCAAGAGTTTTAATGTCAATGCTGCATTCGAACATAAGACCTTGGTTAAGTTAGAAGAGACCCGTTCCATCACATCTAAATGTTCTTGCGTAAATTGTCTTGCTTCATCAATAAATATGTTTTTTATTTAGTACGATTTAATAAAAAAAATTATAATAACTAGCAAAAACGCTACTTTTTTTTTATTGTGCTAACTCATGTATATTATCATGATATTTTATCGAAATTTTTGTATAAATTACAAATAATATTTATACTATATATAAAGAAAATACAATGTTTTGAGAAGATTTTGGGCTGACTTTTTTGTTATTTTATTTATATCCTTAAACAAATTTTCTTATATAATTTTATATTACTAGTGTTACTAAATAAGATAAGAATTTTTATTATATTTGTTATATTATTGTTGAGTTTGTTACATTTAAAATTCACAAATATTTACACTTATAATTTTAATATATGTTAAAAAAATTATATAAAATATTGTTTTTAATTCACACAAAAATTTCTATAAAATATCGTTTATAATTTACATGTGTTAGCGTAATAAAAAAAACAAAAATATGGACACAAGTTATTTTCTTTATATATATATATATATATATATATATATATATATATATATATGTTTAAGGGTACAATCGGAATAAAAAAACAGTTCAAAAGATTGAAACATGTTTTTTCTTTATATATAGTGTAGATAAATAATGTCATTTTATAAGTTACTTCTTAAAATATCTTCACAGGATAAAGAAAATGGCATTATTTATCTATAGGCACATGTTTGAAATCAAACTGGCTCAAAGAACTGAGTTGTTACCTTTCTTCCCTAAAAAAAAAAAGCTGTTACCTTTCAATAAGAGGTATTATTTATCTATAGGAACATGCCTCTTTGAAAGAGAAATCACACATGTTTGAAATTACAATTCTTTAGGAGCCTCTTTTGATTTCTAACATGTTCATTTTGAAAACATAATTGTTAGAATTTTAGAGATTTAGAGTGTAAATTGTTTATGTGAAGACTAACCCTTCATCTTTAAAGAATTGTAATTTCTCTTTTGTAAACTATACTTTGTTAATGATTTATTCAATTAAATTTTTATCTCTTATCTTCTCCATTTTTATTTTTGTGTTTATGTTCATTATGAACTAATCACTTTTGCGGTATAGAATAATTAAGTAATAATTATTTTTGCAAGTTCGGTATGTTACAACATTTAAAGTTTCTTTTAAACAAACAATTTTAACTCAATCTCTAAAAGTGAAACTTGATTTCTTTTACTTTTGATGCCATAGTCCCGTGAGACCGAAAGGGTACGAGAATGAAATATTTTTTTTAATTTAAGCTAAGAGTAAATTGTTGAGTCTTTGAAGATTTACCTTCATCCTCAAAGAATTTTAATTTCTCTTTTGTAAACTATATTCTCTTAGTGATTTATTCAATTATGTTTTTATCTCTTATCTTCTCCATTTTTATTTTTGTGTTTATGTTCATTATGAACTAACCATTTTTGTGGTAGATTACTTTTGATGCTATAGTTCCCTGAGAGACCGAAAGGGTATGAGAATGAAATATTTTTTTAATTTAAGTTAAGAGTAAATTGTTGAGTCTTTAAAGATTCACCTTCATCTTCAAAGAATTGTAACTTCTCATTTGTAAACTCTATTCTCTTATTGATTTATCCAGTTATGTTTTTATCTCTTATCTTCTCCATTTTTATTTTTGTGTTTATGTTCATTATGAACTAACCACTTTTGTGGTAGAGAATAATTAAGTAATAATTATGTTTGCAAGTTCAATATGTAACAACATTTAAAGTTTCTTTTAAACAAATAGTTTTAATTCAAGCTTGATTTCTTTTATTTTTGATGCTATAGTTCCGTGAGACTGAAAGGGTATGAGAATAAAAAAAAGTATTTTTAGTCCATATGAAATGAAAGGTGACGGAAACAACAGAGATTGTTTTACACAAGTACTAGATTTTGGAAGAGCCTAGAAGCGATATGATCTAACTAGGACCATAGGCAAAAGGCTGAACATGTACTACTTCGGTGGAAATTGCTGATGACCTAACCTAGTATTGTTGCATGTTACGATTATGTGATTGTATTTCAAGAGGACGTCTTCACGTGCTTAACATGAAGGCTGAGTGAAACACCTCCTAGTAGCCACCAGTTTGTCATGAAGTTATGTGAAGGTATATCTTGCTTCATTTTACCTCAAGAAGTTATACAAAGTTATATCTTCAATCTCAGAATTGTAGCTTTCTAAATCTTGCAAACCTCTATCTATACCAAGTTAATTCCTTAACCACACTCTTTCACATGAATCTCTAATTCCTTTTATATGCTTTATTTACTTGTGCTTTTTACTACTTCAATATCTTAAATTCTCATCTTCACTATTTGTCTTTTTAGATCTTAAATAATTAAACTTAGTGTTTGAAAATACATAGAACTTATCCACGACAATCCTCGTGGGATCGATACTCTACTTACTCTTTATTACATGTTGCGACAATGTATACTTGTACTTTGTATACATTGGAAAGTAGACAACTATTTTTTGAGCATCAGTGGGGCATGTGTTTCCAAAACTGAGTTCTCTCTCATCGTTGCTCTCTGACTTCTCTCTTGCTCTCTCTTATCTCTTATATCCGACCTCTTTCTCATTGAGATCTGACGACGAGATCGACAATTGTGGTGGTGAATGAAGGGGTGTGTGGTGAGTATGAGGACGATGGTGGTGGAGATGGAGAGTCGTGGAGAGAGAGAAGTGAATCTAGGAGATATAACAAAATCTAGGGAGTGGCAAGGACAGGGATACAGTCTTGGCAGTGGGTGGGGTGGAGGCAAGGGCGGAGACGACAGAGCATGGAGGTTGTGGTCGGTGGGGAGAAGAGGGAGAAGGGGAAGATGATGAAATGTGAGGATGGCAGGCGAAGGTGGTGGTGGTGAGTGAAGGAGAAAGGATGATGGAAGAGAGATAAGAGAGGGTGTGAGAAGTAATTGACAAAATTGCGCCCATTATAACTAACATAAAAAAATGTGACATATAGGTATTGAGTGAGGGGTTTCTCACACAAGGGCGTCTATCTATCACTACTCTAAACAAAAACACTAATAATGTAATAATAATACTATGAAGCATAAATAGATAGTGGGTCACATGCGTCAATTCAGGTGTTCGCCCATTTCAACAATTATAGCCGACATTATTAAAACATAAAATAAAATCAAAAGTCTACATGGGAGTTACTAGCATTAAAATTCTTTAAAAAACAAAATCCAAATTAGTCAAAACATCAAATATTAAAATTTAGAACACATTCAATGTATTTTTTTATTTAACTTTTGTAGTAGTCAAAATTGATTCTAAGAGTTTTGTAAAAAAATAAATTTTAAAGGTGTAAAATTGGTTTTAACATGTTGGTTTATTTCGAGTAGAATTGATTTTGTCTTCAGAATTAACTCTAATTTGAAACTACAATGTATAATTTTTTTTTGTGTGGTCAGATAACCTAATTGCTAGAAATTCACATTTTTAAAGTGAATAAGGTGAATAAATGGAGAATTTGAGATTTGAACTTTGACTTTTACGTCTATTATGTGATGTCCCTAACATCTGAGTTATGCTCACATTGTCTTGTAACTTTTGATTTTAGAATTAATATTTAGACAAATTTTTTTCCAACTGACTTTTACATATTCAACCTTAATCCTTTTGCATTCAACTCACTTTTAATCATCATCTATGTTACAAATATTAATTGATTCAAATTCAGTTTTTATCATGCATACCAATCACATTGCTCATTGCCTCATCTTACTTCTATATAAACACACTTCACCCTCTCATTACAAAACACGGCACACACATCTTCTTATGTGCTTATGCTTCTTTCTCCCTTACAATCCAAACTCACAAACACAATTTTTTCCTTATCACCAATCAATTATTTTTTAACTCACCCTTTCATTCTCAAAACTTGTTACTGACCCTTTGATTCATTTGCTTTTCGATCATGTCAAATTCTACTAGTCGATTTTCATTGTCGAAAAACAATGGATCTAATCGATCGGGTCCACAAAATAACAAAAATAAACAACCCCATGAATCTAAATCGGTTAGACATGACTCACATGTCAACTTGCATGAGTCGACTTTATCAAATCCTGTTATTAAAAATAACCTTAATAGCCTCTTATCCTCACTGACCCCTTTGGTGGCTGTTAAATTTTCATCCGAGGTGTTAAAATTGAATTTTTTTTACTTTTGATCACTCATATTTTTATCAGTTTTTGTGATAACGATGGATATGATCTTTAAAACTCTTACCTCCTCATCCATGTGTTGTTTTTTGTTGACATTTTGAGACAATTGAGTTGAGTTCATCTCAATTTTCATGTGCCTTGTTCATCGGGGTGCTTTCGTGATCAAGTGTGAATAGTGTTGAATTTTGATCCTGGAGATGGAATAGTGTTAACAATTTAGAGATTAGTTTTTTTCCTTAAATAAAATGTAGAGATTATTTTTTAGACATTTACTAAATAAAAAACTGAAGTTATTTTGTATTTGTTGACTATCACGAAAATTATTAAATATTATTGTTATTATTTTATTTTTAAAAGAGAATAAGACTTTTTTTTTTATTAATTTGAGAATAAAACTCCTCAAACTAATTAATAAAAAATGAAAATAAAGTTGATTTTTTGAGAAAAAATTGTAACAAATGGGTCCTTGATCATGATTTTTTTTCTTAATTATTTATTTTTATCATTTGCAAATGCTTTCAGTTTTGATCAAATTTCTTTTGTTAATAACTGATGCATATTTTGACTTTGAATTGCATAGCCTAAGATCGAGGGAAGTAGTACCGAATCTGAGGGAAAACCATATTTTGTGCTTGAAGACTTGTGGGAGTCTTATAATGAATGGAGTGCTTTTGGCGTGGAGGTTCCCCTTGTACTAAACAACCATGAAAACGTGACACAGTACTTTGTTCCATCTCTTTCTGCTCTTCAATTGTATGTTGAGGATGATCAAGGATTGAAGTAAGTTGGTTTTTCATTGGTCCATTTTTTTTATTACTAATTAACAAATGAATTAATATACTCGCTTTACTTGTATGTACTGATTTTTTTTTCCTTTCTTTTTTTGCTTTATATATATTCATTTTGTTCCAACAAATATCATGGACAAGTGATGAGGGGAAAAGGTTCATAATTGATTAGATGGAAGATTTTTCGTTGTGGTTCATTTTCAATTATATTTTGCATGGTTATTAAACTAATGGAAATTATTTTTATTGATAGGAGTAATCCGTTAATTACAATTTTGATTGGCTTGTCGTGTCTAGCTACAAATTTGGACTTATTGTGGTCATTGGATAAAGATTGAACTAACTCGATTTTGACTGTATATTTAAAGCTGATTTTCTAAGCTTATTTTTGGAGTGTATAATCCTAATCCAACAGTTCCTAGTTATTGACCATGTAATTTGTAGAATCTTAGACGGTAGAATTTGACTTTGTATATTTAAAGCTGATTTTCTAAGCTTAAATTCAGAGTCGTCTGAGCGTAATCCAACAGTTACTAGTTATTGACCGTGTAATTCGCGGAATCTTAAACGTTAGAGTTTGACTTTGTATATTTAAAGCTGATTTTGTAAGCTTAAATACGGAGTTGTTTGATCCTAATCCAACGGTTCCTCGTTAATGACCGTGTAATTTGTGGAATCTTAGACGACAGAGTTTGACTTTGTATATTTAAAGCTGATTTTCTAAGCTTAAATTCAGAGTCGTTTGATCATAATCCAATGGTTCTTAGTTATTGGCCGTGTAATTCACGGAATCTTAGACGGTAGAGAATCAAAATTTGTCTATATATTTGTGCTGCTTGACTGAAGCCGGATTGGGATGTATAGATGAGCGACAAATTGGTTGGCAACAAATGGTTATATGTTTGTGTATCATAGGGTTAAATTGTGAAGCTGAAATCTTAACTTTTTTTTTTGGGTGCTAACCTTAGGAGTAAAAGTTGATTGGTTGAAATGATAATAGATATTTCTAAATACATCTCATACTATATTGACATTGATATGTAAGTGTAAATGGATTGACATATGTATCTTTTTCTAGTTTAAGGCCTTGTAATATTTCTTTATTTTCTTTGTATTCAAGACATCATTTTGCCACCATTGCAATGCTTAAAATATGTGGTTTTTGTTGTTATGAAACTGTAACAGCAAAAGTGGTTTTGCGCCTTCAAATGAGACAACAACTAAATTGGTCTTTGAATATTTCGAGATAATTTGGCCATGGTTACGCATGCCTCTGATTAATAAGGCAAGTTCTTTTCTTTTTTCATATCTACCTCTTCACAGTTTAAACGCTAAAAATTCTTTTTTCTCTCAGGTTTCAAATCTTGCTGAAGAGTATCCTGGTATACAAAACTATAGGAGCTGTGATATATCACCATGTAGTTGGTTTTCTGTGGAATGGTAGGTTTCAAAATGTATATCTTTTGGCGTCATAATTTGTTTCCCAAATTTTTATTTGTCTGTCTAACAAATCGAACTTGTTCAGGTATCCAATTTATGGGATCCCTGCTGGATCAACTCTTAAAAACATAAACGCAACATTTCTCACCTTTCATAATCTATCAACTCGCTTTAAATGTATATTCATCTCTTTCGTTATGACATTACTAAATACACAATTAAGTTCTTGTTTCATCTACCTATAATTTCATATCTCTTCCTTTGTCACAGGCAAAAATCAACTAAAGTTGCAAGATGAACCCTTGAAGATGACTATTCCTATTTTTGGCTTAACTACTTTTAACCTGAAAGGGTCAATTTTGACTCTTCCGGAAGCATCAAAATCCGATGAAATGAACTCTTTGTTGAAGGCTGCCGATGTTTGGTTAAAGAGTTTGAATGTTGAGATTCATCATGACCACAACTATTTTGTTAAGGATGGTAAGCAGTGGGTAGAAAAATAGAAAGACTGCTGGTTGGCATTAGGAACCATTTTGTTAAGGCTGAACGTTGGAGATCCATCATGACAAAGATTTCAACCATACATGCAAATGGTTGAAGTTAAATCAGTGACTGCATCTTTTAGTTTGTTAAGTTTGGTTGCACATTTATTTTGGTTAAATAGTAAGTCTCTTAAATCATGGCGGCAAGATATAGATATATATTTTGTATCTACCCTATATATGCATGCATGTATCATTAAATTTTTTCGTTGAAAGGTAACAATAATCAATATACTAGTTTCTACTCCTTCCATCTCAAATTGTACGACGTTTTGGGCATTTCATACATATTAAGAAATGCAATTAATATTATGTGAAAAAGAGATATTATGAGTTGTTTTACAAAAATGTCCTAAATAACTAATATGAGAAATATAAATGAAAGAATTGAAAGAAGAGAGAATAATAAATAGTTAAGGTTATAATTGAAAAACTAACATTAATGTTGTATTGGTATTGTAAAGCGACATATAATTTATGACAAATTTTTTTCTCTAAAACGACATACAATTTAGGACAGAGGAAATACTATCATGCAAATTAACGTCGGCATTCCAAATTTGGCGACAAGTACTGTATCACACCTTATTTAAAGTGTTTTGAGAAGATTTTATTTTGGTTGGCACTCAAATATTCTCTTTTAATCCCAATATTAAACTTCTCTACTGCATCTAAAATTGTAGATTCATCTTTTAATGTTCATCAAGATTTTTGCTGTATTCAAAATCCCATCATAAAAACTCAATTGACACATAATTGGGTAAATATCCTCTTCATTTAGAAAAAAAAATGGAGTATGTAATTTTGAGAGAGATAGACACATAAAATAGATAGTGGGTTCCACCATCATTAATTACTTTTGACTTTTTTCAAATTTTTGTGTGTCTCTATCTCTCCAAATGTTAAAAATGGAGATGATCTTGACCCGCGCATAATAGGCTTGAGTACGGGTCTCTGTTTGATAAATCCCAACAATAACCCTAACTACCAACCACATCTTCCCCTTCACTCTAATTTTACCACTTACCTCACCTCCGCCACCTTTCCGGCCTCTACCTTCAACCCTCGATAACACATTAAAAATATTAGAAAAATCACCCTTCTAAAACTCACCCCGATGGACTTGCCTACTCTGCAAACATCCTCATCCGCCATCTCATAATTAGCACGAAGTATCATTCAATTTTTCCAATCACCATTAAAAATTGAAAGAGACGTTCTTGCTGACAAAGGTACTACATTTAATTTTACGGAAGATTTTTTAACTAACCATTTCTTTTTGCTTCGCTTTAGATATTCTTTGGCTTCTTTTCTGGTGAGACAATAGTCCCGGCATTGCCTATATTTTTATCTTGTAACCACTCGTATCTCCAAGGTCCCAATGTCGGGAACCGTTGTTGATTTAGAGGACACAATCTGGACCTTTTAACCTTAGGTTCTTTATCTTGATTAGTTGAACCCTGCATAGGCCTATTAGAAACCGAAGCAAAGCTATCATTTTGTTCATCAACAACCGGTTTTATACCATCTTGTGTCGTAGGAATCAGAACTTGTTGTCGCAATTTGACATCCCCCTCCTAACAAACCGAACCCTTTCCTCTTGTCGATTGAAGCATTTACCGTGATAACCCTGAATCACCCTTGGCTATGTCCCGCCCTTCACGAGGTGAGCAATTATCATGTAACTGTTGAACTAGTGTTTCAACAACTTGAACATCATCTTGCAAGCAGTGTGGCTCAGAATAAACAAATTCTCTATCAACCTCTTCTTCAACTAAACATGCATCTTCAGCTAAACCAAAATCTAAATCCTCTACCAATATTTCTTCGATCACATTGATATCTTCCAAACATGACGTTGATATAAGAAACGAGCATATATAGTCCATTATTACTTTTCTAATGGTGCAATCATCAGCCTGCATATACCTTCCCTTCTCCGCTGCTAGCTAGCTCGACGAAAAAATTAACATTTAATTCATGAAATGGGGTGCCATAAACACACAACCAAGCGATTCGTTCAATTTACGCTTACTTCTAGTGCTTAGTCACAAAAACTAGATAAAACTAAGAGATCGTGGTCGAATTGAATATGAATTTAAATTTCTTTTAAAAAAATGAGTAAGACGAAATTATTATTAATACAAGGACACTCATGATCATTTTATAACTGTCTTTGGTGTGATTCAAATTACGTTCATTGAAGTTAAATAGTCAAGTTCTTAACACTAAACTGACACCTCTCGACAAAATATAGTCATTTTATTTATTTATTTGAAATATTGAGGTTACCAGGTGAGAAGAACTTTATGCAGAAATTGCTATATGCTGCAGGCGCTCTTTGCCTTGATGAAAGAGATATTTATGTATCCATGAAGGAAAATTTGTATACTTTATGGCCTCATTATCTGAATAAAGGTTACACTATTATCTTGGCTTATCTTTTCCATTAGAATTTAGAAGTCTCCGAATGCATAACTGAATTTTGACCTTACTGTTATTACTAGTTAGCAGCTTAGTACCTTACTAATTAGTTTGTTATAATTTTGACTTAACTGTTATAATAGGAAGATTACTAATAAGTTTGTCTCTATGTCTTGGAAAGTAACATCAACCAAAATTTTGCTATGCTTGTACCTATTTAAAGAGGCATATATATATGCTTACTGTCATAGATAGAAAATCCACTAGTACTAGCAAACAAAAACTTGTCAGGGTTGTTTTGTGAGTTATGTACATGACCAGTTCACTAGATGATGAAAGGTTGTGAACTGCCAAATCCATTTGACTTTTGTTGCCCTCATTAACGTCTCTTTTGACCAACAATTATGAATATGGTGCAAATCACTTACAACAAAATAACAGTACCACATTTTTCGTCGTCCTAACTCCTAAGTCAATTCATAAATATGGTGATTACGCAAGCCATAGAAGTCATCTTTCTTTTAGGTAAATAAAAAAAGTCCAAGAGATGATGTGAGATATTTTTTTTTTTGGGTACAAAGACGTGATATTTTGCCAAATGTTTTATAGTACAATGGGGGAGTATAAATACACTAACATTTGCTAAATAAAAAAAGGAAAATGTTAACGAGTGCCTTAAAGGCACTCTTTAAGGATTTTAAATAATAAATTTTTATGAAAAATTATGCATTTAATGCATCGAAAATTGAAGTGTTAAACTTTTTTAAAGAATAATTTCTTAATAGGGAAACCTTAAAGAATGCATTTAGGACACTCGATAACAAGACCCAAAAATTCAGTGCAACCAATTCTCTTCGAACACTAGTATTTAAGCACTATAATAAAAGACATTTGAAACAAAACTAGAAAACAAAATCTAGGGTTTCAATATTGAAACCCCATCTTCCATGTGCGAGCACACATTGCACACATCATAATTTATAAGCAGTATAGATTGTTGGTGTATTTGCAGATAGCTAACAGGTTAAAGAGAAACAAACCAATATTAATAATATTGCACCTTGTCTTATCCTCTAGCTGCAAAATCTTTAGAGATATGTCTAATTCTTGAGAGACCAAAGATTTCATTCATCACAAAAGTTGCGGATAGCACAATGCAGACATATTTTTTACCCTTCGTGCCCTATGTTGTTAATTAGACACCACATACTAAGGCTCTGTTTGGTAAAAATAGCGGATAACTTATAAACTAGCTGATAGCTGATGACTGATAACTGATAGCTTATAGCTGATGGCTGTTGACTGATAAGCTAGATAAAATGTTTGGTAAAATTAACGGTTCAACTAATTGATAAATGTAAATTAACATAAAAGGACATATATATATATATATATATATATATATATATATATATATTGATTAGAATAATAATAATAAAAATTGAGGGAATTATTTTTTTGTTATTCTAATCAATATATTTTTTGGTTAAATTTTGTTTTTTTATTTCATTAAGTTTGTATACTTTATGAATGAATAAAGTGTAATATTTTATAGACAAAGTAAAAAATAATCTAACAATAGGATTAAAAATGATAAAACAAGTCCCCGTGAACTTAGCTCAGTTGGCAGGGACATTGCATTATTTATGCAGAGACTGGGGTTCGAACCCCGAACACCCCACTTCTCCACATTTAATTGTGTGAGCTCTGCCACTAGGCTACTAGACAAAAAAAAATGATAAAACAAAAAAGTGTTAAAAGAATAGCAACAAAAAAAAAAAAAGCAATCTATTTTTTTTTACGGGAAAATACGTAATCTATATATATACCTATAAAAATCATAGGTCACATTTTTTTTGTTGAGGAAAATCATGTCACTATACATCACGTTGTTGCACTGAAATGTTAAATAGAAGCATAAACCGCCCAGTAGAAATTTAAGTATAATAAATGGTAAAGGGTAAATATGACTTTTAGTTAAAATAATAAGGGTAAAAATGGAACAAAAGATAATAAGTTATAAGTTATAAGCTCAAACGCTACTTCAAATAATGTCTGAAAAATAACTTATAAGCTCGTGAAATAAGCTATAAGCTCGTGTTAAAAAACTATTACCAAACAGAATTTTTTTGGTCAAACAAGCTTATAAGCTATCCGTTATAAGTTATAAGCTAATTTTCTGGTCTTACCAAACAGACCTTAATACATGGTGTGGGCATCATACGTAGGTATGTGTTTTTTTTGTGTGAAAGACAACTAATTAAATTTTGATCCTTTTATTTAATCAACAGTTAATTAAGTTGTCTCACACCATAATATTGTACTTGTTACCATTCACACAAAAAGGCACAGATCTTGATTTGTTGCCCACATAAAAAAGTGATAGATTTTGGTTCATAAATTTTTAAAGCACATGGTTTTAATCTTTGTTAAATTAAAATTTGTTTAATTATGTTTAAACTTTTGATTGATTTTTTACGAACATGTGTTAAGAACATTCTTAAAAACTCTTTTATAAAAAAAAATTAATTTTTTTTAATATGTACTGAATCAAATATGAATTTTATTAAACGTTAAAATTTCAAGATAAAACTAATGAAAATTTGGAATTTAGAAATTTCTTGTTCTCTTCTTTTTGAATTTGTAATTGTTTGCAACAGTTTGTGTTCTTACTTGGCACTCCTTATGCCATGTAGAATACATTATTTGTTACCTCATAGACTTAACTCAATCATTGTATAATATATGTAGGGGTTGGGGTTTGAACTTCAGACACCCCGACCACTTATTCTCTTTGAAAATGAGAATTTCTACCCACTAAACTACTTGAACAAAAAAAAAAAGAAGACATTATTCGTTTTAATATATTTCATTTTAGGTTGTTCCAATAAAAAAAATCTACCATCTAAAAATTTCTCCTTTGAAGATTTGAAGAAAGGATCATAACAAACGGTTGAGAACATCTAAAAATGATTATTCCATTAAAGGTTTGGGTCAAAAGCTATAAATTGTAGTTTCAAATTAAAATTAATTACCTGGTCAAAATCAATTATACTTGAAATCAACCAACATTTTAAAATTGGTTCTAAACCTTTTGAATTTTTTATTTTTATTTTTTTACAAAACCTTTAGAATCAATTGTGACTACTACAAAATTGAAATAAAAAAAAATTGAATGTGTTCTAAATTTTAATATATAATGTTTTTTAATAATATTATTTTTTGTTTATGATTTTAAAAGAATTTTAATGCTAGTAACTCCCACGTAGACCTTTGATTTTTTTAACAACATTTTAATGATGTCAACTATAATTCTCGAAAGGGCCTTGCACCTTAATTGAATTGACACATTTAACCCTTGGTTATGTTTCATAGTACTTACTCTATTTTAAAATGTCACTTTAACAAAAAAATATGTTTTAAAATTTATGTCACTTTCAGTTTACAATGCAACATTAACTTCTTCTTTTTTTCAATTATACTCCCTAATTAATATTCTCTCCGTCCCAAATTATATGTCACTTTTGGAAGAAAAAATTGTCTTAAATATATGTTGTTTTACAATACCAATGAATCATTAATATTACTGTCATATTATATTTTTAACTATTTATTACTCTATCTTCTTTAATTTATATTTCTCATACAATTTATTAAGGGCAATTTTCTAAAACAACTGATAATATTTCTTTTCCATACAAAATTAATTACAGTCCTTAATATATCATACTACCTCCGTCCCTAAATATAGGACCATTTTGCCAAAATCACGGGAATTAATAAAGTTGGGATTAATATTAAATTTGTTTATAATTACTATTGTTTTTACAATTTTATCCCTAAGAGAGAGAGAGTTAGTTTATGTTTTCAATATAATATTTATTGTTGATTAAAGAAAAAGATACAAAATAAATAGGGGTATGCTTGTAAAAAATAATTAATATAATTGGAAATATCAAAAGGGTCTTATAAAAAGGGACAATTTTTTTCTTCAAAAGGATCTTATAATTAGGGACGAAGGCAGTAATATTTTTCCTAATATTCGATAACTTGTCATTTCAACTCACTTTTTCATCTTCAACCTAAATTATTTTACTTTCAACTCATTTTTTTTTTATCATAATCAATGTTATGGTATAAATTCATTTAAAATCAATTTTTATCCAATCACATTGCTAATCGCCTCATCTTACTTCTATATAAACACACTTCACCCTCTCATTACAAACATAACACACACATCTTCTTTTGTGTTTTTGCTTCTCTCTCTCTTCCAATCCAAACTCACAAACACAACGCTCTTTTCCCTATCACCATTCAATTTTTTCCATTCACTGTTTCTTTCTCGCTATCTGTCAATTCATTTGCTTTCCAATCATGTCAAACTCTACTAGTCGATTTTCCTTGTCAAAAAACAATGGATCTAACCAATCGGATCCACATAACAACAACAATAATCGGCTGGAGAAATCTGAATCAGTTAAGCATGACATACGTGTCAACTTGTACGAATTGACTTTACCGAGATCAATTAGCGGGGATAACCTTCATAGCCTCCTATCCTCAATGACCCCTTTGGTTGCTGTTAAATTTTCATCCAAGGTATTAAAATTGAATCTTTTAATTTTTGTCACTTTTTTTTAATCAGTTTTTGTGATATCCACGTAGATGATATTTAAAACTCTTACCTCCTCATGCATATATATTTTTTTTAACATTTTAAGACAACAGACTTGAGTTCATCTAAATTTTCATGTGCCTTGTTCATCGGGATGCTTTGGTGATCGAGATGGAATAGTGTTGAATTTTGATCCCTCGAAGAAATTTTTGGGGGCCATTTTTTATTATAAAATAAAAAAAGGATTTTTTGTTTTTTGAAGGAATAAAAAAAGGATTTTAATATTTAATAATTTAGAGATTACTTTTTAAAATTTTATTAAATAAAAAACTGAAGTTATTTTGTATTTGTTGACTATCATTAAAATTATTAATTATTATTGTTATTATTTTATTTTTAAAAGAGAATAAGACAGTAAAAATAATAATTTAAGAGAAGCTAGTCAAAACAGCTTTTCAATTTAAACTAATTTTTAGATCTTAGTCAAATTCTTGTTTTTTTTAGTAAAAACTGTATTAATATAAATGGAAGAAAACTCCTAAAACTAATTATAAAAAATGAAAAATAAATTTTTTTTTGAGGAAAAACGGTAACAAATGAGTCCTTAATCATGAATTTTTTATTAATTATTTATTTTCATCATTAGCAAATGCTTTCAGTTTTGGTCAATTTGTTTTTTGTTAATTGGTTTTAACTTTGGATTGCACAGCCTAAGATCGAGGGAAGTAGCACTGAATCTGAGGGAAAACCATATTTTGTGCTTGAAGACCTGTGGGAGTCTTATAATGAATGGAGTGCGGTTGGTGTGGAGGTGCCCTTTAAACAAAACGACCATGAAACCGTTACACAGTACTTTGTTCCATCTCTTTCTGGTCTTCAGTTGTATGTTGAGGATGATCAAGGATTAAAGTAAGTTGATTTTTCATTGGTCCATTTTTTTTATTACTACTTAACATATGAATTAATATACTAGCTTTACTTGTATGTACTGATTTTTTTTTTAATGTATATATTCATTTTGGTGTCACAAATATCTCTATATTGTTCCTTTTGCCGTCTCTTTACATTTTGTAAGGGTTTCGGACTTAATAATATTTTGCCGGTTAAAAAAAAAATGATTAGGGGAAAATTTTCATATATAATTGATTGGATGTTTTTTTGTTGTTGTCATTTTCCATTATATTTTCAGGGTTATTAAACTGATGAGATTGTTTTTACCGAAATGAGTAATCCTTTAATTGAAATTTTAATAGGCTTCTTTTAGAGGAAAATTTTAATAGGCATGTATGAATTCAAATTTATTGTGGTCGTTGGGTAGAGATTAAACTAATTTGATTTTGAGTTTGTATATTTAAAAAATTAATTTTATGAGTTTAAAATCAGAATCGTCTGATCCTTATCCATCAGCTCCAAGTTATATTGGCCATATACACAAATTTGGTCATAGAGGGTAAAGTTGCGAACCTTAATGTGAAATTTTTTTTTGTTACTTCTAAAAGGACATTTAACCTTAGAAATAAAAATTGATTGGTTGAAATGATATCGGATCTTTCTAAATGCACCTCACATTAACTTGAAAAATGTATCTTTTTCTTGTTTAAGGCACCTTTAATAGTTGTTTATTTTCTTTGAATTCAAGACATCACTTTGCCACCATTGCAATGCTTAAGATATATACGTGGTTTTTGTTGTAATGAATCTGTAACAGGAAATCCAGTGAGGAAAGTGGTTTTGAGCCTTCAAAGAAGACAACAACTAAGCTTGTCTATAAATTCTTTGAGAAAATTCGTCCACATGAACGCATGCCTCTGAATACTCAGGCAAATCCTTTTCTTTTTCAGATCTACGTACCTCTTCACAGTTTAAACGCTAAAAATATCTCTTGTCTCTCAGGTTTCAACTCTTGCTAAGGAGCATCCTTATATAGAAACCTATAGGAGCTCTGAAATATCACCATGTAGTTGGTTTTCTGTGGCATGGTAGGTTTCAAAATGTACATCTTTTGCCGTCATAATTTATTTCCTAAATTTTTCTTTGTCCGTCTAACAAATCAAACTTGTGTTCAGGTATCCAATTTACGGGATCACCACCAAACCAACGCTTAAAAACATAAAAGCATCATTTCTCACCTTTCACAATCTATCTACTCACTTTAAAAGTATATTGATCATGATCTCTTTCATTCTAACATTACTAAATACAAAATTAAGTTCTTTGTTTCGCCTATCTAATTTTATATCTCTTCCTTTGTCACAGGCAAAAATCAACCAAAGTTGCATGATGGAAATGGACCGTTGAAAATGCCTCTTCCAATTTTTGGCCTAACTACTAATAAGCTGAAAAGGTCAATTTTGGCTCTTCCGAAAGCAGCTGAATCAACTCAAATGAACTCTTTGTTGAAGGCTGCTGATGATTGGTTAGACAGTTTGAATGTTGTCAGCCATTATGATCATAACCATTTTGTTAGGCATGGTAAGCAGTGGGTGGAAGAAAATAAAGGCTAGGTGGCATTAAGCACTGGAAGTTGAAGATTAAATTGCTCAATTTTACTTTGTTTGGTTAGTCTATTTCAATAAAGATGTTTAGCTGTTAAGGAAAAAACTTTGTTAGGAGTTAAATAATCAGTGACTGTATCCAAGGGTTTTGAGAAGATTTTATTTTGGTGGTACTCAAATGTTATCTTAAATTCCCATTATTAAACTTCCCTACTACATCTAAAAATGTAGATTTTCAACATATTTTAATGTTCATCATGATTTTTGGCCATATTCAAAATCTCATCATAAAAACTCAATGAGATCATATTATAGGTCACAAAGAGCAGCTTCAACTTCCAGATCAGTGTGGAGTTGGATCAGTGTGGAGTTGGAGCTGCAACTTGCAAGGAATTTTATTTGTACCCCTTTGCTAGTTGGAGCAAACCACATGCAACAAAATAGCACCACTTTTTTCGTCTTTGTAAGTCAATTCATAAATATGGTGATTACGCAAGCCATAGAAAAAAAGTCCAAGAGGTGACGTGACATGTTTTCCCAAATGCTTTTTAGTACAATGGGTGGAGTATAAATACACTAACATTTGTTAAACAATAAATTCAATGCAATCAATTCTTCAAACACTACTATCCAAGTACTCAAATAAAAGACATTTGAAACAAACTAGAAAACAAAATCTAGGGTTTCAAAATTGAAACCCCATCTTCCATGTGTGAGCACACATCATAATTTATAACCAGTATAGATTGTTGGTGTATTTGCAGATAACTAACAGGTTAAAGAGAAACAAACCAATATTAATAATATTGCACATTGTCTTATCCTCTAGCTGCAAAATATTAAAGATATGTCTAATTCTTAAGAGACGAAAGCTGTCATGTTCCTCACAAAAGTTGCGGAAAGCAGCAGACATATTTTTTACCCTGCGTGCCCTATGCTGTAAACTAGACATACAATTTCTTATAGCAAAACCAAGAAAAATATGTGACTAGCATCTACTACATGGTGTGGGCATCATATATATCAAGGTCTGCGTCTTTTTGACTGAATAGTAACCGTTAGAACAATAGTCAAAATTTATTAAAAAATATTTTTCTCTCACTTAAGAGATTACTAGACTGAGTTGTAAACTAGTTTACTCTTTTTAAAACAAACGTTTTGTGGCACTGTCCAAATTTATGTAAGCAGACTATCAACCACGACTCCCCCAAGAAAAAATAGTTCAGCTACAACTGTATCAGAGTCTTATTGCATTATAAGATATGTTCTAGGATTACACCTTCAAATATGGTGTTAAGACCATTCCAATATGGTATTGATTCCACTCTATTATGGTACTAAGACCACTCTTATATGGTACTGGGACCACTCTAAAATGGTGTTTCCACCATTCTAACCTCAAGCTTCTCCAAGGGCATAAAACATAAAAATGGACTATATTCATAAGATCATTCTTATTTTTCGAAGGGATACTTTATTTCAAAAGGGACTATAATCTTAAGAATACATTTTTTTCGAAGGGACAAAATTTACCGAAGGGACTATGCTCTTAAGATCATTCTTAATTCCAAAGGGACATTATTTCTTGAAGGATTACGGTCAGAAGAAACGCTCTTTGAATCCGACGGGACAGAAAAAAAAAGAGAAAAAGTATTAACTCGTCAACACAAGCTAAAGGAGGGAGAAGTCAGAAAAATTCTTTGACAACTCAAGAGAACTTTTGGTGTGAGTAAAAGTGAGGAACGAGAGCTTTATTTATAGGTGAGGAGTCAATGATGAGTTTTAGATCCAACGACTAAGGTCATTTGACCGTTACAAAATTAATGGTTTGACCCCACCTCATAAAAGAGTGATAATAGAGAAAGTTGACATGAGAATTTTTTTTAATTCACACTATAACACTCCATGTGTTCCAACAGTAACATATACAATATAGTGTGAGATAACTTAATTAAATATGTCATATCTACTTCTTTGGGGGGTCGTCTGGTTCTTTTCAAATATGTCATATCTTATTTTCTCATCTATTATCTTTCCTTCTTCAAGGCATTCACATATATCACTCCCTCTATTAAATCTCATTTAAATTTTTGTGTGTGTGGTGGTGATCATAATATGAAAATACTTTGGGTAAAATGGGATGATATATGTTTGAGTAAGGAGAGTGGTGGATTGGAGGTTAGGAGCATGAGGGAGTTTAGTTTGGCACTTTTAGGAAAATGGTGTTGGATGATGGTTGTAAATAAGAGTAGTTTGTGGGACAAAGTTTTGGGAGCTAGGTGAGTTTGGTGGTCGTTTGAAGGAGGGAGGGTCGGCCTGATGGCAAGCATTGGAGGGGATTTGTCGTGGTTATGTGATGGGTGTTGGAAATTGATTTGATGATAATTTGAGAAGGGTAGTTGGTGATGGGGTTAATACAGTTTTTTGGACTGATCAGTGGATTGGTGGTATTTCGTTGAGTGTTAGATTTAGTTGTTCCTCTGAGTTATCTGAATCTAAGGATATGACAGTTGCTGATATGTTTTCTTTAGGATTGGGAGAGGGTGGAGAGACTTAGAAATGGCTGAGGAGGTTGTTTGTGTGGGAGGAAGAGGTAGTTGGGGAGTGTAGCACACTCATTCATAATATTGTTTTACAAGTTGACGAGGTGGATAGGTGGCAATGGATGTTGGACCCTTTCAAAGGTTATTTAGATAGTGACATTTATCGTATGCTAATAATCGTGGATTATGTTGTGTCAAACATTATTTGGCACATAACAGTTCCATTGAAGGCCTTTCTTTTTGTTTGGCGTCTTCTTCGTAACCGGATTTCGACTTCGGATAATTTACTCATGTGAAGCGCAATTCAACAAGATTTGGTACATTATGTGAGTAGTTGTGGGTTGGAGGAATCAGTAGATCATTTATTTATGAGGTATAATTTTTTTGGGAGTAATCGGCACACTGTTCAACATTGGATTGGTATAGTTGCGATTGAACTGTTTTTGTTATCGGGCCATTTCCTACAATTTGTCCAATTGGGTTGTTTTTCTAAAATGATTTGTGTGTATTTGAGTGATTTGGAAAGAAATAAATAATAAAATCTTTTAAGACTAAAGACGAATCCTTGCATGTGGATAAAATCAAGCTTTTGCTTTTAATTATCATATGTGGTGGCTTAATCCACTGGTATGTTTGGGTTTAGGCTTTTAGCATTCCTTATTATCTTGTTTTTGGATTTGTAATTGTTTGTAATAGTTTGTGTTCTTCCTTTGCACTTATTGTGCCATTTAGAAACTTATAAATACATTATTCGTTTTAATATATTTCATTTTGCTTTATTTTAATAAAAAAATCTATGGTCTAAAACTTTTCCCGTTAAAGATGTGAAGAAAGGGATCATAACAAACCAATGAAAATATCTAAAAGTGATTATTCCATTAAAGGTTTTTTTTTTTCTTCACAAAAAATAGTTAAAACAAATTGGATCAGAATCTTGACTTTCTTTGTAACACGTGCGTGAAGTCATTTTTACTAAACCCGTCGACAAAACCTCTAATTGGTAATAAAGATAGAATTAGTCACCCATTCAAGAAATAAAAAAGATAGCATTAGTGAGTGTAAATTGAAGTAAATTTTCTTTGAAATAGATTTTCTTTCGAGACAAGCAAAATAAATATAATTTTTAATGATACTTCCTCCATCCCTTAATATAACCCCCTATTGCTTTTTTTACATTTCTTAAGAAATGTTGTTGGTGTAGTTAATGTGTCTGTTTTATAGTATAATTTTACAAAATTAACCTCATTAAAGAGATAAAGTGAAAAGTCAATTTATTGTACTTTTAGAATTAGTAGTAGTATTAAATAAAGGTATCTATGGAAAAAAATAATTAATGTGTGTTGTAATTTGAAAAGGGGGTTATATTTAGAAGAAAAAAAAAACAAAAGGAGGTTATATTAAGAGACGGAGGGAGTATTTTCCTTAGTCTCAATTTCCCTTTTTGACCAAGGAGCTAGCTTGGTGCGACTCAATTTGGAATAACCTATATTTAATGCGACTTCTAAATTTTTCTAAGACAGACAAAATTAAAAAGTAAACATAATCCTATTTACTTGCTTTGGAATCAAATCATCTTTAAAAAAAAGTACTCCTTCTATTTCTTTTTTTTTTTTTTTGTCAAGTCCCTCGGTTCTCTTTAATTTTTGCTTTTACAGAAAGTTTTTGTTTCTTTTTTTTTTTAAGAAAAGAAAGTTTTTGTTTCTATTTATTAGTTGATTTCAAATTTCAATACAAAATTAAATTATATTTCTTAATACGTGTGAAATGACTCCATAGTTAATTTTAATTTCTTAAACGCTTTGGTCAAATGCTACAAATTATAGTGTTCAAAATCAATTATACGTAAAATCAACTAACATATTGAAATCGGTTCTAGACCTTTAGAATTTTTATTTTTTTTTACAAAACCTTTAGAATCAATTGTGACTACTATAAAAGTGAAATAAAAAAATATTGAATCTGTTCTAAATTTTAATATTTAATGTTTTTGAATAATTATATTTTTTGTTTCTGTTTTTTTATAACATTTGAGTAATGTCAACTATAATTCTCGAAAGGGCCTTTCACTTGAAGTGAATTGACAAATTTAACCTTATATTTGGTTATGTTTCATAATACTTATTACATTTTAAAATGAGTGTCACTTTAAGAAGAAAAAAAATTAAAATTAATGTCACTTTCAGTTTACAATGCAATATTAACTTCTTTTTTTTCAATTATACTCCCTAATTAATATTCTCTCCGTCCCAAATTATATGTCGTTTTTGAAGAGAAAATATTGTCGCAAATTAAGTGTTGTTTTACAGTACCAATGAATCATTAATATTTCTTTTTCTATTATATCAGTGACTATTTATTACTTGCTCTTTTTTCAATTCTTTAAATTATTTTTCTCATACCATTTATTAAGGACGATTTTGTAAAACAACTCTTATTATTTCTTTTCTTTACAAAATTAATTACATTTCTTAATACGTGTGAAATGACATCAGAATTAATTCTAATTTAAAACTACAATTTGTAGCTTTTGATTTTAGAACTTATAGTTAACTTATATTATTTCAACTCACTTTTAATCATAATCAATATTACAGTATAAATTCATTTAAAATCAATTTTTATCCGATCACATTGCTAATTGCCTTATCTTACTTCTATATAAACACAATTCACCCTCTCATTACAAACATAAGACACACATCTTCTTTTGTGTTTTTGCTTCTTTCTCCCTTACAATCCAAACTAACAAATACAACGCTCATTTCCCTATTACCATTCAATTTTTTTTCACTCACTGTTTCATTCTCAAAACTTGTTACTATTTGTCAATTCATTTGCTTTCCGATCATGTCAAACTCAACTAGTCGATTTTCCTTGTCAAAAAATAATGGATTTAACCAATCATATCCACTTAACAACAACAAAAATCGGTTGGAGAAATCTGAATCAGTCAAGTAGGACTTACGTGATCAACATGTACGAGTTGACTATACCGAGATCTGTTAGCAGGGATAAATAACCTTTATAGCCTCTCTCCTCACTAGCCCCTTTGGTGGCTGTTAAATTTTCATCCAAGGTGTTAAAATTGAATCTTTGAATTTTTGTCACTTATAAAAGAATTTGGTTCATCTTTTAAAATTTGCACAACTTACAAAGATGTATCTTCACATATTCTAAACACACATGGGAAAACAATACATAATTGATACTCCCTCCGTCCCAAATTGTATAACGTTTTGAGTATTTCACAAATATTAAGAAATGTAATTAATTATATTGTGTGGAAAAGAGATATTATGAGTTGTTTTATAAAATTGTCCTTAATAAATAATCCTAAATAATATGGGAAAGATAAATGAAAGAAGAGAAAGTAATAAATAGTTAAGGTTATAATAGGAAAAATAACATTAATGTTGCATTGGTATTGTAAAGCGACATACAATTTGAGACAAATATTTTTTCCTAAAGCGACATACAATTTGGGACGGAGGGAGTAGTAGAATTCAAATTAGAATTATTTAAGGAATTTTCATATTGCTCTAATTAGTACAAATAAGTGCATGTTTGTTTTGTTTATGAAGTGAATAGATCTTGACATGTGGCCAGACAAAAACAAAACAAAATATGATAAGGTTGTTCCTCACTTATAATCATTCTTCAGCTCATATAACTACACGATGTGGGACTTTCAATAATGCAAGCTTGGGGTTATGGGCACATATATATAATTTTTGTTGTCTTAAAGCTTTGGTTTCACGGGAAAGGGACTCCGATAATATGAAATTTGATCAAGAGGTAAGTAAATTTTGGCCGTAGGTAGTCTTAACAAGGATTCGAACTCACGTTTATTTCAAACGATTCATCATTAACTAAATATCATTAATCACATGAGCCTAAACTACTTGATTAGGTTATGAACTCATGGTTACATATGATACAATTGATTTGTTTCATTACAACATAGTAGTTGAACACTGTCATTTATGGTGAATCAGGTGCTTTTGTAGGTAGTCATGGATTCGAACAATGCAAATATGGAAGATGAAACAAAACAGCTTCCATCTGGGGAAACATCAGTAGGAAAACAAAATTGTACTTCATAATAAGTAGTATGATCAATTTTACTTCACCAAGCTAATCATAATAATGATAGCCTCAAAGTTATCGTGAGAACTAGGAAAATAAAATTCTACAACAAAAAATAGTTCTGGTAAATCAGCATGCAATATTATAATAGCCTAATTCTCAGTGGCAAACAAATATAGATGAACTAATAAACACGTACACCACTACAATCGGTATCCTATCCATGTGGGTCAAATACATCTTTGCTGAAGCAAGACCCTATGTGATGAATATGCTGGTAAGTGGTAATTCACAGCATGCAGTAAAAAGGCAGGTTTTCGATAGTCCTTCCTGTTTCCAACTTCTGCATTAAAACTTTTCCCAGCCTTCTTTTATACCGCAGAAATTTGTTTTCTTTTCTTTGAATCATCAATTTAAAGGCAATGATTTTTTTGTTTTGAGGGAAATTTAAAGGCAATGATGAAAATTGGAAAGAGAAAAAAATTGCTAAGTCTAAATGCCACAAAACCACCAAAACTAAAGATTTAATTTAGGATTAATAGTGTTTTACCTCCTTGTAATATAACTCATTTCCGGTCTTACCCCCTATAAAATATAATTTTTTGGTTTCGTCCTTGTAATTTGAAGATTTTTGGTTTTGGACCTTCATGAATTTTGACTGTACAAAATCGAACATATGGCAAGGAGTAAACCTAAATTTGCTCAAATTAACAGGGGGTAAATCGAAATTTTCTCAAATTACAAGATGATAAACCTAAATTTTCTCAAATTACAGGGGGTGAAATTTTACATGAAGGTCTAAAACCAAAAAATCTTCAAATTACAAGGATGAAATTCAAAAAAAAATATTTTACAGGGGTGAAAACAAAAAATGACTTGTATTACAGGGGTAAAACACTATTAACCCTTTAATTTACAATCAACGCACGTACTCCTACCCACTACATAGAACATAAAGTTTTACTATATTGCAACAATAGTATATATTATATTATTATTAAGGAGCTTCTACGGTACACTCGTTAATTTTAGTGTATTGGTACTCTTTTTACACAAAATTTATAAAATTAACATTCATTTTTATGAAATAAAAAGTTATTTGTTAATGTTTATATTTTAGAAAACATCAATTCATAAGAAAAAATATTTTTTCATTGTTATAAGGATCATATTAAAAAATTTACATTTTATCATAATAAATAATCAATATTCATTGCTATGAGTATTAAAAAATCGTAAATATTTTATTTTATTTTGTCAAAGCTTTTGGTAAATAAAATTTAATTATTATAGTTGTTAACGATAGAAAATAATTATTTTTCTTCAAAAAAACAATTCATTTATTATTAATTTGACGACTTGGTGTGCCGATACACCCAAATTTATTGGGTGTACCATAGAATTTGCCTTATTATTATTATTATTATTCGAGGTGTGTATTATTATTATTATTATTATTATTATTATTATTATTATTATTATTATTATTATTATTATTATTATTATTATTATTATTATCCTTATATATTAATTTTGTTAAGTCTTAACCTAATTTTTCCCCTCCACTAATTCCTTATTAGGTTTGCAACAACTATATCCTAAAATTATATTTTCCATTTCTCTCTCTAATAACCGTGAATATTTTTCAAAACAAAAATTTAATAAATATCTTAATCCTTATCATTATTTATTAATTGTATTAGTTCTGCAGTAACTTAACATATCTTACGGGTCAAAAGCCTAGTTATTATTATTATTATTTCGTAAATTAAATAATGTTACATAAGGTTATTATTATAAAACCCTAGAGGTGCAGTAACACACAACATATTCTCTAGCGCCATGAGCACAAGCCGAATAGGGATTTCCAAGTTCCTCATTTTAGCTGGACTAAGTATTTCCCCTCTCTCAATAGCACTTTTATTAACGACATTTTTTGTGCTAATCCGATTCCACGTCGTTCCTTTAGGTTGTGGCACCGTCCTATTCACAAACGGCACACTCTCCGATATATATGTATTTGCAAGGCCTTGTTGAAAACGAGTTTAATGTATTTGCAAGCCTTGTTTCTTTGTTTTCTTAGATCTTAATTTTCACATTTAGGTTATAGATTTTTTAACTTTGATGCTATTATATTAATTTCATTGTAGTTGCCAGTGAAAAAATCATTTTATAACTTTGATGCTATTATATTAATTTCATTATAGTTGTTGGTGAAAGAATCACCGAAGTACAAGGATGGAGGTGAAGATGAAGATGTTGATTCTACCGATGATGAGGTAACGAACTGGTTTGGATTATGCTGGTCGGACCAAATATGTTTTGAATATCGAACACTTCACGCTACCCTGTTGAATTTATTACTTGATTTGATGCCACCTATATCTAAATAAAGATAAATGCAACCGACCTATATCACTATTATTGATTCTCTGAAGATGGTTTGGCACAGTTGGGCACCTTCTAAATTGCAGGTGTTTTCTAGCAGCTTATCCTTGATAGGATACCCACACAACAAAATATTTTTAAGCGTCGGGTGATAACTGATCATGTCAACTTGTCGTGCCAGCTTTGTGAGGGGAGTATGGAGTTTGTGGATCATCTTTTTGTCTCGTGTGGGGTTGCATCTATAGTCTGGTACTAGGTCTGTAATTGGTTAGGGTGGAAGTGGACCTTGCCAGGGAGGTTGGGGGTTGTTCCAGGTGTTTGTGGGATCAGGGTTGCGGAGGAGGGATGGACTAAGTTTTTCTTGCTTGACTAATGGGGTCGAGCAACTGGTTGAAAATATCCATGTATAGTCTTTGAAGTGGTTCACTATAAGAATATATTGCATGTATATCCAATAAACTTTTTGTAGAGCTTGTACATCTGGTTTGTATAGGCTAATTAATAAGCGTGTATTGCAGAGATTTGATTTGTTGTTTTTATTTTTGTTGCTAATAGGGTTCCTTATTTTGTAATTTAGAATAAGATGAGAATGACAATAGTAAGAGATTAATAAGATAATACCCAAAGCATGTGTACTCATTGAAATTGAAATAAGAAAGTAATACCAAGAGTTTTGTAACTCATTGGAAATGCCAAATTACAAAAAGATAAATAAAAGTTGTGGCATTGAATTTGTAAGGACCAATATATATTTTTTAATATAATGAAGTATATATAATTACATATATAAGGGCTGGCTTGGTAGGTCTATTAGACTTTTATTTAAGTCTTAACTTGACTTATTTAAATTAATGAGCGTTTTAAAAAGCTCGAGACTAACCTATTTAATAAACAAGTTAGGTCAGGTCAAATTTTAAGTAGACTGGACCATAAGCTCTGACGGGCGATATGGCCTATTCCCACCCTTGTTAATTGTTACCATAAATGCATTTGGTTCCCACAATTTGGAGTGATTTTCTCAAACTAAAGCTAATTAATTTCGCTGTGCTTTCTTCCTAAATTAATAAACTCTGGTTATGTTAAATTTTGTATTAAATTAATTTCGTTGTAGTTGCAGGTGAAAGGATCGTCAGATTATGGGGATCGAGCTGAAGGTGAAGATGTTGATTCAGCTGATGCTCAGGTAACAATCTAGTTGATTATGTCTCAACCTGTCACAAAAAGCCAGACTCCAAAAACCAAAAACACTGTTCAGCCATGAGTTTCTTCTCCTAATTGTTCCGGACTATGAAACACGGATATAGACACGAACACCTGACACGATACAGATACACTAACACCGCTAATAATTTGAAAAAATCACATATTTTAATGTAATCATAAATGTATGTCTGACATAAAAACATGCCTAATCTAAAAAGTGTATGTGCTTCATAACCTTCGATTCCATTGCACAATAACAATGCATGCTACATTGTTGGATTTATCACTCATTTGATGCTTCCACGTTTATATATGCTATTATATAAAAGCAAATTCAAAGTTAACTACTTTTTGGTTGGACTTTTTGACTATCCTTAGCAATCCAATTCATTTTTTAAATTTAAATTTAAATCTATGCCTAAGTTAAAGAAAATTTCAAAACAAACTATCTTTTGGTTGAATATTTTTTTCTACAATTTTCTCATAGCAGTCTAATATATTTTTTTTCCAAATTTAAAGTTAAAAACAATATAAGAAAATACAACAGAAAAATGCGGATAGACGGACACGCAGTGTCTGTCTTTCCGATAATTTTTAATAAAATCATAAACACTATTTAGCCCAAAAAAACTAGTTTAAATACTCCAACAACTAGACTTATTTGAAACTTCTATTCTTTCTTCGTAGGATAAAATAGAAGGAATGGATGCTTTTGAGAAATTGTCGGAAGGGTGTATTGCCGCCATACTCTCGTACTACTCCCATTGATGTCGGTAGGCTCTCCCTCGTTTCTAAGACATTCCTTTCTGCCACCAGTTCCGACATTGTTCATCAACTCTATCATCTCTCGGTATCCTTCCCTTGCAACTGCTTCCACCAAAAAGGCTCTCTATCTCGCTCTATCTGATCATCCTATCATCATCGACCATGCTGAAAAGGTATTCTTCATTGTGCAAAAAGCTATTTATTTTTTATGTTTTGTTTAGATAATGCTAATAAGCATTGGGTTGTTTAAATTAAGAGCTTTCAATTGGACAAAAAGAGTGGAAAGAAGTGTTACATGCTTGCTGCTAGAGCTCTCACAATTGATTGTAGTGGTATGCCTCCTTTGGGTGAGGAAGAGTGGATTCATATGCAAAATTCCAGGTTAGCTTTAAGTTTTTTTCTTAATGTTAATTATACTATACTATTATTTCTTGATATTTTAATTAACTCTTGATTAAAAGCTATCTAAACCTTTATGAATACTACCTCCGTGAATCAATGGATCACACTCAACATATTTTATGGGCTTTGAATGATTCTATTTCCTATGTTTGTTGATTGATCCTATCCCCTTTCACCAAGGAATTTTTTTTTCGACTTTTAGACCATGCCGTAGATAAATGTCTTAAATTTCATCGGTTCTCTTAAAATGAGAAGGCTGCAGATTGTATGATATAACTGAAAAATCATTTTTCATTTCAAGGGATATAAAGTTGAAAGGAAATATTTTCCATTTTGAACTTATCTCACTTTCTCCTAATTTTTTCTTGTAAGTGAATACTTGTTTAATTATTAAATTCAAAAGTTGACTATACACCTAAACTAAAACCTCAATATCAGTGATGGTGGTCCACTGTCTGATAATTCTCTATATAGATAACAAACAATATATAACCTATTAATTGAGAAGTTTATCATAATCATTTGCAACTTTTTACGCAAATTTGACAGGTTCCCTGAAGTTGCTAAGCTTTGTCGTGTGGGATGATTAACACTCTTTCCTTGTCCCCAAATACTAAGTATGCGGCTTATCTCGTGTTTAAGATGATTTATGCTTGTCAAAATTGTCTCTCCATTAAGTATATGAATAAATTATATTGCTTATTATAATTTTTATATCATAAGCAATGCATAGTGATTAGCGGCATATGATATTGGTTGATCTGTTTGTTGAAGCAATCAAGGCCCACCATTACTTTCATTAGACAGTCAAGTCTAAATCGGCACTCTAGATTTGCTCTTTCATTATTATTTGAAATTTTGAGATTATCCGGTGAGAACTTTATGCAGAAATTGCTAAATTCAGGTCTTTGCCTTGAATGACAAGATACTTCTGTATGTATGCCAGAAACTTTGTATACTTTATAATTGCAGAAGTCGAAATATTTATCTGTCCCACCATAATGTAGATCAACCGCTACTCCTCCAATACGAAAATGATTATGCATCATTCTCGTATCTGTCGCAGCTTCAAATAGATCATATGTTAATTCTATTTCTCTAAAAATATAGAAAAAGGGGGTTTGTGCACCAATATCTGTCATAAAAGGTACTTGAATATTTTCCAATTTTTTGGTCCATTTATGGTTATTGCTTTTGTGAACATAGTAGCTAAATAATCCCAATGTGTTACATAAGGCAGCTCGTTAAATTCATGAATTTATTTATTTTTGTCCCCTCGTTAATGGATCTAACCACTCACAATAAAATAACACCACTAACAAATGACATAAATGCAAAAATGTAGTTAATTTATCGATTTTATAACAAGTGTTACTTTTTAAAATCATCATTCGTTTCCCTAAAAAAATCGTCATTCATTATTTTTAATGATATTGATATGTGAAAAGAAAGTTACTTAACCTGAAAAAAAAAAAAACTAAAAAATAGGCTTAGGCGGAAAACATAGCGTCAAATAGACTTAAACGTATAAAGAGAAGATTCGTAGATTCTACTGAAAATAAAATGGATCAAATAAAAGATAATCAGATCAATAGAGGCAAAATAAAACATAAAAAAACTATAAAAAATATTAAGAAATATTTAAAGATTAATGAGTCAAGTCTAAAACATAGTGATTAGCGGAATATTATGATACACATTTTGTATAAAATCCCGTGTGCTTCTATCTAAAAACGAAAAAAAATCTAGTAGTAATTATTTTTAGCACTTCCTTCTTACATGATTAATTACTTCTGTAAATTATACAAAATCGTTGATATTATCAATTTGATTTGCAGTGATTCATTGGGATCATTTTGTTCGCAACTCGATGGATCCATGGATGAAATAAAAGAGCAACTAACAACTGTGAATAGAACTGACTACAACATTCAACCTGCATCGGCATCAAGCAGCTGCAGAAGGTTGTTGTTTTTCCTTTTCCCTTGCATAAAGATTAGTCTGCCTTGTTTCTTTTGAATTATCTAACTGTTACATAATCATCTTTAAAATGTATTTGCTGGCAAGATAACTTAGAAAAATGAAGGTAATCATAAATCATGCATGTTACTGAGATCTCTTATGCTAGTTCCATCGTACAACAAACTCATAAAGACAATACTATGGTTAATAAACTAAAAATATGCAAGCAATTATATTTTAATACAGATGACAAAACGAAACCCAACCAATCAACCAACAGGAACAAATATTTCGTAGGAATTTCTTATAAATCATAAATCCTGTTGTCACACAGGAATAATGGGTCAGATCAGCTGAAGCAGGAAATTTCTTTTCATTTTTGAGAATATACAGTGTATCTTAGCGTTGCCGAAATAATAAACAAGCAAAAATGTAAAGCAGCAAAATCTCAACCACCGCTTATAACACTGTTCGATACAACAGACCAAAATGAATGGCTCAGGATCTTCTCTCCAGCCTCCTTTCACTAGATCTTCTCTCCTCTGCCTCTCGTCGCTTTTGTTGCCTGTCCGACAACAGTGGTAATTATATCAACATTTAATTTAATTTAGTGGTAGCAAACAATGACTTGAAACTATATGACATAACATTGACAATAAACAAGGAACATGTTAAACTGTAGATTTTGAAATCAAACTGAGGTAAAACAGAAACTTCAGCACTCAGCAGATTCTTCTTCATCTTCTCCATACAAAACAGAATTTGTAAATAATTCAGAAAAATGAAACTTTTTTATTTAAAGGAAAAAATTTATTAAAAAAAACTTTAAAAGAAGCACAAGGTGTGCAAGGAATAGATGAAAGATTACAATGGAACAATCACATTGGCCTGAGCCATACAATTACAACATAAATACACCACTGCTACACTAAAAAGCATTCTTTAACATAGGATGAGAATCACCCATTCTCAATTCAATACTCCAATATCCCAGAGAAATGAAACTATTTAACTTGTCATGAGTGCATTTAGAGTATTGCAAGTATTGACAGCTTAAACATTTGAAAGAGTACATAGCTGACACGCAAATCACACAAACTTGGTTTAGATTCTAGCTTTCTTTAAGTAAATGATAACAGGCAAGACATACTTTGAAATGTCTCAACAAGAACACATGCCAAACCAAACTCAAATCTTAAAAACTGAAAACATGACCAAAATCAAAAGAGATAGAATGCAGAAAGAAGTTAAAGGTTGCCGATCAACTTACGCAAATAGCATGTATCCACTGCCAGCATTAGTAGCAGATAACACTGCTGCATGAGCCCCTGCTGTAGATACAGAATCCTGCCCCACAGAGGGCAGAGGAATTTTCCGATCACCATCCACCTGTCATTCACTAGAATTTAGTAAGCACAGTGATGATGAGGGTCACTGAAGTAGTATTTGCATTTATTTAGATAAATACCTTATCCCATTTTGATTTTTTATTCTGTCTACCATCTCGATTAATAGAATCAGCTGTAGGAGGCACCAAATGCAAACCACCAGTAGTTGCAGCAGAACCGCCTATGCAAGAAGTCAACATAAAAGCGCCATAAGAATATAACATATTATGTTGAAAAAAGACTTCTAAAAAATAGCTTCAGCACTGAACAAATAAACTAGGTGAATTCTAAACCTGTAACAGGCATGCTGATCCTGGGAGCACCAAGTACAATTCCTGGTTGTGTACCCCCAGAAGTAAAATCAACCTTTTGGTTCTGTGCTTTCTTCTTCTCTTGCTCTTTCCTATCACTTTCTCGCCTCATATCAGCTTCTGCTTTGTTTTAGACAAGGGACAAAAGCAAATGAGGGCAAGTAGTGCAAAAACAACGGCCAAAACAACGCTAACATTAATTAATAATTAATAATAGTAATATTAATAAGAATAATAAAGTAGTTGAGATAGGAAAATTAATTGCAGTTTTAACTTAAAACTAATAAGCAAATTAGTAGATGCATGCAAGGAATGACCAACAAAATTTGTCAAAAATGAGGGGAGAGGGAGGAAAGCAAAATCCAGAGGCATCGTTAATATAGTGCAACAAAATAATGTCATGATTTCTCTATTTACTGATATTCAAAATAGTAGTCTGGTCAATTATACATACTTCACCAAGCATATCATAATTACTCTAACACAAGTTCTAGTAAGTCTAGCCTGAATGATAACCTCAAAGTATCTTGAAAACAGGAAAACAAAATTATATAACAAAAAAAATTCTAATACTGGCATCGAAAATATGAGGCAGGCAATAATATATACTTTAAATCGGCCTTCAGGTTAGGGGAAAAAGAAGCTATCAATAGCATAACTCTCAGTGGCAAACAAATATAGATGAACTCGTAAACATGTACAGCACTACAATTAGTATGTGATCTATCAAATATATAAATTAATTAAGGTTAAAACAGGAACAAATTATATACAAATACCACTAACGCTGAGATAAAAGATGGAGAGAAGAAAAAATTACGGACCTATTTGATCATAAAAGTCACTCGAATCATACCCATGAGGATCAAATACATCTTTACTGAAACAAGACCCTATTTGATCAATATCCTGGTACCTCACAGCATGCAGTAAGAAGTCAGGGTTTCGGTAGTCCTTCCTGTTGCGAACTTCTGCATTAAAACTTTTTCCTGCCTTCTTATACTCCAGAAATTTATTTATTTTTCTCTGCAATAATCAATTTAAAGGCTATTATGAAAATTGACAAGGGAAAAAAATTGTGATGTCTAAATGCTAATAAACCACCAAAGCACAAGATTCAATTTACAAACAAACAACCTATTCCTACCCCCTACATAGAACATAAATCTTTACTTGATTGCAACAATAATCCGAGTGCTTTCCCATTCCAGTAGATGGGGTCAATTATATGAAACGCATGATGCAATAAATCCTATCATATCACTAGGTAATACATTTCTGGTACCATGACTAGGAAAAAGAGTTGGATTGTATAAGATCGAAGATTCAAATACTGGATACTTGTAATCTGTATTGATGAACAAAGCATGTGACAAGAAAAAGAAAAACTGATAGAACAATGTCTCCCTTCTCCAGAGAAGTATTCTCGATGACCTGACTAACTCTAGTATAATTCCTGAATTGATCTCTCTCTTCCCCCTCTTGTTCCTTGTATAACTAACTTACTCACCATTAGACACTGATTTTCCAACTACCTCTCCTAGTTCAGCCCTTTAGTATTCTTTATCTACATAATAAAACTTCCAAGTAGAACCATGTGCAGAATGTTGATGGTACTGAACTAGCAGAGGTGGGAGAAAAATAAGTGTTTAATGGTGAGCAAGAACAATATACAATAATCTACATAATGTGGACCACTTCCAAGTTTCAACATAATAAAACTTTGCCTGGTTATTGAACAATGGTAGTAGAACCTTGTTTTCCTTTCTTCACCTTTTGCTAAAAATCGGAAAGAGCTGATAGAAACAAACAATAATATCTTATATTTCAATGATAAAATAATGCATAAATTTTATTTATCGAGTGGTGCACAAACTCCTGTTTTTACATTGGGCACCAAGACATCCCCATTCTCAGAATTAGAAAATGGATATTTGCTGCAACATTTTCCACCCATCTTTTTACTCAGTGAAAAATAAACATTGGGATTCAACTATTAGGGTAAAGTAAAACAACAGAGGTATGCAGATTAGCATAATTAGTAATTACTGTTAAAAATACTTCAGATCTTCATTTCAAATGTTAATCTTATATTTCAGCTTAGGTCCAAAACAAAGGCAATATAAACCACTCTAATGTGAAAATTACAGATTTAAATCCAGATTATTGGTTACTGAAACAGGTCATTTCAACTAGCAACGCACATTATAAAAGTACCTATCTCCATGAAATGCATAGATGCTGACCAGCAAAGAAAGGTAATAAGATAAAAAATAAAAAATAAAAAGTTCAACACAACCCTCTAATTGCCAAAGTTTCTTTTTTATCAAATTCATAGGCAATAAAGAATATTGAATGCTTGATCAGGGCTAAATCAAACCAGTTTAACTCAGCAATTACATGGTTCTTTAAAATATATCCAAATGGCATTCATCAACTATAGTTATTAAACCATTAAAGAGGACTTACTTGTAGCTCCTCTGAGCATTTAACTTTGGGTGGAGGAGGAAGAAATTTATCCAATGGATCTTCAGATTTATGCTCATCTTGATCTGCTTCTCCAAGCTCTGCATCGTCAGGTCTAATCACATCGTCATTATTCACGGTATCAGATTTCAATGTCTCCGAAAATTGGGGAGTGTTAGCTTGATTGTTAGGTGTCAAAACTTGTGCTGTTCCTGATGATGTTCTATCTAGCAAATCGCCTGCAGAAACATTTTATGTTGGGAAGTAAAATAAACATAAACAATAAACAATTTACCTAAGATCCCGTTTGTTACAATTTTTTCATGAAAAAATCACTTTTTCTAAACAAAACAATGACCTTTGGAAGCTTCCATATATTTGTCACAGATTAAAAAGAGTAAATTTGTAGTAATGAAATCGAACAAATACATCAAAGCAATTGCAACTTCTGAAAATTGAACTTACCATTGGTTACATGATGTTGGTACCCAAACATAACTTTACCACTACCATCTATCTCTCCCTCCTGCAACAAAAACCAACTAACACCCATTACCTTTCAGTGAATAATCTAACTAAACCTATGTTTGGTTCCACATCCGGAGCAACCATAACTGATTCAAGAGGTGTAAAATTGATTTTGACATATATGTTTGCTCTCAAGTACAATTGATAGTGCCTCCAAAATTGATTCCAACTTGAAGCTAGAATCTTTAGCTTTTGAGCCAAAACGTGATTTTTACACTGAAATTTATCGCTCAATTCTCCAAACATATACCATTAACCATTTCATACTAACTTAAATTTAAGTAAAATGAATTAGTTCAAAATCAATTTTTATCACAGCAGAACCAAAGAGAATGCTCAATGAGAAAGGAAAAAAAAAAAAAAAAAAACTACCTCAGGTTCAGGTGACATTGCTACTTCATCATGACCATAATCAACTATCGTAAGCGTTGCACTCTTACTAATCTTCAATTCCAACCGTTGTTGCTCTTGCACGGGCGAAAACAATCTATTCGGAGTAAAACCCTCGCCGGTAACTTCGTTTCCGGAATCAGCAACCGTCATTCCATCCGTATCGGCAGCCAAATCTTCCTCCGCAGCGTGTTCAGCGGCGTCATCTTGATCCTCCTGGCGATTCACGTCTTCTTCTTCTTCGGCGTCCTCCATATCGTCGTCGCTGTTGTCGTTGTACATGGATAACAAAGCGATTCCTTCCGATTGCTTCTTCTTTGATGCCATTGAAGGGGCTAGGGTTTTGAAAAGGATTGAATAGGGTTTTCTGGAAGAGATGAAATTCGGTGAAGGATAAGTGTTGATGTTTAACAATTGGAGGAAATTAGTTAATGGATTTTGGAGAGAATGAAAATAGGAGAAAACGCAGGAAAAAGTGAAAACGCGAATTTGAAGAAGAAAAAGAAGAGTGAACCCTCAAATTGTCAGTGAATTTTCGGGGGGTCGGCCAAATTTGTTCTTCAATTATGTGAAATCTCTAAATTTGTCATATGTCCATCAAAAAACCGTCCAAGTGCTTCGTTAGCAATGAGTCTTGTACACGCGGCAAAAAGAAAGCCACGTGTTCAAGGACTGATTTGATGGATAGTGGACAAACTCCAGTTTTCACTATTCAGTTTTGCCCATGTATTACCAATATCTCCTTCCTCACATTTCTCTCAGAAACATCAAAAACTTTCTTGACTCTTCTGCTTCCCGCTAAAATTTTCTCCATTTTCACCTCTCCAAAATCATCATCATCTCTGACGACTCTCACATTTTTGAAGTTGCTGTGTTCGGCTATGACTTTTGCCTATGTAATATTTTAGTTTCAAATTATGTGTTCTGACTTTTTTTGTACACATATGTTTCAAGGATCAATTTGATATCTAATTAAACAATTCAGGGACTCATTTGATGGTTTTTTAATATAACGTAGGGATCTATTTGATAGATAGAGAAATAATTCAGTAACTAATTTGATGGTAATATTATTACAGAAATGTTACATTCTTCAATCATCTGCATTCTTCGAAGATGAAACTCGACTTTCATAACTGTTTTTTTCCATAGGCCTTAATGTAAAATAGGCTTTCAGACTTTATCAGACATTCAAAAAGGTTAGATCATACCTTAAAAATGAGTTTGTGAGAGGTAATAGGTCAAACTCAACCTATAATTTTTAAAGTATGTCAAGTTTAAGTCTTATAAAACTTGGTACGGCCTAACCCATGTTTGATCTCACCTTTCACCACAATGTCACTTGAATGATTTTGTGGGTCATTCATTTCTGCCTCCTTTTACCGTGTAGAAAATGGCAATTTTTTATGGTAGTAATAATTATCATCACTACAAAAATTAACCATCTATTTGGTTACAAATTTTATTATTACATCTCTGATTTAGTATCGAAAGTACAAGTACAATGGATAAATAGGCCTTAAAGTATATCAAATCTGGCAATTTGGTTTCTAAAGTATTAAGGTTTCTGTTCTTCTCCCTGCATTTTTTGCTCGCGTCCTGCAGTCATACCAATAATGTTCTTGCGTTACTTAACTAACGCAAGTGTTAAACTCTACGTAACTTAAGTAACGCTGCGTGAGTTAACTAACGCAACGTTAGTTAACTCACACTATGTGCTGTCTTAAACAAGTAAGTTTTCATAATCAAACAACATTTCAATAACAACTTCAATAACAAGTAAGTTTTCATAATCAAACATCATTAACCTTTTATGTTTATATGTTATATTTTTTCTCTCAAATTATAAATTTTTTAGATTTAGGGTTTGTTTAAATTTTGGTTTTTTGGGCAAGAAATCATACAATGTTTACATGAAAATGACTTGTGTTGCATAAATTTTGATTTATTCATTACGAATTTATTTAATACACAACTTTTATTCTTATTCACGCTGAATTTATTCTAATTCATTTATTTACTTTATTCACGCTACTTCTTTTTTCCGAGTTTATTCAATACGATTTTTTTTTCGAGTTTATTCATTACACAAATTTTATCGAATTGAAATAAAAAGGAATGAACAAAAATAAATGAAAAAATCATAAAGGTAGCGAAATAAATAAAAGAGAGCAAGAAAGGAACATAAATGAAACAAATGACTTATCATTTTATTCAATGAATATCATTATACAATAATTGATACTTTTATTTATTTGAATTTTCTAAATCTATTTCTATGAGGTAAAAAGAGACGAACCTTGGGATTCCAAGAGACCAATCATCTTGGGACATAAAGACATCAACCCTTGGGGAGTATATTCTTTTTACCCACAGTAAAAAGTTTTTGGGGTAAGAAGAAACAGATTTAGTTTTACCCCAAAGGGTTGACGACGTTGTGCCCTGTAACGCCCTCTCTAATTATTTGATTATTTTAATGAGTTTAGAATATACTTATATGATTTGTGTGATTTATATGATTTATTTTGATGAGTGATATTTTGATATGTTATATGTTGGTATTTATTAGTATAATATATATACTATTTGATTTAGAAATATAAATGTTATTTGTTGTAGAAATATATATGATTTGTTATAGAAATATATGTCATTTGTTATAGAAGTATAAATGATTTGTTATGGAAATATATATATATATATATATATATATATATACATATATATATATATATATATATATATATATATATATATATATATTGGGATAGAATATTAAGATTGAGATTTAAGAGAAAAATAAGTAGGTTAAGATTTTTATAAAAAGAGAGAAAGTGAGTTTTTGAGAGAAGAAGAGGAGAAAACCTAGAACCAAGAGAAAAGGCTAGAAGAAGAGAGAAGAACGCAGCTTAATTCAGGAATCATAATCTAAGGTAAGGGTGGGATTCCTTCAATAATATGTATATATAATTTTGATTGTTGATGAAATTGTGTTCTAGGTTTAGGGTTTAGAAAGTTTATGATAATTGATATGATGTGATGAATTGTGTTGTTTAATGCATGCTTCTGTGTTGTTTTGATTGTTATGTTGTATATAGAACCTGTAAACATTGTTCTCTATCAAATTTGGGATTTGGGTAGATGAAATTTGGGTTTTTGAGTGAAAAATAGAGTTTTCCCGAGAGCTACCTTTGACAGCATACCTTGTTTCATGTTGTTGCGTCTTTTGCATCAGTTTCTGTTTCGAACTAGCTTTCGGTGTAAACACGAAAGTTGTAGGTATGAATGTTAGCTTTCTAATGCCGTTGGTGTGACGTCAAAATGATTTATAGAACTTGAGTTATGGTCAAATTACTGAACGTAGGTCACAGTGAATTTTTATGAATTTCAGCACAACTTTGTCCGAATTTGAAATGAAAACTGGTATTGATTGGTACATAATTGGTCTTAGGTGTAAACATGAAAGTTGTAGATAATTGAGTTAGCTTTCTAATGGCACTGGTTTGACTCGAAAATGAGTTTCAGATTTTGAGTTATGATGAAAATACTCCAAGGAGGTCTTAGTGAAATCTTATGAAAATTCAGCATAACCGTTTCTAAGTTAATCCAAAACTTATGGAATGATTCCAAAGCTCAAAACTAGAAGTACTATGAGTTCAATTAGGGTGTTTAAGAGTATTTAACCTATGTTGTGAGTCGACCCTTGGGGTAGGAATGAAGGTTGTTAATGATTATAATGAGGTTCAGAGAGGCTGAATAAGATGATTTATATTGATGATTTACTTTGATGATTAAATGTGAAAATATTTATATATTGTGAAAGACGTTGATATGAAATTGTAATTGTTATATATGATGATTATTATTGATGGTGACTTGCTGCAAATTATTGTTGATGTTGCCTTGCTGCAAATTATTTGATGGTGTTGCCTTGCTGATGTGATGTATTAATATCATTAAGATGCTAATGTTGGTTTAAGTTGTTTAAGTTGTAAGATGTTGATCCAAAATATTGGAGTCATATGAGATGTCTAAGTTGTTAAGCTGTTAAGATGTTGAGTCCATTGCATACTCATTTACGTTGGGTGAGGGCTTGATGCTCTGTAAATGTATATTTATACATAATACGTGACGGGAGAGGGCTTGATGCTCTGTGAGCCTATTTACGCTCAATATGTTGGGGGCTTGATGCCCTGGTTGGTACCACATGCATGAGGTCTAAGTGTTGCATAGTCGTGTCGTGTCGTTTGTGAAGTGATGATGTAATTTGCAAAGTGATGATGTATTCGTGATGGTGTAATTGTGACTTGTTGATGTATTTATGACGTGGTTGAAGTATTTGTGATGTTATGAGGTACTTGTGAATGTTTGAGATGTTTTCGTTATATGTGATGATTTGTTGATGTTGTTGATATTGTTGTTGTTGATTATTTATTGTTGTTGTTTCATCGATTTGATGAATTATATATTATTATTATTGAATGTGTTTCTCACTCCTTCTGTTGGAATTGCCGCCTTGTGGGCAAGTTCAGGTAACGAAGGCTTATAGGATTTTTGGCTCAAGTGTCTAGGGCTCTGATACGTAACGGGATGGGAGTTAATTGTTGAATTTTCATTCCTTTATGTATCAATTTTGGAACATTTATTTATTATTAAGAGGATTATTGAAACGATTATTTATGTTGGGGCCTTTGTGCCAAGATTTTGTTGAAGTTGATTATATTTTAAAAAAAGACTTTTCCGCTGCAAAATATTACGAGATTAATTTATGTTGTTGAATAAATAGTATATTTTCTATTTATGAATTTTTGAAAAGTAGTGTAACATTCCGTTTTGCGATGAAAACTCTGATTTTACGTATATTTAATTATGTTGGGAAAACGGGGTGTTACATGCCCCAAGTCAATTGATCTCTTGGAACCACAAGATCGACCTCTTTTCAGCCCTCGATTGGCCTCTTTTTACCCCAAAATGTAAAAACCTAAAACTAAAAAAAGAAGATTTATAGGGGGAGAGAGTGAGGAGGGAGAGAAAGAGATATGGTGTGAGGAAATAGGGAAGTATGGAGAAGTATTTATAGGTGGGAATGGTAGTATAAGTTATAAAAAAAAAAAAACATAAATGTGGTCAAAAAAACGTGTAAATGGTGTAAAAAACGTGTAGAATCAAGGATGAAAACTTGACCACCGTCCAAAAAACGTGTGTTCTTGAGCTTGACTAATCGGCCAACCTGCATGAGTTAACTCGCGCACATGCCAGTGTTGTGTGACTTAACTCACGCATAGATTATAACTTGCGTTAGTTAAGTTACGCTGCATGACTTAACTAACGCAGGGGCTGATGAGTCATTAATTAGCTATTTTAATATAATATTTGATTTCGTTTTATTTAGATTTAAGTTTATTTTATTAAGTTATTATTTCATTTTAGATCTATTTTACTTTAATTGAATATTATTATATTTCAGGAACGAATATTTGATAGATTCAGTCTTGGAGCAAAAGAAAGAGGATTAGGAGCTGATTCGGGCTGGAAAATACGAGATTCAGCACAAAAATATATCACTCCCCAAGTCAGAAGCTTGGCACGGCCCGTGCCATATCTCACATGGCCGTGCCATGTCCAAGAAAACTCTTTTACTGCTTTTGCTTATTGTACAAGCTACCTATTAGTTTATTTCTGACCTAAAAGCCCATGGTTTCTTGTGGAACATTCTAGTGATGCATTTCTTAGGGCTTAAGTCATTGTAAACTATAAATAGAGTAGCTAGCTATCACAACAATTCATCTTTTGTTCTTAAAATTCAATAGTGACAATTGTCTTTCTTAATAAAAGTTCTTTCTTTTACTTTCTTGTTATTTTATGTTCTTCTTCTTCTTCTCTATGTCTACTATGATCATGAGTGAGTAGACTCTTCTTGTCTTGGGATTGTTGGATAAGTTTTAATGACATAATCCTAATCAAACCAAACAATAAACCCTAATTTTATATAACCTCAATTTTTAATCTAATTTCACCGCTCTTATAATGAATTAACAAATACCAAACTTAAGAAGCGAACGCGGAGGAGTTAGTATTTGTTAATTCATCATCATAAATATTAATTCATAATGCGACAGCGGAGCTTTGATATTGGAACAAGTGAAATTAGACAAGGATTGCGAAACATGAGAATAATAGTCTAGCAAACCTTGGGACATATAAAGTTTCGAGCTTCAAGGATTCTAATAACAATCAACCATGAGAATAGGCGTGATTGTTAGAGGAACACACTCACTTAAACCGAAAGTAGTTGTGATAGGCTAAAGAGAAACTTGTCCTTAGAAAGTGGGACCAATATAAATTTAACGGTTTTGGGTTTGTTTGTGAAGGACTTGTCATCAGATGGACCAATAAATCCCAAGACTCTTTTTTTATTATATTATCTTCCGTAAAAATCAAACATTTTCTACTTAACTCTCATTCTAATCATCATCTAAGATTAATCAAACTAACCAACTCTCTGTCTGAACGATACTCCCAAGATCGAAAGATTTATACATAAGAGAAAAAGAGACGCGCGAAATAATACCGCTATGACAGAACGCACTCTCAAAGAGTATGCTACTCCTTCTATGGAAGAGCCACAAGCTATTATTGTGTACCCAACGATTGAGGATGACAATTTCGAAATCAAGCCTGCACTACTTAACTTGGTGCAGCAAAATCAGTTTTCTGGATCCCCAACTGAGGATCCAAACCTGCATATTTCTACCTTCCTAAGACTAGGTGGAACCCTAAAAGAGAACCAAGAAGTCGTAAGACTTCATCTCTTTCCCTTTTCCTTAAGGGATAGAGCTAGCGCTTGGTTCCATTCCCTAGAAGTTGGTTCCATCACTTCATGAGATCAAATGAGGCGAGCTTTCCTTGCCTGATTCTTCCCCCCTTCTAAAATTGCTAAACTAAGTGATGAGAACCTAATATTCTCTCTCTCTCTTGTCAATAATAATAGTCATTGTGGAATAAAAGAACCGAATTATTTTTGGTTCAAAGACAGACATATGTAGCCAAAACAAGACAGACATATCATGACCTACGAAAATAAAACTTTGAACCAAAAATAATTCGGTTCTTTTATTCCACAATGACTATTATTATTGACAAGAGAGAGAGAGAGAATATTAGGTTCTCATCACTAAGGGACCAAATCACACGGTTCAATCAAAAAGATGGGGAATCTCTATATGACGCGTGGGAGCGTTTCAAAGAAATGCTTAGAATTTGTCCCCACCATGGTTTAGAGAAGTGGCTTATAGTCCACACCTTTTATAATGGCTTGTCTTATACCACAAAAATGATTGTTGATGCAGCTGCATGTGGAGCTTTGATGAACAAGAACTATAGAGTAACATACGCCTTGATTGAGGACATGGCCCAGAATCACTACCAATGAATCAATGAGAGAGCCATAACAACTCCTACTCCCTCTAAGAAAGAGGCAGGTATGTACGAAGTCTCTAACTTTGATCATCTTGCTGCTAAAGTTGATGCACTAACCCAAAAAATTGAAAAAATGAATATTAGTGTTGTCACTCCTACTTCTGTATCTCCTCCTTGTGAAATTTGTGGTGTATTCGGTCATATTGGTGTTGATTGCCAGCTAGGTAGTAATATTTATAGTGTTGAGCAAATGAACTATGCTCAATACAACCAAGGAATGAGGCAAAATCAAAACTTTTACAAAAACCTCCAAAATTCCTATGGACAAGTAGCACCACCCGGCTATGCAAACAACTAGAGAACCCCTCAAAAATCTGGTTTGAAAATTTTAATGGAAAGTTACGTTATGAATCAATCTAAACAGCTTAAAGAGCTCAAAAACCAAATCGGATTTCTGAATGTTTCTCTCACCAAACTTAATGCCAAGGTAGACTCTTTTGCTACTCATAATAAAATGCTTGAAACTCAAATCTCCCAAGTGGCCCAATAGGTGGCCATATCCTCTCAAACACCAGGAGTCTTTCCTGGACAAACCGAAGCCAACCCAAAAGGTCTTATTAATGTTGTATCATTAGAGAGTGGTAGGAAGTTAGAGGATACCGTTGTTAAAGTTATAACCATTAAGGGAAAGAGTGATAAGTGTCAAGGTGAGATAGCTATGATAGAAAGTGAAAAACCGCTTGACAAATCCAAGATTCCCTTGCCATTAAGGCTTGTTAAGCCTTACTTGGACGCACAATTCAAAAAGTTTATTAATATACTTAAGAAGATTTGCATTAAAATTCCCTTTGTTGAAGCTTTGGCTCGAATGCCTCTATATGCTAAGTTTATTAAGAAAATTTTTTCAAAGAAAAAGGCTATAGAGCATAATGAGACAATAGCTTTGACTAGGGAAAGTAGTGCAATCATTAAGAAGCTTCCTCCAAAGCTTGGGGATCCGGGTAGTTTTTCTATACCTTGTGTGATTGGAAGTGAGGCCATTGATAAGGTCATGTGTGATTTAGGGGCTAGTATTAGTTTGTTACCCTTGTCCCTCTTCAAGAGGATGGGTATAGGTGAGTTGAAACCTACCAAAGCGACCTTAAACTTAGCTAATGGAACCAATATCCACTTCGTTGGATTCATTGAGGACATACCTGTCGAGGTAGGAGGGATATATATCCCAACTGATTTTGTAGTTTTAGATATGGATGAGGATGACCAGTGCCTATACTTCTAAGGAGGCCCTTTCTCGCTACTGCGGGGGCTAATATTGATGTTAGAGGCAGTAGGATTGCCTTTGAGATGATAGGTTTTGGAATGGAAATTGTTAATCAGGAGCCTTTTTAATTTCCTCGCTGCATGATTGATGATCATAGTGTGAAAGAACGTTTCTTAGCGTCATCTACACAACATGATCTCTTTGATCCATTTTAAATGTTTCTAACCATCAAACTAATGACTCTAAATGAGCGCTTCGTGGGAGGCAACCCACGCATATAATTGCTTTTATTTTGTTTGTTTTTTTTGTTGTTTTAAGTTATTTTGTAGGTAATTGTCCAAGTATGATTCGAAGAATCCAAAAAAATGAGCCTCAGACGTCCAGAAACCTGGCACGGCCCGTGCCTAAAGTGGCACGGTCGTGCCATACTGTGCCAAACCAACCCTCAACTTCCAGAACGATGGCACAGCCCGTGCCAATATTGGAACGACTGTGCGCAACTCCAGGGTAAGTTTTTACACACAATTTTGCTTTTTCTTCCCTCATTCTACCACACAAACATCTCTCCTCATCCAAACTTCTCTCTAAAACCTCCATAACCAACAACCTTCAAACCTTAACATCTCCCTCAAAACTTAACCAATTCACCAAATCACTTCCAAACATCATCCTAAACATAACTGACCTCTCAAAAACAATTTTCATCCACCCTAACCCCAAATCAACCAAATTCGAATTCCCAACAACCCTAACCCAAAAACCACAAATTATTCCTCAATTTCCAAAATTAAACTTAAAAACCTTACTTAAACCTCAACCTCACAACAAAACCAACCTTTCCAACCCAAAATCTTTCCAAACCCCAACCCCACCCAAACACCCACCCAAGTCAACTTTGGTCCAATGGCTTCAAAGAGAAGTGGAAAGGCAACTAGCAGCTCATCAGGGCCTACTCCAAATAGGGCATCCATTTGGTACCACGACATCGACTTCAAGGATGCCGAACAAAGGAATAGGTATAAAGCTCTTATCTCTAAACTTATGACTGCTTGCAGGTACCCTGATGATACTACTTTAGAAAACCTAGGCATTAGAGATAGTGTGTTTAAATTGTTGAATAGACTAGGCTTGGTTGATTTGCTGCGACCTATGAGGGGGTTCAAAAATTTTACCTATGAATTTTTAAGCTCAATTTCTTTTACTAAAGATAGGTTGAGATTAGAGAACCCCGATTATAGAGTCTCTTTCTGGCTCTTAAATATTGATTACGAGATGTCTTTGGAAATTTTTTGCAATGAAATGGGCTTCGCAAATGTGGGGTATAATCATGACTCTTGGAATCACGATTTAAGATCGGCCACCTATGATGCAGCAACCTTTTGGAAACGTATCACCGGTATAGAATAGTATAACTCTCGTTCCAATAAGGCTAACAACATTCACAACCCCGTGCTTAGGTATCTTCAGAGGGTTATGGCTTGCACAATTTGGGGTAGAAAAGAGGTAGGACCAACTAGGACAAATGAGCTATTTATGTTGTGGGCTATTCTATTTGACCACCCTGTGAACACATGCTACTATTTGCTTGATCATCTCTCCTCTATTGGTAAAAAGAGGGAAGATGAAAAGGGTGAAATAGTGGTAGGTGGAATCATTACTTACATTGCTAGAAGGTTTGGACTGGGAGAAGAAAAAGGAATAAATAGGATTGAGGGTACTAACAGGCTTGATATAGATACCCTAACAACTATGCATATGATTAAACCTCAGCCTGGTTGAATTACATTTAAGCCGAAATTTAATGCACCTAATATTTTATTTGTCCTTCCTAATATTTAAGCTGAAATTTAATGACCTGCCTTAGATCAGGAGGATGTCTGCCCCAGTCCTGGTCAACAAGAACATCCTGGTAGACAGGTCTCGGCACTGTAATCTCAGGCTCTGGAGGAGGGTTGACGATGATAGGATGGGATACACAGTAGAACCACTTGATGTACCTATCTAAATGCCTCCAAGGCTCGTCGTCTGGGACCTGGGCACCCCTATGCTGCTGGGCAACGACATGGAGAGCAAACTCCAAGAAGGCAACAACCACATCTGCTGGGACAAGAGGCATGATCGTAGTAGGAGGTCGGGGAACAGACTGAATATATCTGTACTGTCTCAGAACCCGCTCCGGCAAGTGACGCACCATCCTCTGTTTTTCGGCCATGATTCATCCAGAGTACCAGCACACGTCATGAAAAGGAGTCACGTCTCGTCGATGCTCGTACGACCTCCAGGTGACATGACAATGCTCCATGGAATCCAACAAGCCTCTGAAGTGTTCAGCATCAGCAAACCCCCTTTTAGGTGTCCATCTACCCACATACGGGTTAGGCCGTTCGTAATATAGATATTTCTTCCTCGGAACGACATGGCTGATGTGAGCTATAACCCATCCCTGCAAACACAAAAAAACAAATTTATATGAGATGACAATTATCATACAAAAAAGTATACATTTACGATTAATTTAAAAAAAGAAGAAAATAAAATATTACCACAAGCAAGGTCATGTAACCACCAACGGAGCCAACATGTGAGCTGTAAGTAAGATTTAGCTGCTCATACAAGAAAGCAAGTCTCATCGCGCCCCATGCCCAAGTGACTATGTTAGCCAAATCCCGAATCACAAGCATCCACAACAGATTAATGGTTTTGCTGTTCTTCCCGGAAAAAGGGTGTAGCCAAGCAAGAGCAACAAAAATGCCTTGACACAGGCGGGCCTAACACGACTCAGCTCCTGCTCCTCCTTCTCCACCAATTGGTTACACCTATTCTACAGGTGCTCATAACGGTGTTTCAGGGCCGTGTAAGTCACAAAGGCTCCTGAATTGTCACTCGCCTGCCCCACCGCTTCCTCCACCGGAAACAAAAGGTGATTCACCATCAGCTCTACACCTTGGTCATGATCTAACTCATCCTCCTGAATGAGCCGTCCAGCGACGGGGATGTCTAGAAGAGAAGCCACATCATCCAGTGTGATGGTCATCTCCCCAACAGGAAGATGGAAGCTGCTGGTCTCCTGATGCCATCTCTCAGTCATGGCACATACTAATCCGTGGGAGATGTTGTCATACCCAGCCAGAAGTATGGGCCATAGCCCGGATCTATCCACCGGTTCCCAGAATCAAGGGTAATCTTCTACCGGATACGGAACGGTCAAGGCAGAAAGCCTAAGTTTCCTCTTGTGCGAGACGCCAAACATCTTGCGATTCGCTTGCAACTGAAATACAAAATAAAAATAAAAATAAGTCAATTATACTATAAATATTCTACGTAAACATAAAATATTATACGTAAACATGAAAAAATAAACTATAAATATTCTACGTAAACATCAAATATTCTACGTAAACATAAAATATTCTACGTAATTATACTTAAAAATATTATACGTAAACATGAAATAATAAACATAAATATTCTACGTAAACATAAAATATTCTACGTAAATATTCTACGTAAACATAAAATATTCTACGTAATTATACTTAAAAATATTATACGTAAACATGAAATAATAAACTATAAATATTCTACGTAAAAAATAAATCAGTTATACTTAAATAGTAAAATATCGTTATACTTACTGTTTTATCGTTCCAAAGCTTGAATGCCACGTGTTTACCGAAGTTCGGTAAAAGTGACAACTCGTAAGGCCCCCTGAAAAGCCCCCATCCTCGTCCTCTATAACAGCCTCTGCATGCTGCTGCTCAGGAGGCTCAACATGATGCTGCTCAAGAGCATCGACATACTGGGGTTGACGAGGCTGCTCAGGCTGATACCCATCGTGAAACTGAGCATCATACCCCTGGTGATACTCATACCCCTCCTGATACTGATAACCTGGATGAAATCCAGGCTGCTCACCTGCGCCTGATAATGCGGGTCGTACTGGTACTGTGTCGGGTCCATCGTCTAGGATGGACCTGTCTATGACGTCGATCCCCCGCAGTATCAACAATACGAAGTCTCGTGCCCCCCACTCTCCGTCGACCTCGACCAGGAGGAGGGCGTAGTGCATCCTTCTCCCTACGTGCACTACCTGTAGGGGCACGCCTCCCTGCCCTAAAACTGTCATTCCTCTTCTGCTCAGACATATCTGCACAAAAAGCAAAAAATCTTTACTCATTAACACTATAATGTCGACAATGTCATTTGAATCCATAAACTACTACATTGAACTCAAATTAACTATAATAAATATTAACAAACATAACTCTAAGTAATTACATCATTCACAATAAAAAAAAAAACAAAATAAAATATCAATGAGACATTTCACCGAACACATAGTGTGCAATTTTCAAATAACTATGTAATCTAACAATTTATAAACCCTATTCTACCACATTGTACCCTAAACAACAAATTCTAAGTTAATTCGTCACTAACAATCATCAAAACTAACATGCAAGCAAAATTTTAAAAACCCTAAAAATGTTCAATTTCTAAAAAAAAAACAAAAATTTAAACCAAATTAATGCAAAGAATTAGGATAATAATCACTTACTTGATGTTGTGGACGAAATTTGGTTTGAATGGCGCAAGAATGGTGAAATTCAGATTTGGGGGTGAAATTTTCGTTTTTTGAAAAGTTGGAAAATGAGAGTTCTGTGTTGCTGTTGTGTTGATAAATGACTTAACTAACGTAGCGTGACTTAACTCACGCACTAGCGTATGTTAACTCACGCTACGTGAGTTAACTTACGTAAGGGTAAAAATGGAATTTTACTTGAGAATAAGCGAGACCATTTGAGTAAAGAGCAGAATTCTTAATTTAGTGGACTTAGTTGGAATTTTTTTTAAGTAAACTTTAAAATTTTGGACTCTATTAACACCTCTATCCTTAACCCAAAAAATGATTTTGTGTTTAAATACCTGTTTATAGGAAGGGAGGGCTTTTGTTTTCACGTTCATGCTACTATCGTTTAGTCAAATATTGACCTATAAACAGTTTTTCATAGATGTTTGTGACGTAGAAGATTCCCATCTTAGTCAAGTGTATATGCTTTGTATGCAAATCTTGTTTTACTCTATTTGTTGAAATCGAGTCAATGCAAATCTTGTTTTACTCTTGTTGAAATTGAGTCAGAGCCCGATAATAAAATATGTAGAGCATGATAATAGGTTTCTCAAAGCATATTCATCTCTTTGTAAGTTGCAAAAAATAGATCAATTAAAAATAAAAAATTATATAGACTTTACATACATTTAATTGCTCAAGTATATTGTTCGTTGCTAATAAATTGATGGGTTAAATGGCTTTTACCCCCTGCCATATGAGAGATTTTTGGTATACCCCCTGTCAAAAAAAAACTTGGAGATTCCCCCTTAAAAAATGAAGATTCTTTGGTTTACACCCCTGATGCCATCTGACTGGATTATTGAGTTGATGTGGCACGCTGACTGTGTAACGATGGGTGAAGTGGCAGTGACACGTCATAATTTTTATATTTTTTATTTTTAAAATTATGTTGAAAACGTGAAATACCTAAAATGCCCTTAATGATAAATTAAAAAATCTCAATCTTTTTCTCCTGTTCTTCTCCTCTAACGCAATCCTCTTCTTCTCTACACAGCTCAACAACAACAACACACAACAATCCTCTCAATTTTTTATTTTCTCTCTTCTTCCTTTTCTTTTTCCTTCTCTTCAATTCAAACCCTAATCCCCAAATCCGAATCCAATTCAAACCTTAATCTAAATCTGATTCAAATCGTTAAAAGGAGAAGAGAAGTGAAGATCAGAAGTGTTCCTTCTTCGTATGACCCTTCCCTCCCCTTTTTTCCATCTTCATCTTCGATTTCCTTCTTCTTGGAATTCGGATCTGCAGTTTCAAGTTCTAAATGCCTTTGCTTTCATTAACCCATTTCTTATTGTTGTATCTGGCTGAAAGTAAAATTGAAGAAGAAGAAGTGAAGAAAATTGAACAAGAAAATCAATAACTTTATTACTATGTTTCTTGATTTTGTAATTGTTGCTGTAGTTTTTTGTATGGTAGAGATTTTGGTGATGTTGGTAAAGAAAGAATTGAAAGGAAATTTATAAACAATTTATATATTTTATTGATAAATTTTGTGAGGTTTTTGTTCTTGAATTTTTTGTTGTTGTTGTTGTGTGTTGTTGTTGTGTTGTGGGTTGTTGTTGTTGTTGTGTTGATGCCTTGATGTTGTTGTGGTTCTGGAAAAAGGTGTTGGTGGTTTCTATGGAGGTGGTGATGGTGATGAAGAACAAAGAGAAAGGAGATGGAAGGAAGGGAGAGGATGGTGGCAACGTGAAAGGAGAAGAGATGAAAAGGAATTAATTGGGTTTTTTTAATTGGTTTTTGTTATTTTAATTTTAATTTAATTTTTAATTTAATTTTATTTAATTTTTTATCCAGGTGGATATTAAAAAAAATCAAAACTAAAATTATTTATACATTCAGCGTGCCATATCAGCCAAGTGACCCAGTCAGATGGGTATAGGGGTGGAAACCAAAGAATTTCTAATGGCAAGGGGGAATCTCCAAGTTTTTTTTTCATAGGGGGCTAAACCAAAAATCTCTCATATGACAGGGAGGTAAAAGCCATTTAACCCTAAATTGATTTATTCAAGATACATAATATTACATTAAATGGGGATATTTTAGATATGTTTTTTTTTTAACAAGTCAAAATGAGATATATTAACAAAAAGTTTTGATCCCTAACACAAGAAGTGCCCATGGAAACGAAACAAGGTTACAACAAAGTTCCTGTCAAACCAACAAAAGACAAAAAAGAATAAACATCAGCCAATCCCCTAACAAAAAAGGGGAAGCTACCACCACATATAATAACCAAATAGAAAACACACATTTTTTGTTTTTAACCATTTAAGAAATGTGATCATAACCTTCTTAAGTAATTGCGTTGTTGTTTTTGCTATGTTGGCAAACAATATTTGATTTCTTTCATTCCAAAGAACCCAAATACCACAAAGTCAAATCAAATGTAGGAAAGTCTGTCGTTCAGCGTGACCACCTGAAGAGTAAACAAACTGATAATAATGATCCAAAACCCGTTGAGGGTCCATAGAAAAGACACCAATCCAAATCTTAATTTGTTGCCAAAGATTACCAAAAATAGGACAATGAATTATTAAATGATCTATGTTTCATTTTGGCCACATCATGTAACACACAATTGGGAATCACTAGTAATAACACCTCGTTGCACCACGTTATCTTTTGTTGGCCATCTATTGCGGAGAAGACGCCGCGTGCAAATAGAGACTTACAAATGAACACTTTTATATCAAGGAACATCTGAAACGACGTCGTGATTATGCATCTCTTGCCGCATGAGCATTTGATACACACCACGAACGATGTAACCATCACCAATATTAGGCCGCCAAAGCCAGACATCGGATTCAGCATCCTGCAAGGTAATGTTAGTAAGCAAGCTCCTAATCTCCACTACCAGCTCCTCCTCCCAAGTTAACAATCGACGCCTCCACCCCCAGGCCTCCCCATCTTCACCCCAACCTAATGCGTGCATCTCTCCCATCGACAAATCCTTGTGAATCGATAAGTCATACATCCTCCTAAATCTATCCATGGACAAAACCGTCCCCACCGAACAATTCGATCAAAAGAAAGTATTAAAACCATTTCCTAGACGTTTTAATATACTCTCTTCAGACCAACTACCACCTTCCACACCTATCCCATTTTGAATTTTTACTATCTCCCTCCACCATGCTGACCCCGTCAAACCTCCCTCTCTCATATGTTATTAAATAGAAGATAAGTCTTTGTAATTTATTTTATACATTCTTAAATATATGAAGTAAATTTTACTTATAAATTATAATTCACCCGGAGGCTAGAGGTTGCAAGTCTTGGTAAACATTTACTAAAAAAAGGGGTCTTGGTAAACATGCTGCACATAATAAATATATAAACACCCTCTATCCAAAATAAAATATACACAAACAACCTAGTGTTGAAGGAAAGCATATATAATTAAGGAAAATTATCAATCGTACCTAAGCTATATATTCTAATTTGCAGACAATTCCAACTTGATTGTAACTATAGAGATAATATTCACCCAAAAAAAGACTAGCTAGATAGAGATATTCCTACTTGCATGCTCATAGTTATTTATTTTTTTAGGCCCTACTTTCCAAAAAAAATATCCAATCTACCCTACATTGAAAATAAATATCTAATATGCCCTACTTTGCAAAACCCCTTACATAGCGTCATCTGAGATGACACCATATTTCTTCAGGATATCCAATATTTTTTTTTTAGAAAATATTACAATGATAAAATAAATATCTAATATTACAGCCATCCTGAAGGAACTTGGAGCCATCTCAGATGACGCTATGTAAGTGGTTTTTGCAAAGCAGGGCATATTAGATATTTATTTTTAATATAGGGTAGATTGGATATTTTTTTTGGAAAGTAGGGCATGCAAAAAAAAATTCTGCTCATAGTCATTCATACCTAAGCTAGTAAGCTATATATGTAGGTTCAAACAGTTTTTCACTCACGTGATCTTGTATATCAGTGTAGATTATGAAAATCGGATACTCCAAAACGAAGACATGCTCGTAAAGGATACTGATACTCTGCAGATACTTATGGATATGTATTTACAAAATATCGAAATTAATTGTTTTAATTTATTTTATCAAATATTCAACATATAACCACAAATACTTATAAGATAGACATAGTTTGGAAAAAACAATGAAGGATAAAAAAGTAATACTGCGGTGTAAAAATTCAATGAAGATATATATGATTTAATTTATGGGAAATGCTAACCGGTGAAATTATATAGTAGTTAATACGTTGAAATTGTGAAATTAATTGATAATAATGTCAAAAGCAACATCCTTTTATGGTAATAATCCCCTTTTATGATAAGCTTAACCGGTGCCCCCAAGACACTGGTTAGCAGGACCCTTTAATTTAAGATATGAATCACTGTAAAAAAAATCGATTAACCAATTAAAAATTATGTTTTTTGTGGATGAAAGTAATGAGAGAGAGGAGATTCATTCAATCAAGACCAAACAAACTTTTTTTTGGCTCTTTTATTAATGCATTTATTTATTTTTTAAAGATATTGATGCATTTGTTGATATCCTAAAATATGAATGAAAATAGAATATGATTTATACGAAAACTTTACATTTTTTATTTTGATCACATGTATTATTTTTTGTAAATTGTGACTTTTATGATTATATAGTATCGAAGAGTGATCAATGTTTAATTTTTTTTTTCAAGTATTTTACATGCATATAAATTTTAGGATAAATATTTTGTTAACGTATCTTAGTTGTATCGTATTCTGAATATTAAAAAATTCGCGTATCTCCTTCAAAAAAAATATTCACGTATCCGCGTACTCGTATTGTATCGTACACGCACTGACGCACCTGTACTTCAGTCTTCATAGGTGTTGAATAGGCATTGCTACTCATGTAATTGTATACTCTTTGTCCAAAAAAAAATGTGATTGTATACTCTATTTGTTTTCAAAATAATTGATTCATTTTACTTTTCAATACAATAATAATTACTTTTTTAAAATTATTATTACTCTAATTAATAGATACTTAAAAATCATATTTTCTCTGTTTCACTTGTATATTTTTTAATAAGTGTAAAATGAGTCTCCGTGAGCTTAGTTCAATTGGTAGGGACATTGCATAATTTATACAGGGACAGAGATTCGAACCCCTAACACCCCACTTTTCACATTTAAAATGTGTGAGTTTTAGCCACTACACTACTTGAAAAAAAAGTGTAAAATGATAAAAAAAATTCCGCTATTTTGTGAAGGAGGATGATAAAAAGTAGAGTTAGGTTAGGAAAGTCTATCCAATCTTATTTGGCTGACGTTAGATTTCAATGCAAAATAAATGAGATGGTACATTTTTCAAAACATAATCTCCCTGCATCGACACATATGTTAAAGATGTAACAAAAGGTCAGTGGTGCATCTTAATTAGGAGAAACTCTTTTATGAATACAATCACAAATGATAAATATTTGGATACACTTACATTAAATGGAAAAATTTAAAACGAAAATAATTAGATCACATCAATTAACATCATTTAGTTTTATTCTCTTTTAATTTTTGCATTTTATGTGAGTGTGTCTAAATATATATAATTTGTGGTTGTGTCTATATAAGAGTTTCTCATTAATTAGTCAACACAAATTTATCTCATAATCCATTAAGGTTAGTTTGCTTGATAGTAGACTCTAGACGATAAAAAAACTCTCTGTGCATGTTTAGATTCACGTTGAGATCGGTAAAATAGTAGTGGTAACCATCACAGATTTAGACAAACTACTATCTTTTAGATTTAATAATATTACGGTGTCACTGTTATATTGGATTAAATGTAATATTGTGTGTCTTGACAAGAAGAAAGGGTGTTTGGGAATTTAGAGGATTAAAGAGTTTAATATGAGGTTGTTATTAGGGAAGTTGTGTTGGAGGTTGCAGGAGAGTGGTGAGTCTATGGTGTAAGGTCTTAGTGCATGTTATAGTGAGGAGGGTGGAAGGGTGAAGGAGGGAGGCAGGTTATGCTCTAGATGGTGGAGAGACATTACATATATTAGTAGAGGAGTAGGAATGAGGATAAACAGTTGGTTTGATGGTAATCTGGTGTGACTGGTTGGAGATGGGACAAACGCATTTTATTGGTTGGATTAGTGGCTATATAATGGTAATATGTGTGACAGGTTTACGAGGCTATTTGACTTGGCGGATGTCAAGTATGTGACGGTAACATAGATGTGTTCTTTAGGTTGGGGTGTAGGGGAAGATGGGTGAAAGTGACAGAGGAGGTTGTAAGCTTGAGATGAGGAGTAGATTGGGGAGCGTAGTCTCTTATTGTTTAACTTTTTTTTTGTTGCATAATTGTGTGGATGATATTTGAAAATGGAAACTAGATCCGGATGGCATTTATCTAATATTGGCCACGAAAATGTCAAGGGATATATCATTCCTCTATGATATTGTTTGGATAAAAGTGGCATTGTCGAATGTTTCATTGTTTCCGTGGAGGTTGCTTCAAAACAGCTTACCAACAAAAGATAATTGATTCGACGTGGTTGTATTAAGGTTAATTTAGATTTTTGTACGAGTGAGAGTTAGCAGAAGGAAAATGTGGATAATTTTTTTGTGGGATGTGACTTATTTGAGTGCATATTGCCTCTTATTCACTAATGGTTGAACATTCGCTCAGCCGATAGGTCGCACATAGTAGTTCACTTATAATATTTGCACATTTAGGAAGTGATTCTAAGAAGAGTGGCTATTTGCTACGTCTCATTTGGTTGACTAGTGTTTGAGTATTATGGAATGAGCGAAACCGTCATGTTTTTCAAGAAAAGGAAATGTTTATTCAACAATTAATCGATAGAGTCAAACTTTTCTCTTTCTTGTAACTTGGTTCCACCATACTTTGAGTCCTAGCCTAGTATTCCTTTTGTTGGTTTGGAGCTCTTTTTGTTTAATATATTCATTATGGTTTCTTAAGAAAAGATACTAATGCAAATCTATATAATGTATTTCAGTGTTACACTTCACATATCAACACATTACACATCCATATATACACTAAATCTGATTTGAAAGCAACATAAAAAAAAAAAAAAAAGATAGAGACAAATACCCATATCATTTATTCAAAATACAAGGTAAAACTTAAGAACTAATGGTGCTCAGTTCGCCTGATTTTGCCTATATATTGCGGGGACGTTGACATGTTAAGCCCAACTAAGAATCTAATAAATCTATCTAGTTTTTTTTTTTTCTTTCCGAGAATTCTCTATCAAGTTGATAGAATCATACTAAAAAATAAATCCCATAACATCACTAATAAACTAAAAAAAAAAAGTGGATAGAAAGAAATTGACACGGGTATTTTGAAAAGGTGAATGCATCATTTTTGGTGAAAACGGTGGGAAGCTGAAAAGCCATCACAACAATTAAAGACCAAAACCAATTTTACGGTTTGTCTTTTATTATCTTAATTTCTTACCATCACTGCCGGCAAGCAACTTCTAAGTTTCCATGCCCCATGAGAATCGATTTGTAGACCTGCAAAATCATCTTCTCATCATACTCTTTAGGTGGGGCTCTTTTAAATCCAGGATCCCCTGTGAATCCTGCTGGTAGAGCCCCACCAAATCCAGAGGCCGAGCCACTCACGGTCATAACTCGTGAGTTGGCCAAACCCAACATCATGTTTACATATGCATCTCTTGCCCTTAACAACATCTTCTTAGGGGAAGGGATTCTGATTCTGTTGATTCGGATCTTAGGTGATAGTTTGATCTTCCACCTCCAAAATCGACCTTTTCGGGTTTGAGTGCTTCCAAGTTCAACTTTGCTTGTTCTTCTTCTTCTTCGGCTTGATCCATTTATCCTTTTGTATCCCTTTCTTTGCCAATACTCCTTTAAACCCTTGTATGCACTAACAGTGATTCCTTCCATATTTTTCTTTGATACCTTATTTATTTTCTCCACTTTTCTTTGGCTGAATATATGATATAGAAATAAGAAAATGGGTGGGTGAGAGAGTGAATGAAAAATGCAAGAAGATAAATAAAGTTAGGTACATGCAGACAGAGGAATAACACATGGGCATGGAAGCTAGCTATCTGCTCTTGCTCATAATATATGGTTATTTGATTAATTTAATATTGTTAGATATGTTAATTAATTAATGTTGACATAAAGAAAATAGTTTGGGTAGCACCGAAGGTGTGAGGTGGGGGTGGTACAATAAATGCGACAAGTACGTAGGTTGATGCATTTAATAACAACGGGTGTCATTTTCCGTCTTGCAATTGATAGTATATTAGATCAGATCAGATAAAGGTCGCATGAACCATGGTTATTCACATCACACGCCAAGTTTCCTCTACGTTTCCTCAAAACTAAACTAAACCAAACTATATCCTAACCTTATCAAAACAATAACTTTCATAATAATAGATTTAAAACAACTTCATAGCCAATACCTAATAGAAAGAATTCAAAGTACAAAACCAAAACAAGTACAAAACATAACATAAACTTTTTTGTTTGAAGGAAAAACATAACATGAACTTGACTACATATAATTTATGATTATATATGGTTAAATATGTTTTTATCCTTACAAATATTCAGAATTTTGTATTTAGTACTTTTAAAATAAAATCACATTTTTTAATCCTTCTAACATTTTTTTTAGCATTTTTAAGGATAAAAAATATTGACTGAAAATTTTACATGAACAAAATGACTGATGGAAAATTTTACTCTTTGATGATTAGACAGACCCATTTGCAATTGTTTCTTGAACTGAATTATAATTACCACCTAAATATAGTTCTTGCACATCATCCACAACAACATTTGGTTCTTGAACGTAATCCACAATAACACTATCACCCACATTTGATTCTTGAACATCATCCGCAACAACGATAGAATGAAGTTGTAGTGCATTTTAACAACCAGTTTTTTATCATCCAATTTCACTTTATTTTTTTAAAATTAATTTTTACTCTCATCCTTGAGATCATTTTTTGCTCATGTAGCCTATTCAATTAATAAAATGTGTCAGAGTTTATATGATCACACATATTCATATCAGAAAAAATGTTTAGAAAAGATAATAAAATTTCATTTAAAAAAGGTTTTGCTAACAAAGATTCTGAAATAGAAATAATTGGTAAATTTTATGTAAAAAAATGACTTTTTAAGTTTTAATGTATTAAATACATCAATTCCAATATAAAATTTCTTCTTTAAGTTTCTTAACACTTGTTAACATTACTCTTAAAAAAACAGGAAATTGAGAGTCTTCGTAGTTGATGCTCCCCAATCAATTTTTTTCTTCTTCCATTGTTATCTATATCCATGCATTGTAGTAAATGTGTACAGTCCTCCATACTGTACTTTTATGGACCAATAGTAAATCACACATTAATCAACAAAGTTAATTAATGTATTATTTGATTTTTTTTAGGTAATCAATGGGTATTTGTATATTTGGGTTTTTGATAACAAATGTCCTAAGAATACGACCCATCTTAAGAATTATAAAATAGAAATAATTGGTAAGTTTTACTTTATATAAAATAAATTACTTTTTCAAATTTTAATGTGTTGAATGCATTAATCTTAAGATAATTTTCTTTTAGGCTTTTTCAAATTACTTTTTTAGGTTCTTTGTTAGCATTTTCTTTATTATTTGAAGTTAAATATTAAGGACATATGGGATCATACTCTTTTTATGAGACATCAATTAAATAGTGTGGATCATACTCTTTTTATGATAATTTGTTTGTGAGAAAAATGAGCATGTTAGTATTTTGACAATAATTAAGAATTTAACTATTGTATTTAAATTATTTGTTATTTGTGGATTCCTCACCATCAAACATAGTCGCTATCATTTTCTCTTGATCTTTCTTTTCCAATCGAAGTCACATAACTAATTTTTCAAGCCAATTTATTGAAAAAGACTTTCTCTTCCATAAATAGGAACACAAATTTAAAATAATATAGGGACTAATTAAAAAAATATATAGAAAATTAACAAAACCTTTGATCATCTCTAGAATAAATTATTAGTTGGGTTATTTCGAAAAATAAGTTTGATATCAAATTTCAACATCGGTTTGTACGGTTAACACAGTTTAAATATGTAGTTAATTATATTCCGTAGATGATTAATCTATACTATATATAAAAAAATACATGGATAGTAAAAAAATAAAAATTTATATGGTTTTGAGTTGACTTTTTCACTTTCAAATATACCCCTAAGCAAATTTGTATATAAAAATGTTAGATTTTTAGTGTCATTCAAAAAGATAAATTTATATTATATTTTTTCTATTGTTGGTGTCGTTGAAAAAGATAAGTATAATATTTTTTGAATAAGATAAGTATAGTTTGTTACAATATAAATATTAAAAATATTTATACTTATAATTTGAATTAAAATCAAAATGTAAAAAAAGGTCAAATAAAATTGATCTATCTGGTTTAAAATTTAAACATGATATTGTTTAACTTTTTCTTACTTATATTTAAGATTGGATAGAGTAATTTTAAAAGGTTGAATAACCTCTATTTGCAAAATTCATACTGACATTTGTCGTTAAGAAAAATTAGCCTTTAAAAAGAGTGATCACCATCAAAGAATCTGCACTCATATGAATTTTGCAAAACCTCTATTTCAAGCCAACTTCAGAAGCTAAACACAATCTTAACTTTGAAGCAAAACCAACCAGAAAATTTCCTTTATCATCCCTAAGAACTCCTTTTCAAGAAGCCAATGTACAATTAGAAGTAACTACAACATCGATGTTAAGCGCCATCGAACCAAAATTCGACATCGTCTATCTAATCATATCATGAACACTACTAGACTGGATGCAATAGAAAGTGACCGGACATAATATTCTTTGCCATCGATATAGTCTTTTGGAACAATTACATGTTAATCAACCATTTCTATTGAAAAACATGCATATTTCACTGCAAGAAAATAAGTATATTTTGGCAGAACTTAGAAGCGGCATTGAGATATACTAATAACTTTTTTAAAGTTTGCGGAATTTTGGAGCAGCTGCTAATGTTTACCTTTTTTCTTTTTTCTTTTGAGGCAGATGTGCTATTTGTTAGATATTTTGGTTATAAGACATCAATGTAAGATAGTTGGGAGGGGTTCAAAGCTATTTTCTTAGACAAAAATTTATTAACATATTTCAGAAAATTGATTAATATTAGGTTATATTAGATGATCATATTTTCACTCTAAAAATCGAATAACGCCCTTGAAAAAATTGATTAATCTACGATCTTATTAAAAAAAAAAAAAAATTAGTATTTCACTTTAAATGGATTAGAATTAGTGTTCAACTAAACCTCTATCTTTTGAGATTAGAAACCTAAGTCTATTTAAGCAACATTAGCACATATTTTTCATTTGTGTGAATCCTTAGAAAAAAGTTGGAAGCTTTCGTATTTTAATAAATATTCAAACATCCCTAGAAATTTCAATCCCCAACCGTTTTTGAATTTGTTTGTTGTTGTTGTTGTGTGTCAAGTAATTTGAGAAGCACCTTATCAATATTGTCTCACATTGATTAGAATCATCCTTTAATTGATAAATCAGAACCTTTGATTTTGTTTTGTCAATTTTCATAAAAAACTAACCTTCCCATTAAACATTTAAAGTATGCTGTTTTTCTTATAATCTAACAACATGACATCATACTCTATGTTAATATTTTTGTGGAATCACTTGATCGTCAAATTAAAATATGTTAGAAGTTTAATTCATTGAGGAAAATTATTAAATAAGGATGTTCCATGGTCCTTATCTTACACAACTACTCATGTGTTTGTAGTACTGCTGCGGGGACAACGACTATCTCTTCTAATGTGTCATTTATTTAATAATTTTGCATGTTATGAATATCTAATGAATTATGTGTTGATATGCAGTTGTTTTCAAGGTTTTACAACTCGAGAGTTTATCTTAACTCGTTTTGTTTAGGTAAACTTGATTCATAAACTCGACTTAAGGACTCGTACGAGTTTACCTAAAATTAAAATTAAATAAAATTTATTATTTACATGACATATGTAAACTAATATAATATTGTAAATAGTTCAATAATGCAAAATATGACTAAATTATAAAGGTTTTCAACCACCATAATAAAACATTATGTTCAACTAAACATCAAAATACAAAATAAACTTGCAAAATCATGTCTCTTAAGTCTTAACCATCCAAAATGGCAAGTTTCACAAGTTCCTAAAGTTGTTAATAAAAATATAAAATAAAAAATAAAAAAATGAGAGTTTACCCGAGTTTACCTCCGATTTTACCCGAGTTTGACCGAGTTAACTTGAGTCAAACTCGTCAAACATTCCAATTTCACAAGAAATCGAGTTTACCTCCGAGTTGACACGATTTTGGTACCTAAAAATGTAAATTCGGTAAACTCGACGAGTTAACACTCGATTTGTGGAACATTAGTTGTTTTATTTGTTGTATATTATTGTGTACAAAGTGCGATTTGTGTTAGTTGTTGGCATTGATGATTTGCTATATGTGGTTGATGATTATGTGATGTTTGATAACTCTATTTCTATTTTTTTGCGTTGAAAATTTGATTAATTGATATAGGAAAAATTGATTAACAGGTTAGAATTTGTAGAAACGTTAAGATGAATCGACTAGTTGAATGAGAAAAAACGATTAATGAAATAAAATTCCAAATTTATTCAATAAGCTAATTATGGTTAGTGAGGTAATTATGGTTAATAGTCCCTTAATTGGAGTGTTAATCAAATAGTTAGGTTAAACATTTATTAATATATTGAAAATCAATTAATTGAGCATGAAAAAGATAAGGGAAATGTTAACAAGTGCCCTTAGGACACTCTTTAAGGACTTTAAATAGTAAATTTTTATGGAAAATTGTGCATTCAATGTGTTAGAAATTGAAATGTTAAATTTTTTTAAGGAATAATTTCTTAAGTGGAAAACCTTAAAGAGTGCCATAAGGGCACTCGTTAACAAAACCCAAAAGATAATTGTTTAAGTTAAAGGAAAATTGATTACTAAAAGCTAGAAAACTGATTAATGATAAAAATCAATTAGGAAGCCATGATTAATCAATTAATTAGATTAGATGTTTGTAGTTGATAATGCTTAGTAGTTGGCAAGCTAGGATTAATTATTTTTCGCATGGTTATTATGTGATGTCCTCTATGTTTGTGAATGTTTTTGAAACAATTGACATTAGGTTTTAAATACTTTTGAAATAGAGTGTCACTATGGTCGACAATTATGTGGCTCCAACAATTGATGGTTGTAGAAAGTGATCGATCATATATGGTTAAGTGGTGATGGTTAGAGTGATGGTGTCATGTTAGTGTTAAAACAAAAACATATTTTTGAGGTTTTAGAATTTAAGTGAAACTATATTTAAATTAGTTGGAAAAAAAAACTAATTAAACATAATTTTATGACAACATAATTATATTTTGAAATTTAAAACCAAAACCAATTTAACACACATTATTACACGTATATAGCAAGAGGGATAGTGATAAGGAAGGAAGGAAGGAAGAAAGAATGGAAGGAAAATTGTCGCGTGCAGCAAAGAAGCTAACAACATCACCCATTCAAGAACTCTCTCACCTTGCTCAAAGATGCAATGCTATCAACCTCGCTGAAGGCTTCCCTGACTTCCCTGCTCCTCTCCACATAAAAAATGCCGCCGTTTCCGCCATCAATTCCGACCTCAACCAATACAGGTTTTTCTTTACACACAACTCAAACTAGTAGCAGTGTAGTGGCTCAAGCCATATAATGATTTTTCACCAATTGATAGAATATATGTACTCTTTGTATTTCAAGGCATGTGCAAGGTATATGTGAACACTTGGCTAAGATGGTGAAGGAAATGCATGGTTTAGATATTGACCCTGAAACGGATGTTGCTATTTGTTGTGGTCAAACTGAAGCATTTGCTGCTGCAATCTTTGCAAGTATGCTCTATATTGTTATATTGTTTTAGTTCAAGCTGACACATACACCGTATTAATACAAGTACTTGAATGTAAGCACATGTGTCGGTGTTGTGTTAATGTCAAGTGCTTACAAGTTTTTTTTACACGAACACGTCTTCAATTTGAAGTGTTGATACTACATAGTGTGGTTTTTTCTCTAATATCATATTATGTTCTGTTTCAAACAGCAATTGACCCGGGTGACGAAGTCATACTCTTTGACCCTTCCTATGAAACATATCAAGGATGTGTTACCATGGCTGGTGGTGTCCCTGTAAGCCTGCTTTGCCATAATATCAAGTGTTGTTTAACGGTTCAAACTTGCATTGCCATGATTCGAAAACAATAATCAATGGGTAATTCCTCAATCTAGTTCATAAACTATCACTCTCTCCTATTTAGTCTTTGAACTATAGAAATATAACAAGTAGTCCTTCAACTATTATTAATCCATCAAGTTAGTCTCTCAGTTGCAATAGAATGATAGTGACTAACTTGATGGATTGAAAATAGTTTAGGAGCGACTTATTTGCTTAATTTCTATAGTCAAGGGACCAAGTAAGAGAGAGGGGTAGTATAGGGACCAAATTGAAGGTTTATTCAATAATCAATAGTACAGATTTCAGATTAAATCTTTTAACTCTGGTTTTCAAATATTATACATAAAAAAAGGAGCTGTAGAAACAAACCTGTTACATAAAGAAAAAATTAATATTTCTGCATCACTAAATTCATCTATGGAGTTGATCTACGTATGCGTTGAGTCAAAAATTTGAAGCGCATAATCTGTGCGCAATCCAATGATCCTGCATGTTTGCTGTGTCTTTAAGTGTTAAGAGTTATTGATATTAACATTTTATCATTTTATTTTGCCCTCTATATCTATTGTGCCCTTATTCTTTGTCAACGTAATTGGACAGATACATGTGCCGCTTGACCCGCCTCATTGGACCTTGGATCCAAGCAAATTGCTTACATCGGTTACTGAGAAAACTAAAGCCATTGTACTCAATAGGTTAGAAATTGCACAAATCCATGATTTTATTGACTTTAGATAGACTTCATCCTCATAATGGAAATCCGCAGATTGGTCTTCTTGAATGAATAATTTTTTAAAGAAGATAAAAACATTTGAATAAGAAATACCAGTGCTATCAACTCGTGGTTTAAGCTCATAATCGATTAAACTTATGAATGTTACAAGAGTTTCGGTTTATCCATTATTACATTCTGATGTCAAGTATTCCCAAAGGCCAACTTCAAATTTCATAAGAGAAATTTGCAATCTTGTGAGAAGTTTGGCGTCTCTTTATGTTTTTACTTTCTTAAATTGTTTTGGATTGGATGCATGAAGTGATTATGTAATATAACAACAACCACTTGGTATAAATTTTGTTCTTATGCGTCAACATGTCTGGAAGAGATGCTTGATCTCACATTATGAATTACAAAATACTGACACAGAGTTTAAACAGTCCTCACAATCCAACTGGCAAAGTTTTCACAAAAGATGAACTAGAGACTATTGCCGGAGCATGCTGCAACCGAAATTGCCTGGCTATAACAGATGAAGTATGACACTCAATTACTTTCCACCCATAGAACTTCAATCGTAAGACTTAAACAAGATATCCATGGAATGAATAAAAAGTGATGCTCAAGTTCCATATGCATCTTCTCCTGCTTTTTCTATTAATTGCAATGAGAGTGCTCTAGAGGCTAGAGCACACATGTCATTTTAGGGTGCACAGTTTTTGCATAAATCAATTATCAACTTATACACTTTAATTATCTCATGATTTTAATTCTTTTCCTATACATAATTTATTTTTGAAAATAAATAGAAATTACTGGTTCTTATTTGCTTTTAATTTGGATTATCATACTTCTCAACCTAAATTTGCTTGTGCACAAAAAAAATTACTGAGAATTTTAATTCTGAGAGAGTAAAACTGTTGTATGCTATTTGAATAATGTAATGTTTTTACCTTCTTCTGGACTCTGCAGGTTTATGAGCATATAACTTATGACAACCAAAAACATATATCCCTTGCCTCGTTTCCAGGAATGCAAGAACGGACTATTATAACATCTTCTTTGTCTAAAACATTTAGTGTCACAGGTATAACTCAGAGCTGCATGAAACAAAACTGCAATGGAAATTTTTGGGTTATCTCATCCTTGCTAAGATGAATAGCATTAACTCACTGTTGGTCTGTATCTATTAGGTTGGAGGATAGGATGGGCAATTGCACCAGCCTCTATTGCATCTGCTATCAGAAACATTCATATAATAGTTACAGATTCTGCTCCAGCTCCTTTTCAGGAAGCTGCTTTGACGGCTTTGAGAAGCCCCCCTGAATACTTTGAATCCCTGAGAAGAGTAAGAGATCAAACATTCACTTTTAGGAGACACTGTTACTAGTAGTGTTTCTTACTTGTCATAACAATGCTATGTTTGTTACTTGTCTTAGGCCCCAATTGGACGAACAACTTAGTCAAACACTTATCATATAATTAAGTGGTTATGTATAAACTATTTCTACAACAAAAGAGGAAATTAAGTCAAACAATCTTCATACAAGATATAAGCTGTTTTCATGAGCTACCATAGAGAGCATATATGGACATATGCAAAAAGATGTTTTCATAAGCTCTCCCTAGTACTTGTGCGAGTAGATAATAAGTTCAAACAGGCCATTTGTCCTGATGTTTCTATCTATGCAGGATTATGAATCAAAAAGAGATTATATCATTAAGTTGCTTGCGGGAGTGGGTTTTAAGATACAGTTTATACCTCAGGGTTCCTTCTTCTTATTTGCTGAGCTTCCTGAGGATTGTCCCCTTTCAGATGTATGTTCGCTCTTTTACTCTCTTGTTGATCTCATGTAGACATTTTAATTGTAGCAGTGCAATTTTAATTGCAGATAGAATTTGTTAAAAAGTTAATACTAGAAGCCGGGGTGGTGGCTGTTCCAGGACAGGGATTTTTTCATACAAATGAAACTTCTAGTGCAAGTTGTAACTACCAGAAGAGATACATCAGGTTTGCATTTTGCAAGAGCGAGACAACTTTGTCTGCGGTTTCAGAAAAACTGGGTAAGCTTTTGGATTCCGAAGGGCATCTTGCGCTATATGAAGATTGAGGATACAAAGTTTTGTTTGAATAAATTAAGTTTGTAATATGGTTAATTTGACCAAGAGAAGACTATGTGAAAACTAGTAACTAGCTAGCTTCTATTTGGTTAATAAACGTACTTTTCATCCTATTAAGAGTCATGTAATACTTATGTCTCATTGTGGATTAACAGGAGATCAGGCTGTTTAGCAATGTACCAAGGTAGGACACACCTATTTAGTATTGTTAATTGAGTTTGTTTACTTTTTTTTGTTGACAAAAACAGTAATTATTTATTAAATTGTGTATATATTTTAATATAAAATGCACAAATTTCATACAAACTTACTATTTTGCTTAACATGTATAAATTTGTTATGGAAAAAGGATTTTTTTTCATAAAAACCTATCATCAAATTTACTATTACTATTTTGAATTTCTTATATTAGTGATGCTCTCTCCTTAAGATTACATTTGGTCTTAGGTCATGAAAATTTGCGCCCTTAAAAATTTAAAAATAAAATTAAAAAATAAATATTGCTTAAAAAGAAAATAATTTTTTAAGCTTTTAAGATAAAGAATACATAGCCTCCATAATTGCATTGCTACACTTTGCTATTTATCTATCAATTAGAATTCCACTTACGAACTCCAAAACTTCTACTTGTGTGTGAGTTTATAATAGCTTGTCATTTCGTCTGTCTACCAAAAAAAAAAATTCCAATTGCTAAAATAAGTAGTTACAAGAAAAAATATCAGTTTTCCTTAGTTTAATTTAGTTGTTAAGAATATCTGCGTAATTTAGTTGAATTTCTAGCCGGTAACTCCTTGACAAAAAGAGAGAAAATATGAAAAGTAACTAACTAATCGACAATAAAACGAAATTTCACACGAATTGTAAAGAAAGCGGCGAATTTCATAAAAAAAAAAAAAAAAAACAAAAATTGGCATATCGGTGACGGAGGAAGCAATCGAGGTCGTGTGATCGGAAATGTCAAGTGAGAATCAGATACACGATGCAGAAGAAGAAGAAGAAGAAGAAGAAGAAAGAAGAGCTCTTATTGATTCCTCAATTCTCACTGTCCATGAAAATGGAGAAGATAGATCGTCACTTTCTGTTACTACTACTAATCAACGCCTTGTTTCTCTCGATGTCTTCCGCGGTCTCACTGTTGCGGTTCGTCTTCTCTCTTTTCAATTCAACTGCTTCATCAACACAGTTTTTTCTTTCTTTTTTAATTAATTATTAAGTAGAGTGAGTTAGTTTAGCATCTATGTTAGTTACGGTAGTTAGTTAGTGGCAGTTTACAGTTACTTACTATACTAGAGAGTTACCTAAACATTTAAGTGGAAACTGGTTGCTCCCCCTTGCATTAAAATCTCTCAAATTTTGGTGCAGTTGATGATATTGGTTGATGACGTGGGACGGGCTTTCCCATCCTTGAATCATTCTCCATGGTTTGGAGTCACACTCGCGGATTTTGTAATGCCCTTTTTCCTCTTTGGCGTTGGCGTTTCTATCGGTTTGGTGTTCAAGGTACAACTTCTTTTCAATCCTGCTCTTTCCTTTTCTTAAGGTATTGCCTTATAACTGGAATTTGGAACAGTATTCTAATTCTTGGATAGCCTTTCAGAAAGTCTCTAGTAAACCAAATGCCACAAAAAAGATAATACTGAGGACGATTAAGCTTTTTCTTCTGGGGCTCCTGCTACAAGGTATGATCTGATCACGTAGTATTACTGTGTATCTATATGTGTGTGCTTAATGACGCCACCAATAGTCATTGCTTTAATGTTTCTTTCTGAAACTTGTTCATAGGTGGGTATTTCCATGGGCGCGGTAATTTAACTTATGGACTTGATTTGACCAAGTTACGCTGGTTTGGTGTACTTCAGGTAAAGTAGTTATCCTTACTCCTTACAATTTAACTTGTTAGACTTTTTTTCTTTATTTTCAATTCTGAACTGTATAGCATTGCTCATTATATGTAATAGACACCCTAGTGGGAAAAGGCTTTTGTCATTGTTGGTTATTTCTAATCCAGGAGATTTGATAATATTGTTGTACTTGTACATGTTGTTATCTCTTTGATTTACCTTGTGCTGCTGATTATTAACAGTTTCAAATTCATTGATTCTTTCTGCCATAACTTATTTGTTTGATATATGCTGTTAATAAGAAAAATGCACCGAGTCTCGTTATAATGCCACTCCATGACTGTTAATACCAGCACCTGTTGTATTGTTGTGAGGAAAAGTTAATACAAAGTTTTCTCTCTAAAGTTTTGAGTTAAGGCTGGTTGCAGATTTGCAGTCGGCAGAACAGTTATTTAGTTACTATATAGTCATTGAAATTGGTTTTTCTTTTATGGTAGGACATTGGAATTGCAACTGAAAAAAAGGTCACAATAAAGAAAATAATCAACTGCCTGTTGCTTTTGTTTTGTAATTGTTTTGCTAATTTAACACACAATTCCTTGCATGGTATGCAGAGGATATCCATTGGATATTTCTTGGCCTCAATGTCAGAGATTTGGCTTGTGAACAGTAATATTTTGGTTGATTCACCAGCAGCTTTTGTCAGGAAATACTCCATCCAGTGGTTAGTTTATTTTTGTGGCGGTTAATGTTTCATCTAACACCTAGGAGCTGAGCATGGCAATTAAAAATTTCAATTTAGAAATTGACTATAAATATTCAGATATGTTGGGACAACTAATAATCAAACGATTCAGGTTACTTTGATAGATCCAAGATAAGCTATTGTCAAAATTAAACTTATACAGGCACCAATTTTGCTTGCCTTGTGATATTCTTTCTTTGTGTTAACTGCTTATTTTATTTTGTCCAGGATGTTTTCTATCTTACTTTGCTCGGTATACCTTTGCTTGCTCTACGGCCTTTATGTTCCAAATTGGAAGTTCAAACATTCTAACTTGCTTTGGTCTGGTCATGTATCAACTATTCAAAATGTGAGTTGGCATGGTTTTGTCACTTTGTGTCATTGAATACTGAAGGAATATGATGAAATTTTTGGCTGAAGTTTAATTTATGCTTTCATGTCCACGTGACTTCTCTTATGACTCATTCCCTACAATAGATGGAGTTAACATGCAATTTGGTTTATTGTTGCTGATAGTTCTTGAACACTTTCAAGTTGTTCTGTAATATAGTATGGTCTGCAGGCTTCAGCCTTGTGGTTCAAGAAATATCGAATCATCTCTTTGCCCAATATGCGACTTCTCATTTCTTAAAAAAAGGAATTTTAGGTTTGCATTTCATGAATCGATGAATCTGTATAGACTAACATCAGTACTCATGCTATGTAAGAACAGTGAAAGGTGTTTACCGGACATGAAAATAAATAGGAAAATAATAATGTGAAGAGTCAAATATGAAGAGAATATGGAGGTATGGATGCGGTGATGCATCATGATGTTTCATATTTCTTTTCTTGCCTCATGCAATGTGGTGTCTTAGTTTTCTTGAATTTAACTTTCATTTTAGCTACATTTTATGTTATTTTCATTTTTATGACTCTCACGACCTAGTAGAAAGATAGGATTTGATTGTCACTGTTTTTGTTTTGTATTTTATTTTTCATGGAGAATAAACTCGGCATGTAATATTTGTTCTCCAGGTTCATTGTGATATGAGGGGTAGCCTTGATCCTCCCTGTAATGCTGTGGGATTTATTGATAGATTAATTCTTGGTGAAGATCATATGTACCAGCGTCCTGTCTACAGAAGAACAAAGGTTATTTACCCTCTAGCGTAATTCCTCCATTGAATCAATCTACTGCCACCTCAAAAATAATTTCTTTTATCCCCTTAAATAATTTTATCCTCGACCTCTTTTCATTTTCAGGAATGCAGTGTCAACTCTCCTGATTACGGACCCTTGCCTCCAGATTCACCTGGATGGTGCCTTGCACCATTTGACCCGGAGGGTATTTTGAGGTAAATATCATTCTCAGCTCTCTCCTCTTTTTTCTTTTTCCTTTTCATTGTGGGTCATTGTTGGCATTGAAATCTATGGTGATATAAATATCCATACTGCCATAGTCAAGGTATTTTATTTCTTTCAGTTGTGCAGTGTACTTTGCATGCCTTATGTTCATCTCTCTGTTTTTTTTTTTTTCTCCAACCACTTTCTGATGTATGGATCTTTATTTTTCATGATCTATTATTTCATTAACTATCTTCAGTCAAATAACACAGGAAATTTTAGTGATACTTAGAAGTAGGGATCTCATCTTGGGCTTGGCTGGGTTATCAGTCATTTAGAATTTTCATTGGGCCAGTCCAAATTCAGACTGGGCCCACTTATCTGAGATTGAGCTTGGGCCAACCATCTCATAGTTTATACCGAGTTATTGGATCTGACCCTTCAAATGTGACCAATTTTGACAGTATAAAATTTCGTTAATGCATTGGTTGCTAACTATTTTACTAAATCTTCCAGTTCACTGATGGCTGCCATTACTTGTTTCGTGGGATTGCAATTTGGGCATATACTTGTAATTTTTCAGGTCTGATGTACAAGTATCCAATCCTAGTGACATACAATTTGTCTCTGAGATGTGTCTAAAACTATATCAACTACTGTTTTTTCCATTCAGGCACACAAGCAGAGGGTACTCCTTTGGTCTGTGTTTTCCTTCTCTCTATTGGTAGTCGGATATATTCTGGAAATTTTAGGTACTATCTATTTTAAATTTCTCAAGATTGAGATACATTTGACTCTCCAACTAACAACTGTGAAGTTTTTCAGGAATTCCTTTATCAAAAGCGCTGTACACATTAAGCTTCATGTTCATCACCGCAGGGGCATCGGGATTGGTTTTGACTGCTATATACTACATTGTAAGTTCGTACTTGGGTCATAATGTATATATGGATATATTATATCCCAAGGGGAAAAGCATATAATTTGCTTATAGAATTTCACACGAGGAGTGAAAAATGGTAGCTCTAGTGCTCAACCACTTGGTGACTCTGATCACAACAGATGATTAAAACCCTTCAAATTCATATACTGTTGCAGGTTGACATAAAACAACTCAGAAAGCCTACAGTTTTACTACAATGGATGGGAATGAACGCCCTTATCGTATATGCATTGGCTGCTTGTGACATTTTCCCAGCAGTTATCCAGGGTTTCTATTTGCGCTCTCCTGAAAATAACTTGGTAATGTTTATTTTCCAAAGGTTCTTTATATCTATCCTTTCTTTATAAATTAAGCAGGAATTTGATTTTCATAAAAAATTTATTACCGAATAGGAGACAACGTTAGATTAATTTATTTACGCGCAGGTTGACGCCAGTGAAGCTTTAATACAGAACGTATTACATTCCGAGAAGTGGGGTACACTGGCCTTTGTAATAATTGAGATTTTATTCTGGGGTCTTTTGGCTGGTTTCCTCCACAAGAAAGGGATATATATAAAATTGTAACAGATGATGCAATCATACAAGAGACAGTAACATGTACATCCACTTTCCTTGTAGATATCTTCTATTAGAAACAAGCAGTGCTTTCTTGGCAAGCACATATCTTGTTGGTTGTCTCTCTTGATTCTCCTATGTAACTTGCCAAAGGTGTCTTTCCTAGCTTTAGCATCGGAATATCTAAATTTCATCCCATTATCGCGTCTTGACAATCTTAAGGCCAATTGTTGAGGAGTGTTAGTGTTGTAGAGAACACCAAAAGCAATATTGAAGAAATAATTAGAGACATAAATACCACATAGCAACTTAAAATTTAATCTTGTTTTTGGTGGAAATCTTAAATATAATCAAACTCTATAGTATTATAGAATTAACCATAAATTTCAATTTCAACACCAAAGGAATTTAGCATTGGACTAAATTATTAAATCATAAACAAGCTTGTGGATAATAGACTCTTCAGTGTGATTAATTATTGTTTCAGCATCAAGATATCTAGTCTTTTGAAATTCGCTTTCACTGAAAAATATGTTTAAGACAGTGACAATACGAGATACTTTGTTTAAAACGAAAAAAGTAGGAGAAAAATGGGAAAATACGAAATTTGTTATCTTTGGTGTCAATGCTTTGATTTCCATTTAGATTGATGTGAACATTCGACATTTAGAAATTAGAAATGTATACTTATAATTGAATTTCTTCAGCTTTCTATTGTTCCCATTCAAAATAAATCACAATGAAGCAGATTGGTACCTACAAAGTACAGACACAACTTCAATCAACAACGATAACAACAATCAGAGCCAAAGAAAACGAAAGAAATAAAAGCCATTAATCCAATTTTGTCTACTACTTTGTGTGCTACAAAAATGCCATGTATAGGGAACTTTCTAGATATAAATAACATGTTTGTTCACATTGAGGTTTAGGACATAAAATGGTATATTTGGTTTCTTCAAGTTGAAGACAAGTTGTAAAAGAATCTTACAAGCAGTAAGTAAAGACTAAAGAGCTCTCTACAGGTGTATTTGGTTTCTTTGGATCTTTTGGCATCTTTAATTCTGTCCTAGTCGTTCTCAAAAGTAAACTCACAAGAGACAATTTAACTGTTTCAATAATTGTTTTCTTTTTCTATTCTTTTCTAAACTATATAAGTTAATGTCATCTATCATGCAATATTCAAGGGGAAAAAATGGATATTAAGAAAGGAAATGCTGATATTTCAGGTAACAATGAGGACGATTCTGTTGAAAGATCATCAAGCATTAAACATCTTGAAAACTTTCACTTTGGAAAAACATTGGCATTCAGAGCAGTGTACGGTTCTAGTGGTTTTCAACGCAGTGGAAGCAGAAAAACTAGAGGTAATGATTCCAAGACATCATCACCAAGCAGGCTTAGTAAGGTCACATACAAAGTGGTTGTTGATGACATAGATGCTTAGGTTGCTTGAAAATATGTTACTATATCCCTTGTAAGTTGAATATGGTTTACTGCGACATATATATGTTTCATTATTAATTACAATTAGACCAATTTATTTATGTGTAGAATGTAAGTTACCGTGGATCCAAACATGCACTAGAACTAGTGTTATGTATTAAAGTGATTATGAAACAAACAAGGGTTCTTTATATTTCTTGTAGATTATTTTTATTTCTTTTATACATTCTCTTGTTACAGATTTTCATTTAGGTAGTATATTTGTTTACTCCATTTATTTTCACTTCCGCTTAAAAGTGAACAGCAGAAAATGTGTGTTTTACTTGGAGTGTACATTCCAAGTAATTAGGTGGAGGTAATTTCTTTCTAATCCTACTTATAATGATAAGGCTTAATTTTATTTTTTATCTCTATATTTTATCAAGCTCATGAAAATAATCTTCTTTTTTAAAATTGAACTTTTTGGTTCCTAAAGTATCACCCTTGTTGCAATTTTAATCTTAACTCATACTTTTTGCCACGACATGAGAAATTTTAAATGATATGACATTAAAGTTACTTGATGTTACAAGATTAAATTACAAAAAGATGAGGTTATATGAACCCCAATTCCCAAATCTCGAGTTTGAAAGCACTTTAATATTGGGAGGTCAAAATTGCACAATTAAAAAAATGGACACCAAAATCGCGGGTTTGTCCTAAATAGAGGGACCAAAACCGTATTTAAGCAAAACTTAAATAACATTTCATATTGAATAAATTTATTTAGAATTTATGCAATATCAAAGACTAGTTTGAGATCGTCTTCTAAAGTTAGTGATTAAGATCCATCTAATGTGACCCAAGCCAAACCATTCTAGGATTTGCCATTGACACATTACTATCTTGTATGTGATGCATTTGACTTATTGTATGAGATGCACTTGATTTATTGCATGAATAACACTTGACTCATTTTCTTATCTTCCCTTCTCTTATAAATTAATATGAGTTTATAATATATTTTGATCATTCAAATTGTAGAAATGTGTATGCTTCTCTAAACATATAGTGTCTCTGTTTTGTAGTTCTGATCCGATTAGAGACCAAATTTATGGTTTAATCATGTTGTATTAAGACCCAGATAAATGTAGTACAAGTTCAGAGCCTAATTTAGAAGATTTATATTCTGAGTGACTAAATTTTGTCTCCCAAAATTACCCATTTAATTTAATTTAAGAAGAAAGTAATATTCATCCATCCAAGAAGAAAGTAATTTAATTTAATTAAGTGACTTTAAGTTGTCCATTTGAACTTATCATTACATCTCTTCCACTTTCCAGTGTCTATTTGCCTGGCTACTCAAAAATTGGCCTACCTCTCATACAATGATCAAGAGCTAATCATTCCTAACACACATTCTATGTGTCCATAATTTATTCCCTTCCTAATTTCCATTTTCAACTTTAAAAAACTCTTTTCTATAATTTCTTTTTGTTGATAATCTTTGATATCATATACTTACTTGTACACAAATAAACCGACAAATTAAACTTTATTATCTTATATGTAGGTTCAAACACAAGACCTTCCCATATAAGTTATTGTTCAACATTAGAAAATTGATTATTCTCTTTAGAAAGTCAGAATGTTGTTAAAAGTTTTCAATACTATAATATGAATTAGTGATTAGTGATAATAATAAAAATGAAATTAACAGACACCATATATTATTTGTTAAATAGTATAATGGAAAGCACTATCCCAGTTTTCCAGCTCCAAATTATTTTTTATTTTTTTTGAATGACTCCAAAACATTAAAACATAGCACATTTATTATCCCTATAAATATCACACATCTTCAGTTCCTTCTTAAAAATCACTACATTGTTTCAACTTTCATGGAAGGGTACGGGTACGGGTCGGATCACGGTTCATTCGGAAGCGAAATAGTGAGCGGGAGAAGCTACGGTTTCAGTCAGGGTCGAAGTGAGTCGTCTGGTGAGGTGACTCGGGCGAGTCACAACGGAGCAGCACCGGTGGCGAAGCCATGGAGCTTCAACGACGCGGCAACGAAGAGGAGAAAGAGAATAGCGAGGTATAAGGTTTATGCTGTTGAAGGTAAGGTTAAGGCTACGTTTCGAAATGGGATCCGATGGATCAAAAACACTTGTTCTCGGATCGTCCATGGGTATTAATTGGTAATTTAACCCACCCGGTATCATTTTCAAATGTCTTTTGACTTTGACTTGTTGTATTACTATTAGGAGACATGGACATTCATCGATCATGCCTCAATGTGTTTGTTTATGCAATGCAATACAAATCTCTATGTACAATTTAACTTTCTTCTATTGCTTCAAGATTAATAAAATTTGAGATTAATTTCGATGCACTCTAATGCTGTAATTTTCTCACATTCAATCAAATCACTTTTATTATGTAGTTTTAAAATATCTTTGCTAGAGTTTGTATTGTTGGGTTTGTTAAGCTAGAGTGTTTGATTTAATTGTACCTGCATTCATCAAATTTGAACTCGTCAAAGTGAGCAATAATTTTTCTCAATAAAAAAAGCTTAGGCGAACTAGACATAAGAGGTTATTAAGGTCCTTGAAAACTTTAAAAGCTTTCAATTAAGACGGTTTAGATTTCAAACAATTTTTTTTTATTTTGAGTTAGAAGTTTAGACCGTTCAATTTTGATCGATGATCTCAAGTTTGTCGACACCATGAATGTACCAATTTTGTATTGCACCAAAACTTAACCTCAAATAACACGGACAAAGATGTTTAATTTTATTTTTGATAAGAAAATATACTCCCTCCGTCCCTATATGTAAGCACCATTTCTCTCTAATAAAAGGGTGCTTACATATAAAGACGAATGGAGTACTTAATTTTTATTTTAACAAAACAAACATACTTACATTGATTCATACTAGTCTCACCATTTATTTAGGCTCCATTTTCAAAGTGTCAAACCCACGATAATTTCACTCAACAAAAGAGTGAGTGTTATAAAGAGTGTTGAAAAGAAAATGCAACTAGCACTCTGCTTATAGTGTATGTATGTGAGTGGCCCATGACTTTTACGACAAGATTAAGGCATTGCGATCTTAAGCAACAACACTCGTAAGTTTTTATAACTAATAGTTTTTTTAAGTTCGAACTTGAGTCATTTAAGTTGAAATAGATGTGTGTTGTCTCATTTAAGTTCTTTTGGATGATATAAGAGCATCTCTGGTGGAGGATGTATCTAAGTGAGTTTTATAAAATGACGATTTGTCCCTTGTTGTTTCATTATCGAAAAAATCATTATGTGGAGGTTTGAGTAGCAAATAAATGACTAGCTTAAATAAGATATTGTATCATCAAATTAAGTGGTTACTTGGTTTATTTTTTCAAATTCAAAATTGCAAATAAAGAAATCACTAAAAGTGTGAGTTTTATAAAATTGCTTACTTTTTTTACCATTGCAACAAAATACACGTGAGTTGCATAAATGTGATGTGACATTGAAAAAACCACTTAATAATGGTTATGAAATCAAGTTTGAGTTCCTTACAAACTTGCATGCACTAAGGTTCGATAACTTAAACATTATGGGCACATTTTCATGGTAAAATATGTGAGATTTCGAAACTCAAATCAATTAAAAACATGTTATTTATCAAAACAAACAACGGGATATTAATCTCAAATAGTCACATTATTAAAAAAAAAATATACGCTTTCTTTTCTTTGTGAATGAGTATAAGCTAGTCTCTCGAGAAAAAACTTTGTCACATGAAAAGATAACATGATTAATCAAATTGAATCCACAACAAAATCTTAAACACAATAAACAGAAATAGAATTGCGTACAATCAAAATCATAGCAATTTCTTCAAAATTAATTCATTCAAAAAATAGCTTAAAATAATGTCTTCAGTCTTTTCCCTAAGATTTATCATTGTTCTCCCCTAACCCAAGACTCAATCCATTGTGGCCTCACGACCCAAGGATCAACCCACCATACATAGAATTTTCGTAATCACATATAATAAAGATGAGAGTGTGCATGCTACTTTTTTTTTTCTTCCTTCAGATAAGCAATTTGTATTAATAGGAGAACAAGAGGTACTCTATTCTATTTTTTATATATACACACACACCCAAAAAAATCTACTAAATATGTGGCTTCGTAATTATAAAGTAAAAAATTTGACCCCCTCAAATTCTCATCTTTCTTTCCCATTTTCACTTGTGGATGATTACATATTTTCATATAAACAACATCATGTAATTGTAAAGATCATTTTGGCAAGACTTCATATAATTTTTTTTCTTCAAAAAACAAGGTTACAACACTTTATACATGTATACATTTTTCCGCATGCATATATATACTTTTTCTTTTATGTTTTTAAGAAGGGTTTACAGGCCCATCTTTTTACACAAAAAAGAAAGAAAGAAGTTGAATCGATCTCGTTTCCATGCATGCATGCCCAATTAGACAAAGTATGAAACCACAATATTCATGATCATTGCAATCAGCTAGATCATAACCCTAATGACCTCATACTCATCTCATTGTAACGTACATCCATACGCTGCAACCTCATTTCTCGATAAAATTTAGCAATAAAATCTTCAGCTTTGGCATCAATCATGTCATCACCATCATTCTCATTATTATTACTACTATCCTTATCCACAATCTCTTCCTTTTTCTCTTCCTCAACCATTTCATTTAGCCCCGCCACATCAGCATCAATCATGTCATCGCCATCATTCTCATTAGTAATATTATTATCCTTTTCCACAATCTCTTCCTCTTTCTCCTCCTCAACCATTTCACTTAGCCCCACCGCCGAAGCGTAACGGCTACTAGCCACCTTATCAAAGCAGCTTCTAGTCGGAGACGGCGAATTCAGAAACTCCGATGCATTATGAAACCCATCCTCACCTTGAGTATCAATATTTTCAATGACCACTTTTTTTTTGTTATTCTCACCGTTAAGAATTTGCGGTGGAGATTGGTTGCTTTGAAGGTGCATAGGTCTCATGGACCCCAAAAGCTTCTTCCACATACTTTTAGACTCATTATCAATAGGCATAATCGATTTTGTTTTACGAGAATGCCCTCGTATCATGAATACAACGACCTTAAAGAAATTCTTAGATATTTTTGATGATGCCTTCTTGAGGATGGGTTGAGGTTGAGGAATATGATCTAGGGTTGTTTTTGATTTTGAATCATATTTAATCATAGCGTTCTCAACCTTTTTCTCCATTAAACAAATAATGAATAGGTGTTAATTGAAACAATTAACAAATGTTGGAGAAAAAGGAGAGATTGCAATAAAGGATATTAAATTTAGTGTGACATTTTTCCTGCTACGTACAAGCAGGAGAGAAATATTTGGGAGCTAGAAATGAAATCAGTATGATGAGAAAGTTAGGAAACAAAAACAAGTTTATATAATAAGAAAATTTAGGAACCATGATTTGTTATTTTGATTTTATGACAGGAAGACAACAAAGCACGAATGTTCTTGTCAGTTTGTTTGTGTTGATGTTTAAGAACAGGTTTGATAGTTACGTGGCAGTTAGATTGTAGAATGACTTAAATAGCCTCCGATTGGAGTTTCTTACATTTTGAATTTTTGTAATTTTAGTATGGAGAAGGAGGGGGAGAATGGTAATTGCATAGGGTAGTGTGTGGCGGTTTTTGTGGCGAAGGATTAGGGTGCAAGGAGAGAATGATGTTTGTTTAGGAAAGACTTAACTATAACCGTTAATTTCTGTTTCACTCGTTTTGAACCGGTCTTTCTAGAAACTTTGAGGAGTGGTGTCAAAATTATATTTATAAAATATTAGTTATACAAAAAATACATCTATATATAAGCCTTAAGGTGAACCTCAAAATTAATTTAAAGGATCAAAAGTTATACAAACCTAAAACTTATATACATGCAAAATACATGAAATAAATATGCATTCATCATTCTTCATATTATTATAAGGGTTTGTCTAACATGTGCAATATTGCACATGTTAAGTTAACTAAAATTAGTAAGTTTTTATTGAAAACAACAGTTATTTATTAAAAATTTATATATGAAATATAAAATGTACAAGTTTTAATGCAAATTTACTACTTTAACCTTCTTATCATGTGTAAATTTGTACACAATAGAAAAACCCTTATTATAAATATCACAATTTTTTAAAAATAATATTTGCGATCAAAACATAAAGTGTAGTTTCTGTATAATTTATAATATATTTTTATCCATATTTTAGAATATCAACAAAACATATTTAGAATAACTCAAAATAAGTTTAGTCTAATTGATTGGTTATTTTTGTTTCTATCATTACCATCTTCAATAAAAAAAACATGACTTTTATATCTTTGTGTATTATCTATGGAATCATGCTCGTTACCCAAACAGTTTCGCTTATTTCTAAATGAAAAGACCAAAATATCCTTACGTGACTTAAGTCACGCAACGTGAGTTAACTTGCGCTAGTTATAAGAGTAGCGTGACTTAAGTCACGCAGCATGAGTTAACTCACGTTAGTTAAATTTCTCTTCTTTTCACCATAAGCCACCAACAACTACACCTATTCTCAAAAAAAAAAACTACACCTATTCTTCTTCTTTCTGCAACTTTCCCTTGTTTTTCATCCACTTGTAATATCTCCCAAATTATTGGCTTGTCCTTTCCTTCTCTCTTCGATAATTCATTCTCTCAAATTATAGAATGTTGTTGAGTTTTAACAATCGGAGTTGAGTCTTAAAATTATTAATTTTGATAATAAATTAAGTATGAAAGAGATGAGTTGCAAGAATCTATGAAATTGAAGCTTCTAAGTTGTTAAATTATTATTTATTCTTACTATTCTTTTGTTTTGAAGCTTCTGAATTTATTTTTTTGAATTTGTCTTCTTTTTGGAAGTGTTGTTACTTGTTGTTGATGATGGATGATACTATGACAAAAAAAGGATACTCATAATGGCTGTGAATAAGCATGTGATGTGGCTTCTTTGAATTGTAAAAAGATTGAAAATCACGTTACAATTTTTTGTTTGCAGTGAGAAAGAAACCAGCGTGAGTTAACTCACGTTGCGTGAGTTAAGTCATGTTGCGTGACTTAGTTCAAGTAAAGTATACACTAACGTGACTTAAATCACGTAAGGGTATTTTGGTCCTTTTACTTGGGAATGAGCAAATTCATTTGGGTAAAGAGCATGATTCTTATCTATGTACATATATCATGTGCAGGCCCGGCCTTGAGGGAGTGCAAGGTGCTCTACCGGGCCGGGCCTCCAAATGTTACGGGCCTCAAACAAAAAATTATGTCTAATATCTACCTCCATTTAAATAAATAAAAATATGTTATTTCTTTTTCTTTTTTCAATACACATTTGAGTTTTTTTTAGACTCTAGTTCTTCTTCCTGTACATAAATCTGATACTATTAGACCACCCTAATTTGTAAAATCACTTAATCAGTCAATTTGAAAAGTTATTTCATTGAAAGAATCACAACAATCATTTTTTTTCCCGCATAAACCATTCGTTTTCCCTTCCCACAACGAATGAGTGACAAATCCAAACGACACTGTTAGGTAAATTTCATCTCTCTTGCACTTAATTTTTTTTTTTTATTTCATTTCATGTTTAGAAGTTCTTATTTTGATTTTTTAATGAAGTTTAGCTACACAAAAAAATTATGTTTTTATTTGACTGAAGATCTATTTTAAAAAGAGAGCTGAGCCTCCTATTTTATAGGGACGACCTTGATCGCATGTATATATGAAATATCGTCTAAGTATGCGATAAATGTTTTAAAAAAAATCGATATTTATGGGATGAGTATCCGCAAGTATCCATAAAGTCAAAAATATCCAATACATACGCATCTCTGCTTTTAGAGCGTTCGGCTTCATAACTCTCATTTGTGCACTTCTTTTGTTTGATGTTCTCTTCCGTGTATAGTGATAACAGTAAACAATGTACCTAGATGGACAAAAAACATGTAGGCTAGCTTTGTGAGCCATCTAGAATTCGATTCACTGGCTAGTGAGTGACAACATGGTACTCTTATTTCTTTGTTTCATTCGACAGCACCAGCCCATTTGGTTCAGTTTCACTATTTCCATCCCATGAGGACAAAAGCTGGCTAGCTGTAAAGTTTGAAAGGTTATAACTCTATTTGCTTCAAAACCTCTGTACCAATGAATGAGAAGGAAAAGTCAGACCGAATGAAATTGTATGTTTAGTTATTTGAATATTCATTCATCTACTGTACACTTTGAATGAGAAAAAAAATAAATAGAGAAGTAGTGTGATAAATGTAATATATTGATTGTGTGATGAAAAGAGAGTGACAAAAAAATGAGATGTTAGATATCAAGAAATTATGGGTGACTAAATATCGTTGTTAATCCTCTAAAAAAAAGTAGAGAAATGTTATTATACAATTATTTTAGGACAACTTTATCATACTCTTATTATATTCATATTTTTTTTCTATTGTTTTGATTTTTATGTCAATATCTATTTTTCTTTTTTATATATCTTGTTGTTTTATAAGTTGTCCGAAAAATGATTGTTCAAATAACATACCTAAAAAAATATCATTTTTTTTCTTCATGAAATCATTTTATTTTATAACTCACCATTTTCCTCTCTTTTAAATAATTTAGAATGAGATAAAATCCTTTTTTATTTATTAACCAGTACCGGACCCAACAAATGAGCTAAACTCATGTAATATGACAAATCAAAATTCAAATTATAGCTAAAACAGATATGTGCATGTAGCGTCTGACACACCTTAAATAAAATTGATTAACTTCAATGAAGGAAACTAATAAGAAACTAGAAAAAAGAAGTTTCACTTGTAAAAGGAGAGATGCAAAGCGCTTTTGAAAGAAGAAGAAGAAAATATATGGAACAAAGACCCCGTTTGATTTGAGTTTATTTTGAGCTTATGAAAAATAGCTTATGTAAATAAATAAGCTTTTATTTTAATTTATAAACTTTCACTAACGAAAATTGTATTTTCATTAACTGATTTTTCATAAACTACATTAAAAACTTATAAATAATATATAAAAACTTATTTATTTGCATAATTTGTTTTATATAAACTCTAAGATTAGCTAATCCAAACGGGCCCAAAATCACAAAAAAAAATTTAACTTGGAAAACTCTAAAACTTAATAAACACTAATATAAGTAAAAAGTAAAATTTATTTAGTTCAAATTTAAATCAAATACATATCCATGACCAATTGGAGTTAAAGAAAATAAGAAAATAAAATACAAGTAAAATGTTTTTGACTGGTACATCTTGTAGTCAGGAACTATAATCAATAATATCGTTTGTCTCCATCTTCTTTTACCATACTTCAATCAACTCCAACACTCTGAATTATTAAAAATTGAATAAATCATAAATGTAGTTCTTAAACTATAGTTCTATCCTGTTTAATCGTTAAACTATATAAATATAATAATAACTAGTTCTCAAAATTATGAAATACATCAATTTATTTTCTAGGGTATATGAAAACTCCATGAGCTTAGTCTCTAGCATTAAAATTATAGGATCTAAATTGACAGATTTAACATACTTCATAAATCATTTATTATGTTTATATAATTTAGTCACGAAATTGAAGTGAAAGTGATAGTTTAAAGATTAAACTAATGATTTATTCTAAAAAATTTAAAACAGAACAATAAATATAATGTTCTTGCTCTGGCCCACTTTTGTGGGCAATTAGTTGTCTGCATGTCTTGCTAGAAGGAATGAAAATTAGAAAACTCCCGTGAATGACGCAGCAACATAAAATGTATCAGTGTATCTAGCTTGTTTAATTTTTGTGGACAAATAAATAGCACCTGATTTTCTTCTATTATATCTTGTTTATCTTTTCTTACTTCAAACCTAAATTATATATCACAAATGTTTGTTAAGAACTTATTCCATCTATGCTCAATAGACCATAGTTGGTGATAGTTAAAAGCTCACCAACATGATCAATTATCTTTCTCGGACACAAAATTTGACATCAATACTAAATATACATAACTGCGAGGACTAATCTAAATAATTGAGGTTCATGTAAGTGTACATATGTTGTACATAACTATAGGCTACGGAAATTGTGTTGTGTCGTCATTGGAATGAGATCAATAATGTGGGATTGAAGGCTCAATGTACCCCAACAACCCATTCAATCATCATTACATTATAGTTTTTGTGCTTTCTATTTTCGTTGACTTCTAAAAGTCGGAGTCTTCTACGTATGTGCATTGCAATTGCATTATAGTCGTTTCCTTTTTTAAGTAATGTGAAATCGATGTATAATTAGAATCTTGTTATGTTATTGTTACCTAAAATCAAAGTACTAAAATTCTGTTGGCATAAAAGAATTTAAAATTGGAGAATGAATTTAAACATACAAGAAAAGGGAACCAAAAAATAAATAAATAAAGATAAGTCAAGTCACATTTTTAATCATTTGTAATAACAAGTACAACTGCAAAAAAGGGAAAATTAAGGTTTTTGATAGAAAATAACTACTAGGAGAATGGGCTATTTACTATTTTTAGTCAAGGAGGATTCGATTATTTTACATCATACTATTGTATTCATTTCTCCCAACCAAAGCAAGTGCAATTGCAACAGAATGTTCCTTTGAAGTCTTAACCGTGGAATGGTTGTTAGAGCAGTGGGTCCTCAATATATTAGTAGTTTATAAAGACCATTGGCATTAAGCAAACGTTTACTTGTACAAAGTGCCTTAACTTTTGTGTTTAAACAACTAAATTATGTTTGGTAAAAAAAAAACTAAATTTTGTGTGACATTAGTGTTAAGACCGTTTGTTTTTTTTACCCTAAACTTCTTAGAGGTCTTTATTAGTGTGATTTTAGAATCAAGACGAGTAAAAGGAAGAGGGAGGTTTAAACATTTTTTACATGTTCGGATTTTAAACTAAAATCCAAACAAACTAAAAGTATACGAGAAGTGTGGGGTGGAAGAAAAAAAAATTCACTAATTTGAAAGTAAGCAATCCCAAACGGCGTTCAACCATACTCCAACAAAATCCAACTATAAGCAGCCTTCATTTCATGTGGCCGTGGGTCTCATCGTATCATTTGTTTATCATAAGTTATATTTTGATTTGGAAGGGAGAATTCATCATATATATGTGTCCGCAACAATGGTGGAAGATTAATTACGGTAGTGGTGTAGCATGGTAATTCAAAAAGTTATATGTAAAATAGTGAAGACTCAACCGATAAATATTGAGTTTAACGGAAACCATTAAATTTTTATAATTTGACGACTTAAAATTTAAATTTTAACTGAGAGTGTTCGATGGCGCCTTAAATATGATTATTTTTAAAGGAGTGAACTTGTTAAAAATAAAAATAAAAAAATAGCAAAGACCCATTCAGCCACAATTTTACATATTCTAAAATTCATTCATTCATTCACAGTAAAAAAAAGTTAAATCCAAGAAAGTTTACACACAACATTAGATCTAAATTATCATGTTAATTATAAATACTAACGAATGTCTTTGAAGCATTGGTTAAAGTACCAAAATAAATAATTTTATAATAAAAAATTATGTAATTATTATCAAGACAAAAATATAAACTTGTATTTCTAAGACAAAATTTTTACTAATAAATTCTTTAATCAATATTCTTAGAACGCTATAAATATCAGATTGTTTTACGTTATGAGTCTAAGTTTTTGACCAAGAGTTGGTTGGTAAATCGGTGAAGCAATGATGAGTACAAGTTAAGGGCAAAATAGTTAGCAATAAACAAATAATGTTATGTTCCAGGTTGTTTCCAACCACGTACAGTAAAGACGTGTCCTTAACGAGTTGGCTCTTCGTCCTTTCCTCCTCTCACAGTTCACACTATATTATATTGAAACATCAAACATTAAACTGAAACTGTCTCTTTCTCACACCACGCTACGCGTCCTTAATCCACCAAATCTATCTATTTTTACATATAAAAGAGCAACCACCACTTTCCATACATCATCAACATTAATCACCCACAAAAAAAAGTTCTACAAACACTTGCTATAGCTACTATACTCTTCATCACTTTTTTATTCAAGCACATTTCAGCATATAGTTAAGGATAACATCATAACAACACCATGTCTTTGAAGAACCGTAATGTTGGTCGTAGAGCATGGAATATGCTGCGGCTCTCATTGTTGTGGGCACGTAAAAGTGGTGTGTTTAGGCGCAAGCTAGCAACAGAGCTGCGTCTTGTACCAAAGTATTTGAAACGTTTAGGACACACAACAACACCTACTAATCAAATTCATTACTTTGAACGTGAGCTCTCCTTTGATGAGACACCAATGTTCAATGTCAAGATGTATCGTCCATCATCGTTGCGCTTTCACTTGCCTCATATTCCGTGTATAAACCCACATGTTGATTTTGATTATGATTTTAATGATGATGATATTGTTGAATATGACAATGGGAGAAAGAGTGATCTAGTCGATGCAAGAGATTATGACGAAGAATTTTATCATGGGGTTGAATTATGTGAAGAAATGGGTTCTAGAGAAGAAGTGCAAGAAGGTGAAGGAATAGATAAACGTGCTGATGAGTTCATTGCTAAATTCCGTCAGCAAATGAGACTACAGCGCCAGGTTTCTCTTCTACAATACAAGGAAACACCCAGCAGAGACACGAACTGATTGACACCTTATACATGCAAATTTTATTTTATTTTATGCATTCAACTTCAATTTTCCTTCTTTGATTTTAGTTTTGATACTATGATCAATAGAATTTTTTAGCACATGAAATGAGAGAGAGACAGTACAGCGGGATGTTTGTAAATACAAGAGCTGCTCTAGAGTTCTGGTATTTACATTGTTTTGTAGATGTAATTTCAATAAAATACTAGTGTTACTAGTTATTTTTGAATTTAAAAGAATATTCACTACTATAATTATCACTTGTCCATATCCCTCTTTTTCCTTTGAAAGTTGTCCATGTTTCTCATCAACACTAAAGAAAAATAAAATAAGGAATTCCCATGCATTGTCAAAAACGATTATTACGATTAGAAAAGGAAATCCTAAAATCACTGCTTGTATTATTGGGTGCACGGTAGGATAGTAACTTTTGACTAAACAATAATGATGACATGATTGTGATATAAGTAGCCTACTTTCACATTATACACTATTAATAACAATTGGTCTCTACAACGCTATGTCATACTTATGCAACTTATACACATTTTGCTCCAATGATAAAAAAAGCAAGGTACCTTATATTAATAATGATATCAAACCTTATTTAAGTTGCTTCTACAATTTTTATGTTATCCACTTTGTCACATCAAGTTCCTCAAACGAAGATAAAAATAATGAAGAATTTAACCTTCTATGAAACTTAGTACATTCATTGGAGATGCTCTAAAGAGACTCCGTTAAAATGACATAATTTTTTTTTTCCACCTAAAATCCCTTGATCATGGCATCCAAGGTGTAAGTCCTTAATTTTCATTTATCAATTTTCTTCTAAACTTTTCTTTTTCGTGCAAGTTTCTTACAACATAATTTCAATATTTAAAAACGATGGAATGGTAATTCAAATATTAAAAGGAACCGTATTCATCAATTGAAGAACCCACCAAAATGTATGCGACAGAATTCCACTCATAACCCATAATTATAATATTATCTTCAAACAATTTCATCCGTTTAAAACGTTTCTTAATGAACCTTCATAATGAGTGAGCGAGTAAGTAACACAGTATATGAAAATAATAATAAATACACATGTATCATCTCACAATTCTACTTACAATTTTTGAACAAGAAAGTTTAAAACCTAATTAGCGAGCATAAAAAGAAAAGGAGCACGTTGCGGCATGGTGAACTGAACAAGGAAACAATCTTAAACTGTCTGACAGTAATTTATAAACCTGTAAGTGTCAGGTTAATGGTCAGCTTTGAAATGAAAAGTAACTTTCTTATAGTGTAGTGTAGACAAGGAATTAGCTCCACTTCAGACCTCTATGCACATCAAACAATCATCAATACTTTTTTTTTTCTGCAATGAAGATCGAAAAAGATGACACGAATTATGTTAAATCAGAAGGCATGATATTGGTATTATTTCCACAGCAAGCTATACAACTGATGAAAAGGTCTGGTCATACTATTTAGCTAAGTGTGGCCAAGGAGTGCTGAATCTATCAGCTAAGGAAAGCAGAGACCTCCTTAGATTGACAAAGTTACGACTCAAGATGCTGTAATTGTTTTCATTACGGCACGGCTGTAGATGCAATACCAGTATTTGCAACCTTTTAGCATCTCTATTACTAAGTTAATTTAATATTAAAAATTATAAATCTCAGAACTTCTGGTGATGAAATACATCGACGAGATGCAAATAATATTCCTTTGTGACCGATATGAATCAGATCCAACCTAGAGAACCATGGGGTAGCTGCACGCATACTCCACTCAGGATTCCCATTCCTCCTACTTCAGTTCCTAGTTCCTACCTCCCATTCCCTTGCTCCCAATTATTTTCCCTAAAGAGAATCAATTTACCTTAGAAAAGTAATGTAGAAATGAATCCTATAGTAAAGAATCGTAGATCAGCTTCCATTCTCATGAATGCTAGTGATATGTGCTTCCAACTTCCCCGTTGCCGCCAATATGAGACCTACAGTATAGGTGCAGCATCATAATATTTAATTGAGTAGAAATAATCGAAACAGGGATTGATGATAATGTATAATAATTTGAAACGCAAATTCTTTTACTTATTACTACTCGTCATTTTTCAAGAAATTATAAGCATCAATTCACATGGGAATTTCGGTGGGTATTTAATCTTAAGCAAGCAATAACATGACATCAGGAAGATAAGCAACCACAAGAGTGCTGTGAAGGTCCAGACAGACCATCTTCATCTCACAATATTAACACAGATGGTGTAAATGGCTCTTGGTTTGTACTAGATATTGTTCATGCACGAGATATTAAATGCCAATTCATAACTGAAAAGTACCTAAAAACAAAGCAGATGGTCTCCCAGGCCGAGATTTGAATTCGGGATGAAACTGCACGCCTACATAATATGGATGACTTGGGTGTTCTAAGATCTGCACAAGAGAGAGAATTTCTTAAGGTTACATTCTTCAAGCAGAAAAACAAGCAATGAAGAAAGTGAATTATGTGCAACAGTAATATATAGAAACACTAACGCATGATAACAAATACTGCCGTGTCTAATTGAAACCGCCAGGTTTTCAACTACAGTTCTGATTAATATTTATTAACATCAAAACCCTATCCAAGCAGGAAAATATACCTCCATTCGTCTTCCGCTTTCATCCCTGCCAACAAATTTTAGCCCAGCTTCTTCTAAAGTTTCAATAACATCCGGATTTACCTGAACAATGTCAATACTAAATTAGAAAACAGGTACTACACATATTTGTAGGACATCCAATAACCAAAAACAAAGGGTAACATCAAAACCTCGTATCTATGACGATGCCGCTCATCCACATACTCCGAATTGCCATACCTGATAATTAGGAACAGATGAAGATATTAACATGGACACAATGAGTACTAAGAGCATAATCTACATATTGGAGTCTAGTCCAACTAAACAGTATAATACAACACACAAAAGAATCATCAATTGAAGAATATATGGAGGACACATCACACGCTAGTGTATCAGAAAATTCCACAACACAGGTTTTCATTATAGAACCATATACTACCTCAGTCCCAAAATATCCTTTCCCCTTCTTATAAGACTCCTTTCAAATTTTCAACGACATCCATTATTTCTTTACCAGCATACATCAAGTAATTTTCTCTCCTGAAGGGTAAACTTCTCAACAAATGTAATACCACGATCAACTTTTTCAAATCTCTTGATTTACTCAATGTGGTCTTATATTTAGAGACGGAGGTATTATATTCTTTAGGATTACAGAGGAGAACTATATATCACACTGTTGATTGATAGAAATTCTTTTTTCACCTTTTGCTAGGAAGGGAAGGAGGGATGTAGGTTTGGACAGTAGGCTGTGCAATATGACCAAACCTTTCCCATTTCCCTTCCCTTGAAACCCCTTATCTACAGTAAGGAAGAATTGAACATTTGAAATACAATACTCCCTCCGTTTCAAAATGAGTGTCTCTTTAGAAAGAAAAAAAAATTGGTTTCAAAATGAATGTCATGTTCATTTTCCAATGTAAACTTTTACAATTATGCCCTCAAATTAATGTTGTATACACTACTTCCAAAGTAATATATTCTACTATCGTGGGAAACACACCAATAGTTATTAGGGGTAGTTTATTAAATGGGTTATGTCTTTTGACAACTTTTTTGCATTTCTTAATATGTGTGCAGAAACCTTAAACGACACTCATTTTGAAATGGAGGGAGTATCACAGAACATAATGAATCGGGTCTGATATTCATTTACATAAAACGATTCTCTGATGATCGAACACTTGGTCAACGACCAGACATCCTTATTGACATGTGTCCTTCAGAACAACCAGACAGGCCCAGAACAAGAAAACTGAGATTTAATATATGCAGATAATACCAGAAAAAAAAATTATCTGATGGAAAAGAGAGATGACCTATTCTGTGAAAGGGATACTTAATCTATTTTTTATTCATTATTCCATCAATTATTAAAACACTACATAGTAAGATAGCTACATCACATACAGTTTAGAAGTGATAGAATCGCGTGTCTGTAAGAGTGTTCTTCGAGATCCAAGTCTCATGGTGCTTCCCATGTGAGTCCTAGAACCCTGTTTATGACTAGCAGGCATTACAACAAGGATAATAATTAGGGAAATTGGGGAGGAGGGGAGGGGAGACAAGTATACGTACCTCTGGCATGAAAATTACAACAGGATTTGGTGTTTGGGCATCAAACTCGATACTGTTCGCTCTTTCCCAGCCCAAAACCTAAGAATGGATTTTAAATTACTAAGAAAAGCATGCAGTCATAAAAAAAAAAAAATAATATCACAAACAGAAAATTACTTACTGATCTAGCGAACTCAATTACAGAAATTTGCATTCCCAAGCAAATCCCCAAGTAAGGAACATTGTTCTCTCTGGCATATTTGGCGGCTAGCATCATACCTCTCACACCACGATCTCCAAATCCTCCTGGAACCAAGACACAAGCTGCACTCTGCAAGTAAATTTTCCCCAAACAAATATTGTCATTACAGATTCAAAAGCAGAACATCTTTCTTTGTATTGTATTAATCATGCGGAGAGTCCCACATTGGATAGTAGTATTTACAAGCCAATATTGTGGGATTGAGCAGGCTCAACAAAATTTCAAATTCAGTATCGTATCAGAGTCTATCTAAGATCCATAAGACCACCAATTATTAGGCCAATCGGATAACACTCTAGATAGCCAGTAACGTAAAAGGTGTGCGTGTTGACTGATGAAAGTTGTGCATTAAATAGTGATATGAACTGAATAATGTTTACAAGTCAGTTTTTTAGGTTGAGTTAATCCCAATCTAAATTCTAAGAAATCCAATTTCATCACAGAAAGTCCAGCCGTGTTCCATCATAGATATTAAAGCAATGGAGAAAACATGTTCTTGTTTATTTCTCAACCAAAAACCGTCTAGCACATAGCGGGATCACATAACTAAAATCTGAAGGCCTCAACATCTTCTCACCAAACTTCCTAGATAGAATAGACTAAACTTCCATAAATTGTATGTGCTTCTAGTGCACTTACCTTCAGAGTCTTCCATGCTGCGGCATGTGCTTCTGGTGTCTGAAAGAATAAAACCAAAAAATTAAATAAGCCTGAATGCCTGCATAATGAGAAGAAACCAAATTTCTTCAAATGCAATTTGAAAGAAATCATTACTGATTGTGCACTGTCATCTTCAAGGTCAGAAGCTGCAATCCAGTCAATTGATGGTCTCAATGAGCGTGCAACACAAGCATGCAGTAGGGCCTTTAAACAGATGAGGCATAAAAAAATCAAACTATTCAGAATATTTCAGTGACATAAGAACAACCAAAAACCCCTTTTTTTTTTAATTATTTATTTAGAAATAACAATTCTAAAATCCAAATATGTTGATGTTCCGCAGTGATATGTACACTTTAGCTTTTATAAGATAAAGCATGCATAAACCAATAAGCGATAGCAGTTTTAAGAATACAGCAAAGATGTCAAAATCAGATTATTGCTAGTGAATATGGCATCAAACTTTTGGAAAGAACCAGACTTAAACGAAAAAAAAATATAAAGAAAAATTTAAATGCTATCATCTAAACAATGTTGATAGCTACATGATAAATACACAAAAATCTGGAAACAATTTTTCCATAACATATATTGCTATCCTGCTATTCTTGGGATAAATATCAAGGGAAAGAACAGCACACCTTTACAACAGATAAATATGAATCTGTTAGACCAACATATTTTCCCACCATGGCAATCCTAACCTGTAAAGTTCAAAATGCTCTGTTCACATGCACAAAATATTATGATAAATTTAGAAAAAGCATTGTAAACAGCATATATAGTACTAACAGATTCAGTAAGGTTATCATAGCTCTCAGCCATATCAGTCCATTGCCGCAAATCAGGAGGTGTAGCACGGCTGAAAAGGAATTTAAAAGTGAGACAAACTGATGTTTCCAATTATTAATATTTTTTTTCAATAAAAAGATGGAAAACAAGTAACAGACATGTCCAGCAGAACCTTCCCAATTATGACCAACATATGACGTGTTTCAATTTTGTTCAGATTTTAATAGTTAGTTCAAACCATTAAGAGATTCCAACAACTGAAAAGAGTTTCAAGATATTCAAAGTATATTTTCATAACAAGTGAACAATTATAAGATCAACCCCAAAACCAAAAGACTTGTGCTTATGCTACAGTTATTCATAAGAAGTGAACAATTATAAGATAAACTCAAGTTGACGACGGGATGTAGGGGACAGTTGGAACACAAATGCTACATTTAGTCATTGCATCACTGTTGAGAATGTAATCAACACACTCTTCATTGTTGGGCTACATCTCAAATTTTCTCATCAATTAAGGCAAGGAAAAGACAATTTGTAGAGCGCAATCAACAATATTGTAATAAGAAGAGAGGTGATGTTTGAGTTACTGTAGCAACTAAGTAAGTTAAGCTGTGCATAGCTTTTGCCAGTTATGAAAATAAAAGACAAATAAAAAACTCACCTAAGTAAGTTAAGCTGCTGTAAAATTGAGTGGTGGGCATTTTGATTCTGAAAATAGAAGCCGGACATTAAGAGGAAAACAATTACACAAATTAAAAATAGCCAAGATTCAATGGCACTAAAAATTTACTAGAGACTCACTCTAAGTAACAGGGGAATATGCCAAATATTTGGTACATCATGAATATTCAGAATATTGTTAACCTGTGAAAAAATATACAGAAAATACAGATCAATAACTAATAAATTAAAGATTATCTGGGAAATAACCAAGCATAATTCACTGAAAACTTACTGGAACATGGCAAAACTGTGAAAGTTTTTCCTTGGTACTTTCCAACAGAGGCTGCACATTGAATAAAAGTATTTTAACTACCGATATAGTGAAACTAACATCAAACACACAGCTGTCAAAACAGAAGAAAATATTTGAGAAACCCTGATGATCTCCAGTTAACTTCATGGGAAAAAATATGAACATAAAAAGATAAATTTAATTAACCACTGTATTCTCCTAAATATAGAATGAGGCAATAATCCTTTAAAAAGGAGCCACTTGATTATGACCATAATCTCATTGGAGAAGCAAGAGCAAAACCAGTGTCAAATAAGTTGCCAAATCCACACAAGCACATAAGTAGCTTTTGCAATAGCACTCAGCTTCAACCCCTTTGGTCTTAACAACCACAATCTATTTATTGATTTACCAAGAAACCAGATTTCCTCAGTAAGGCCGTATATCACAAACATTCACTCTAATAAGTAATAACAGTACCCATCCTAGCATTACCCTTACTAAAGTTCACTGCAGTGTTTTAATAGGACTCAATGCATTAGTGCTAGTATAATCAACCAAACAAAGAAATATATTATCTTCTGATCAATTTTTAAATTGTTTCAGAAGCAACAATTTTAATAATAAAGATTAAAAGTCTGTCGGTGTGTGCTCATGTGCATAGAATTATTGAAGTTTTTCACCCATTGATCTATAGATTAACCCATTGTGCCCAGTGTTTTTCACATAGACTTGGGATGAAAAATGCAGCAAATATTTCTAGACTACCAGATGAAATAATGATTATAATTATGTTCTTTGCTAACTGTGGAGCCTGAATTTCGTAACTGTGGTAAACATCAATAATTCATGTGGCTAAAAAGAAAAGAGCAGTATGATGTACATGTAAGAACGAGTGAGCAAGCAAACTTTTTATACAGTACTATAACCTAAAGACTTTGGAGCGACCATTGTTACACAGTTAATTTTAAATGCATATAGGCACCAACTGGTGCAATGATATACCTCAGCAGAGCGACTTGCTAAAAGATGAGGCGTCAAGCCCAATGCTCTTAGTTCCCTGACACTATGTTGTGTCGGCTTTGTTTTCTGAAAGAAAAATATTGCACTCAACATGAGAGAAAAGTAATCAAAAGTCTAAAACTGTAATGCACAAGTAATTGAGTATTACTTGCTCCCCCACTACACCCAGCACTGGTATCAGGCTAACATGGATGAGACAGAAGTTGTCAGGCCCTGAGAAGGAATAATGAGAGTAAAAATGTTATTTTGTTGCGACAAGATGACATTTCATGTCTATATGAAAATGTGACAATTGTATTATGCAAAGATAATATTTCTTTATTAATATAAAATTATATCAGTATTCAGTACATAATGATCATAACTTCCAAAGAGAAACTAGTGATCGTAATAAAAACAAAGACATTTATTTTTATGTAGCATATCAACATTTTTTTCCCTATAAAAATGTAACTAAAATAACGTATTTTTCCCAAACCAATGCCATAATATCAAATAAAACATCAATAAGCCTATTTAAAAGAAGTCTTCGCCAGCCTTCTAAACATCCATAAATGTACATCTTTTAAGATTAATTAATTCACCAAGAGATAGTTCTACCAATTTGAGAAATCTACCAATATGATCAAATGAATGTCCCACAACCTTTTCTCTCCTTTTGTGTATCGGTCATCTTTCCTCGACAACAGTCAAAGGATTGAATAAACATAAATAAAAGCATCTAGCCTTTTTGGGTGCATTTTATTTCTCTTCAAATCAAATATAATGATTAAAAGAGTATGCACTCCAATAGTGTATCCTGAAGTATCAAAGCCATATCCCAAATGTATTGGTCAATAACTTCTTTTAAAATAATTTCTAAAAAATAGTAGCATCAATAGTGTTTAGCTTAAAATGCCAATACATTTGAAATTTAAGCATATGGACTCATGCACATGATGATACATAAATGAATTCAGCAGCATAAAAACAGCAGTATACTTGAATGAATTATACATTAGTACTACACCAAAAATGGTACATAAAATTATTATGTACCAGATTGATCTTAAATAAAATTTGCATTCAGATTATCAAGCACAGTCAAACTCACACTTACCTAAGTATTTGGATTATATGTATTTTGCAATAGAAAACCAACAAAATCAACATTACTTATTGATTTTTTTTTTTACTCAATTTAGTTATTGTTTATTATTGTTTGACAAAGGTATTTCTACCTTTAGTATTATATTGACTAGAGGAACTTAAAAGTTACTAAAATTATTTCCTCGTCACACATGAGAGCAATGAACAGTTGAACAAAGACTCTGTAGTAGTTAAAACGTGTACATGGGGTATCTATATACAAAAATAACTAAAGTTAGTTAAAAAGCAAAAGATGCTGTCATACCCACTTGAAAGGATAATTGCCGTAGAGCCTCAATAAACGGCATAGACTCAATATCTCCTATAGATAAACAAAAATATCATTATGCTCTTTCATAATTGATTGAAGTGAATAAAGCAACTTTCAAAAAAACAGAATCATAATTGGTGATGTAAAATCTTACCCACAGTGCCTCCAAGCTCAATCACACAAACATCAGCAGGGTCTTCATTTCCATCAACCGGGATCACAGCAACCGACTCAATCCAGTTTCTGATAGCATCGGTGATATGCGGAACTACCTATTACATCAAAAACCCAAACAACTTAGTAATCTTCTCTTTACTATCCATTATATTCAACAATCAATTAAGAAGTAAACGAGAAATAGAGCACGCACACGGGCGCGAGCGATGTATTACCTGAACAGTTTTTCCAAGATAATCCCCTTTACGTTCCTTCTCAAGCACAGACTAGAAACAATCACATGAAACCATAAAGTTTAGTATTAATTAATGAATCCCGTAACATAAAATAAAACAAGCATGCACCTACCTGATATATTTTCCCAGTAGTAATATTATTATCCTTTGTAAGTGTAACATCAAGAAAACGCTCATAATTTCCCAAATCCAAATCAACCTACAAAAGTCAAAAAGCAAAAAAGTTAAAATAAAAAATATAAATTAAACACTTCCATGACCATAATAAATTCAAATTGAAATTGGCAAAAGTATATTTATGGAAAAAAATAAGAAAAATAAAAACCTCTCCGCCATCATCAAGAACAAAAACCTCTCCATGTTCAAACGGAGACATGGTACCGGCGTCAATATTCAAATACGGATCTGCGAAAAAAGAAGTTTTGGAAACGGTGAATGAAACGAAACGGTTACGAAGAAGTTGAGTTAGTTAGAGAGAGAGTGGGAACCGATTTTGATGGAAGTAACGCGGAGGCCGCAGGCTTTGAGGACGACGCCGATGCTGCTGGCGGTGACGCCTTTGCCGAGGCCGCTAACGACTCCGCCGGAGATGAGAACGTACTTCATTTTTGGGTTGGGGAATGAATGAATGAGCTGTAGGTGAAGTGTTTGTGTTTATATCCGAGCGGGAAGGTTGATATTTTGGTGGGAGGAATAAGATAGCATCACCAAGATGAAATCAAACTGCTCAAGTTAACTCTAGTTCTACTAAAAGTGCAATTTAAAACAAGCATTATGGATTATATTTTATTTATATTTTCGACGAATTTTTAGTCGTAGTCACACGTTTTTGATTGGTCGATTAAGATCGGACGATTTTGATTTTAGATCGACATTTTTAAAAAGATAAAATTTAAATTTATTTGATTAATATCAGACATCCAATCCAATCCAATGATGTCATTGGTTTGTGACTTGGTGAAAAAGATTGCTTGAAATCTACAATTTCCAAATATAGAGGCTACACCTTCCTGCTTTTACTTTTTGCTTCCCCGTACTGATACATACCAACCCATGTCAATTTTATTTTGTGGTGTCGTAAGCAATAATAATAGTTCTCATAAAAGGATGAAATACTGTTGGTGTCGTTTTTCTTCTTTGTTTTGTTTCATAAAAACACATTTTATTCAACCTATTAACAATTATATGTAGTCACACACATGTGAGTAAAAGCATCCCCTTTAGTTTCATGTGCTACTGTATAAATCTGAAACAATCGAAATAATAAATAATAAGGACTTGCAAATATGCACTTTCCCACTATGATTTTTTGTGGAAATAATTGACATATTCCTTTTTGTATCCTAAGATCCCCCGACTGCTTGTTGGAGGAAAAGTGTATTCCATAATTTTTCTAATGAGAAACGTGATTAATAGCCATTCACTATCATTAAAAAATATATACAGCATTACTCTCCTCTCGTATCAGAAAAAAATTAAATAAATCATCTATTGTGGTCTTCAACCTTTATTTGTTCTGAAAGGACATAATATGCTGTCTGCACTAAGACTTTTTCTTTAAAAAATACATATGAGATATTCCTGCGTTCTGTTTAAAATCTTTTGTGGCTCTTGCTTCAGTTTTTTTAAACGACTGAAGAGCACTCACTTCGGCCTTGATTATCTGCATTGCCTGAATTACACAAAACGTAGTTTGCCTTGATTATAAACATTTTTCACTAAAAAAAAGGAGAATAATTAGTGACAACAATTATAAAACACGTGTCCGTCACTAATAGGGAGTCTGCGATCATAAACCACATCAGCCACAAGATGCTACATACCCTCCAAATTTAAGATCGAACGGTTCTGACTACACTAATAATTCACACAGTTAACAATCTCATCCGTTGATTCAGATCGGATGGCCGGAAACTGCTATTGCGTCACGCAGCTACAGCACGAAATCCATTTCCCGCTTTTTGCACCCCCAAGAAAACTCAGATACACTTCTATACGTTTCACTGCGTCCTTCCTTTCCTTTCATTCATGGCAGAAAACAGAAGAAGAAAAACCAAACCTTCAAATTTTGCTCAAAATTCGCAACATTGAATAACCCATTTTCATCCAAAACAATTTCTTGGTGTTGGATCCAACAATGGGTTTCGATTCGAATTTGGGAGGTTCACCATCTTCATCTTCACCTAGTAGCAAACGCACCAGAGACCCCGAAGAAGAAGTTTATGTCGATAATCTTCGTTCTCACAAACGTTACCTAAGCGAGGTTCAACATCTTTGTCTCATTTACCTTTTGTCCTGTTATTGTTGTTTTTCATATTTTATTTTTAAATTTTTTAACTTTAACATAACTTCCAAATTGTATTGGTTTCAGTATTTACCCACTTGACAATTATTGTGAATCTATGTTAGGATTTTTTTTTTTGGTTTCTCTAATTTATTGCTTGTTTCAATTTCCGTATCCTTGTGATCTTTAGCAGTTATTATTATGCTCTGGACAAATAATTATATTAATAATTTTATGAATATTTGAATAGATTATTGTGTAACTGAGCTTAAAAACTATTTTTGAAGATTTTTGTTTGAAGGACATGTTTGTTTTGATCATTTTTGTGATTATAAGTTTTTATGTATGTTTTTGTTACAATCAAATGAAATGAGGTACTATAGGCTTTAAATTAGAGTTGGTTAATTTTTTGTTTCACTTTGTAGATAATGGCATCAAGTCTTAATGGATTAACAGTTGGAGACTCACTTCCTGATAATCTCATGGAATCTCCAGCAAGGTCTGAAAGTGCTTTCTCTCTCAGGTAAAATCAAAATTCTATGAATGAGGTTTATTTTGTAGTATCATATCAGCTGTAATTATTTGATAACGAATAGGACCAAACATGTGCAATGTTAATGTATGAGCTAGCTTCGTATTGCTTGTGGAGCGAGTTATTGCCTGTTGCATTATTGCATTTTATACATATTTTGGCAGTGTATGTTGGCTTCAGAAATCTCTGGAAAATTATACTCGTTTGATTTTCTTTGCTTGTTTCTTTTTATCCTTTTTCCTTCATACTTGAGAGTTTGGTTAAAAGTATTTAAATCATCATTCTAGCCACACAAAAGATATGCATACTGGTGCAGAGTTCTTTGGTTATGCAATTTTCTTTTTGTAGAACATTATGCCTTTTTTTTTTTTTACCTTTTCTTTTAGTCTCTTAATTTGGTTCAAAATGCCAGAGTCTTTTCCCATTAGGCAGATTGATTACACCCATCAAATGATATCATAATTCCCTATCATGAAAAATATCTAATAATTATCATTTAACTTTAAATCTTTCATAATGGTTTGGCTTATAGTTTTACACTTTTATTTTATACGAATAAGTGTTGAGAATGATGTTCCCTTTGCTATTCCAGAATGAAAGAGGACCACTAAAAATTTTCACTATGGTTTTGTTGTGAACAAACTCCAAAGCCTGATGTAGGTAAAAGGTCTTTATTTGCGCATCATGACCATACTCCATATTTTTAAGACATTCAGCTGGCATCAATGCATCGTTAAATGAATCTATCGCATAGCCTCTTATATGCTCTATAGCTCAACTAACTCAACCTTCAATTTTTTGGGGTTTTTGGCTCTCATAGCACAGAGTAATAGGCGGTATCTACTTGATACTCCTGATACATACTGTGGCTATTTTAATCATATATGTGGACTATTTGATAATAATAAAAAAATAACGCAGCGGTATGCATGAACTAGAATTCGGGACCATTTACTTTCCAGCCATAGCGATTTGCTACTGTTAGCTCGACATTTGTAAAGCATATTAATATTAAATAAATGTGGACGGCAACAAGAAAAAAGTTTCCCTGGGAAGCATGAATGGGTGGGAAATTATTTGTATACTAGTTTCAAATAGACTCGGCACAATGGTAAAGTTATTGCCATGTGACTGAAAGGTCCCAAGTTCAAGTCCTGGAAACAACCTCTTGTGTAAAAAACTGGGTAAGGCTGCGTACAATATACCAAAATGGTGGGACCCCTTCCCAGACTCTGCGTATGTGGGAGCTTTAATACACCAGGCTGCCCACTAGTTGCGATTAGACAATAACTGATGCAATCTAGAGTCAACTAAAAGCATGTTGCTTAATTTCTCTTGTCATGTTTACACACCATAAGCATTTTTCCAGTCTTTATATGATTTAAACTCTATTTACAAATAAATAACTTCAAAATAATTCATATGAAGTTACATGCTTTTAAGAAGTATTTTTGTCGCTAACTAAATGTATATGCTATTTCTTGTGTTTGAAAAATTCTTACATTCCCAAGCATTATGTGTAAGGTTATATATGTGTTTCCATATGTCTGATTTCATAGTTTTATTCAAATTGTATAATAAACATGACTCAGGTTGTGGACGGTTTACTTAGTTCTCAATTTTCCTGATGCTACTCTTTTCCAGTGTTTACCCGCATTGTGTTTATTTATGCTCTTATTCAAAATGCTTAGATATAATGCATAGAAAATTATAATTTCCCAGCACCAATAGTGAACAGCTAGCAATCTTTTGTTGAAATTAATTCGTTGTGTCTCAGATACTTCCTTTTGTTGAACTTATTTTTAGGGATGACATGTCTTTACAATATTCACCAATGTCAGAAGACTCCGACGACTCAAGGTTTTGCGAGACCGCTGTGCATAGTTGCTCATCCCATCCGGATAGCCGACCCGGCAGTCCGGTTTCTCCATGCAGATATCAAAGATCACAAAACACATTTTCTTCAGCGCCTTCTACAAGTTTAAATGCATCTCATGGCTTTCCAGTCTCAGCAGTTACTTGCTCCCAGCCTCGCCAGCGAAGCTCAGACTCCGACGGCCGCTTCCCATCATCTCCAAGTGATATATGCCACTCAGCTGACTTAAGAAGAGCTGCACTTCTAAGATCTGTGCAGATGAGAACACATCCTCCTGGCTCTGCATCTTTGGAGCTGCCATTTGGTTCAGGTCAAGAGCCTCCTCCTAATATTTATCCCGAGGAAAGGCCATGCTCATACCTGAAATCTATGGTTGACGAGAGAGATTATCAAATTGAAGAGTGTTCGCCAGTTGGTATTCCTGAACCTGAGTTTAACCATGAGAATAAACCTTGCAGGGTCTTGAATATGGATCCAAAAGAAGCGGATTCCGGAGGTTAATTACTAAAAAGTTTGTTAGTCTCTGATGGGAAAGGGTTGCATGTGTTGTGTCTGACCAAAAAGAAATGGCTAGTGTTTAATCTTATTGGAATATGTCCTCACACCATGGCATTATTTATCTTCTCCAATAAATATTCTCGCTAGCTCATTCTTCAAATTCAATACAATTTTAACAATCGTGTGTTTGGTATTTTAAAAAGCTGTGGTGTGACTGCACATTTAGTGGAAGCTTACAATTGGAGCTTCAGAAAACCTGCAGTGAGAGGGGCATAAAACGCGAGGTGGAGGTGGACCTGCAGGGTTACCAAACACACTACAAATCACAAACAACAATGTCAAAAGCATAAACAAGCTATAACAAATTCAGAACTCAACCACAACAAATAACAAAACATTAATTTGAGGCTTACCTTGTATGATGAAGATGAAACAACGATCAAACACAGTTTGATGGCTACAATTTGACGAAGACATGAAGACTTTGGTTCTAATATTTCTTGGCAAAAAAAAATTCCCTTAATTTGATAAGTCGTATGAAAAAGGGGACAATACACTCTGTTGAACAATGTTCAATATCACATCTTGTGTTATACTTGTTTAAGTTGATGATCTTATGTCATTTGAGCTAATAAATAGAAAATAGGAAAAGACGCCTAGAAGGGGGGGGGGACTAACCATGCTCAAGCATTGCAACTATTGATCACAAATTCAAATAGGTACTTATAAATTTTACAGTTAAAAATCTCCAATTTTACTCTTGCTAATAAATAATTCTCGCATTGAAAATCTACCCCTTTAGACTATCTTCTCTTATATATAGACTCCACAACAATATTACTACAAGTCATTTTTAAGTGTCTTATTATTGCTTAAAGATGTCTATTTAGTTATTTATGTTCATATTTTTAACACTTTAAAAACTATCTCCAATTTTACTGTTGTATTACAAGTGAAAAATCTGTCACCTACGTATAAAATATAAAAAAGAACAGCTACAAGCCGTATAAAAGAAACCAAGTTCAAATATCAATAAAAATTAACCAAGGGTTATATAATTTCGCATTAGGTTTAACAATCAATTTTCTATGATCACGAAATGTGGAATGCAGACCCCAACCGGTTCACCAAACCGACCAAGTCTCTAGTTTACAACGATTTTAGCCGAGTTAGACGAGTTCTTGTCATTCCTAACTTAGGCCATCCCAGCCAAGTTTTAAAATACTGAATATCAACAGCTGTCTCAAAATATTACCTTATGTTTTGAGTTCATATTTAATTGAGATTGTTCTCTTCTTATAATTAAATTCTTCTGTTCTTATAATTAATCAACGACTAGACGAGAAACGAGAAACAAGTATCACGTGGATACTTATCGTTGTTGTCTTGTATTAACCATAGTAGTTGTCATGTATTAACCATCTTCATCTTCATGTGACAAGTTTATACCATAAACCAACGAAGGAAACAGATTGTAAAAGTTCTCGTCCTTCCCAAAAATCGTCTCAGGTAAACTACAACAGGGCAAAGAATAATCTCCATTACCCCAAAATTGTTCTATAATATAGGATCATTAAAACAGACTCAAATTAAGTACTACAAGTCTCCACGTTGAAAATCTCCCAGCAATTTTGATGTCAATGTCAAACATTCATCACAAGGAGCTGCAGTGGGACACTAGCTTTCAGACTAGATGGTAGAAACTGCACCGTTAAGTCAAGCATATGTAGACAAGATGTTTTTCTTGAGAGTCAATTCGTCGGCCTTAGCAGGGCTGATAGACTGCATCAATCATCACAGATAATGAGTGTACCACGATTATGAAATTTTTACAACAATTTGTCTACTTCAATTCTTAATCTCCTTTAAGAACCAAATAATTAAAATTTGTAAGCATAATTTTAATTTATTGCAAAAAAGTTATTTCAAGGAACCAAAGAGAAATTCAAGTTTAACCATGGAACATATTATTTCATGCATCAAGTGAAACTTTCAAGGTTTTAGCTTTGCAAAGAGAATATTACCTTTTCAAGTAGTCGCTCTAGGCGTTGAATTTCATTCTTAGCATAATCAGAACCTTTCTCCAAGTACTTCTTAGAAACTTTCAGGTAAATCTTCCCGTATCTAATGGAGAAAAAAAAATTTGTAGCATTATTGTCTCTAGCTTTTTGCTTAAGCAACATAACAGGGTCAAGTACCATAAAGTATACACATGCAAATTAAACGGTTCTCAAGGGGCATAATTTCAAGGGACAATATTCTGAAATGATGATGTTACATTACCTAGAAGCAGAACCCTTGAGCTTCTCAACTTGCTCTTCAATTCGGGCAAACACGGCCTTCTTCTCTTCGCCATTAGCAGCTACAAACTCCTTTACCAATTCGTCCAAGTCTTCCACTATACCAGCCTATACAGAAATATCAAGTGTGAGCACAATGTTAAATGCAACAATTTGAACTCTTTATGCTTTATCCCACCCCAAAGCCACCATTGTCCACTGCCACCAATTTTTTATATGAAAAAAATGAAAAATCAGAGAGAGAAACAAACAATGCTTCTCTTTGATCTGAATTCACTAACCTCAGAAGTAAGCTGTCCTTTTGCATCTCGACTTGTTCCAGATTTCTCATTGATAAAAGCCACAAAGTCATCCAAGTCTCTTCCACCTCCATAATCTTCTCCGGCTTTGTTGCCCTTTGGGAAAAACTTCAAGGTAGGAAATCCACTTACATCATACCTGCATAAAAGTTATTGCAGAAATCTTTAGTTATTTATGATATTGTACTCTTCCACCTCCAAGTCTTCACTAACTGCAGTTTTTGCTTAATATAATTGCATACTTTAATTATGTATTGTCATATGAGCAGTGTTAACATTTTTCCCATTTGTTTTGGTTCCTACATTTTTTCTTCTTGCTACATCATGCAGTTTGATCTAGTAGGCCCGAACAATCTGACCTCACTTTTTAAATTTGACTCATTCAGATTTAAAACTAACTCTTTTTAAGATTAGGCAACTAAAACTTACTTTTCAGCCAGGTCCCTATATTTGTCGGCGTCCAAATTTGCAATCACTACATCGTCCTCCGATTTAAAAACTGCGGCAACTTTTTCATAAATCTGAAGGGGAAAAGAGCATAGCCAAGTTAAACATAACTCTTTCAAAAAATAAATGCACCAACTTTAAATAGATAAAAAGGAAACTGCAATGATATCAACTTACAGGAGCAAGACTTTTGCAATGTCCACACCTGGCAAAATAACAAAGGTTCATAAGATATAGCAGTAATTGAGATTTTTTACAAACATTCCATGATTGGATGAAACGAGGACATTACTAATTTACAATATTTTAATGCAAAACAAAGAGGAAATGAACAAAATTAATGATTAAAAAATGGCAATATGATAATTATTGGTGAGTAGTGAGTACCATGGTGCATAAAACTCAACCAAGACATCTTTGGTTTCATCCAAGACAACTTCGTTGAAGGTTTCAGGTGTTAGCACCACTACATGAGATGGAGCTGTAGCAATCTTCACATTGGTTCCTGTAAGTCAAAACCTCTGTTTAGGAAATCCATTACAATAGTACAATTGCAAATAAAATACAAAGAGAAGAGAGAAAGGGGAAAACTAAACCATGCTAAAGTTATGCTCAACACCATCACAGAAACTAAAAAAATCAAAGTGCACAGATTTTGATGATTTAGGACCTAAAACTCTAGCATCTCAGGAAAATCAATCCTACATTGAAGTACTTCAAAAAAAGTATATGATGCTACAGGATGGGTGGGTCTTTGTGATGTTTCCGAAGGGTGGCACTATGTTTCCTTAGAAGTTACACAAAAGTGTGAACATCTGAATGTTTCTGTTTCATAGATATTACAGTAACAGATGGCTTTAAAACGGCAAATAGTACCTCCTTCTGTGTTTACAAAATCAGCAAGTGATTCTGCAGTGCGTGGCCCTTCAAACCTACAGGAATTTCCCGAAATCAAGTATTAGATAACAAAAAATAGACGTGAAATGCAGGATAAGTAAATATGAGCTGAGATATAAAATCATATCAATATTATTTTCTAAAAAGTCAAGGTCTTCTCACTTTTTGGGTTCCAGAGATCCTTTTGGAAACCACTGAATCGTTGGGTACCCAGAGACACCATATTTGCTGCACACACTCTTATGCTCATCACAGTCCACCTATAGCAAATTATTAAGTTAACTTCATCATATGTGTAATGACCCAATTGAATCGTGAACAAGAAAGGCCAAAAAGAAACCACAAAGTCCAAAGCACAAAGATTATGAGGAAAATTTGTGAAGAATATAACTTTCCAAGGATGATCTATCCCTCCAACTTTCATTTATAAATAAAAGAATGGGGAAGGGGACATCATTTATAAAATGTAAAGAGTTCAACAGTGCAGAAAAAGAATCCCAGAGTGATTACATGATAAATGTTAAGGTTGCAGCTTAAACTTAACGTTTATGAAGACATGTATACATGCTTCATAGTAAAAACTCGATTACCTTACACACACAATCATAAACAGATAAAGTTTACTAAAGCTTAACAAACAGCACGAAACATTTTACCAAGGTAAAATACAAACTACGAACAATGATCAAATGTATAGTAAATGCAGAGAAAAACCAGCGGGCTGACCTTGGCAATCAAAACAGATTTGGCTTTCTTGAAGCTGTTACCGAGCTTTTCGTATTCCGGAGCAAGCTTTTTGCAGTGTCCACACCTATTATCACAGATAAAGCCGAACATTAATATAAGATAACCATGCATCTTATTTGAAGCATAACAAATTATAAACGGCCAATAAAGCTTCAAAAAGATTGTCTTCACCAAGCTAGAGATAACACTTACTCTACATTACAAATTACAAAGCGAAACTACTTAGTTGCAAGTACAATGAATAGTCTATACTCAACTTTGTGAACCTTAGTTGTTAATTAAAATTCCACTTCCTACTCGCCAACCTTAATAGATAGTGTTTTGGATCATCCGTCCTTCAGAGTTCATTCTATTAGAAGATATTTACTATTGTTATCTATCAAAACTCAAAAGAATATAAATCAAATAGCCGACATTCAAAAGAATCACATTGAGACACATAAGTTTATTTACTATAAAGTACATAAACTATGGAGTCGCTGATTAGTCATCAGCCTATTTATTTTATGCAGACCAAAGCACATAGTCTTATTATATAAAGTTCAGTGTAATTTTTTTTGCACATACACCATGTGTTTGCCAAATCAACTAATGACGAGGCATAAGTCATTGGATGCATGTGTAAAACTTTTTTACACTGAAGGTGTATATAAGCTAAACTCTACACTTTTTTACCCTTGACAGTGTATATAAGTTAAACTCTACTTATGTAACATGATTATTTTTTGTTTACAACTTCTAAAAAAGTTCCTACTGTCTTATCATTCTAATACTAATTATAATTAGATTGAAGGGGTAAAAAAGGTTAGATTATGAGTAATTAAATCAAGAAACACAATCACCAGGTAAAAAGAAAACTAGCAACACTAAATTACCGTAATTAAGAAACTATAGAACAATGATCTAAACTAAATTGCATCAAGAGCTAAAATGGCATCGCATCATGTACAACAATCCGTAATCGTAAATCAACAGATGATAAAACTACAATCCGAACAAATCCGATTGAAGAGAATCAGAAAAACGAGAAGATCGTGAAAATTACCAAGGGGCGTAGAACTCAACGAGAGCTCCTTTATCTTGACCAACTTCCTTCTCGAAATTTTCTTCAGTCAGCACAACGACGTCGTCTGCTGAAACTGATACGAATAGAATTGCAAACGCGAACGATGCTAATGCTATTCTGCTCCAGATCTGATGCATCTCCATTTTCATCTTCTTCTTCTTTCGGTTTCGGTTCAACCGCTACAGCACGTGACTGATTATATATAAGCTACTGCGTATGTGTATTAGTTTCTTTTCGGGGAACGTACACCCGTAAATTAAGGTGTACCGGTGCTACTACTTCAAAAAATCTTTAAATGTATTATTATTTTTATGAAATAAAGAGTTATTTGTTGATATTTATATTTTAGAAAATGTTATTTCATTAGAAAAAACATTATTTTGTTGTCTATAAAAATTATACTAATTTTTTATATTTTATTGTAAAAAAATAATTAAAATTTTCTAATATGATTCCTAAAAATTCAAAAAAATTAAACTTTATTTCGTCGACGTTTTTGGTAAATAAGATTTAATTATTATATTTATAGGTGATAGAAAACAATTTTTCTCTTCAAAAAATAACACATTTAATTATTAATTTATTGATTTGGTGTATCAATACACTCAAATTTATATATGTACCATAAAATTTGCCTTTTTTCGATGTTTGATCACGTGGCATTGTTTCATTGCTTCTCTTTAAAGGATAGGAATCGTCCTTGTTTCCCACTTAATGACGCTTGTTGTTGAAGTGGCATCGTGTAAGTGGCTCAAACACCCTATGTGTGCATACTACCTGCCACGTGTAAGTTAGACACGTGGTGTCATCTTTTTACAAAAATAAATGTAACAAGAAAATCAATATACTAATTTTAGCTAACATTTTGAAACGGAGGGAGTAATATATTTGGAATAATACTTTGTAAATTAGCTTCCCAAACATTAAGGCTGTGTTTGGTAACACAAAAAAGTTAGCTTATAGCTTGTTGAACTAGCTTATAAGTTTGTTGAATAAAAATGTGATGTGTTTGGTAACAAGTTTTTCTAACAAGCTTGTAGCTTTTTATGAAAAGCTATTTCAAATAACTTTTAAGATAGCCGGTAGCTTTTTATATTTTCTTCTAATTTTAACCCTATTAATATTTTTTAATAAAACACTACCATGTTCATGTTTATAACTTCCACGTTTTTTCCTAAAAAAAAAAAAATTGTCGGGCTTTTTATTTAAGGAATGCTTTATATATATATGGGCAAATTCTATGGTACACTCAAACATTTGAGTGTATTGGTACATCAAATCTTTAAAATAATTGTTAAATGAGTTATTATTTGTAGGAAAAAATTATTTTCTATCACCTATAATTATAATAACTAAATCATATTTACCAAAAACGTCAACGCAATAAAATTTAAATTTTCTGAATTTTTATTACTCATAATAGAGAATTTTGATTATTTTTTACAATAAAATGTAAAAAAAATTAGTATGATTTTTATAAAAAAAATGAAATGATATTTTTTTCTAATGAAATGATATTTTCTAAATTTAAATATCAACAAATAACTCTCTTTTTTCATAAAAAAATGATAGTTAATGTATAAATTTTTGAAACAAGAGTACTGGTACACCTTAATTGGCGGATGCCCTATCTATTTTGACAAAAAGTACCCTTTTTCTCTATTTTTATTGTCATTAAAGACATGCCCTTTTAAGTCATTTCTCACCACATTAATAGTTTCTCTCTCTCTTTCTCTCAAAATTCCTCCCACGCGCCCACTCCATTGCTGTACCGCACAACACAGCTCTCAGCTACGCGCTGCCGGTTGTCAACGGAATTTTGCGCCGCCGTATTCCATTTTAGAGCAGTGCTGAAACTGAGGACGGAAGGTCAGGAACTGCAAGCCGGCAGAACAACATTGTTCCAACTTTTGTTGAGGGTGTGATGAGAGTTTATGATAACAATACCTGACCGACCATGTTGTTTTGATCTAAGAATATGAAGATCTGTTTTTTTTGTTAGTGATTGGATTAAACGTAGATCTTGGTTGGTTTCAAATGCTTCCGTTGGGTTTCCATGGCCGCTTATCCACCTTCTGCTCTAACAATCACGTGAAGGTTTTTTTTTTGGGAAAGTGAGAGAAGAAATATGTGTGGTGAGAAATGACTTAAAAGGGCATATATTTAATGATAGTTAAAAAAAAGAAAAGGGACATTTTTTGTCAAAAGTTGATATGTGTAGGATGCTAATGCACACCTTCTAAAGGGAAATGCTAATATACACGCAGCTTAATTTTAGAAGGTGTGCATTAGCATCCTACACATATCAACTTTTGACAAAAAATGCCCCTTTTCTTTTTTTTAACTATCATTAAATATATGCCCTTTTAAGTTAAGGAAATACTTATATGCCTTTTTTTAACTATATATATATATATATATATATATATATATGTTTTAGTTAAGGAAATACTTTATATTTTATTATAATTAGCCTACTGTACACCACACAAAAAATAACTAGCTTATTGTAAGTTGTAAAAAAAATTATATTCCAGCTCGCATTTTGTTTTCACCTTCCACTTATTTTTGGGATTTATGAAAGCAGAGATCAAAGTTGTCGGTGAAATTTCTTTGAGGATTAAAAGTCGAAGAAATTTTTTATGGAGACTACGACCAAAAATTTGAATAATTATAGAGACCAAAAATATATTTAACTATAAATTAAAATATTAAAAAATAAATACATTAGAAAAAATGTTGTGTGTGTCTATATATATATATATATATATATATATATATATATATATATATATATATATATATATATATATATAACTTCATATAAAACATGTCTTTTTATGTAATTTTATACTTATCAGTCAGTTCAACAACTAATTTTACCAAACACATTATTTTTAAATAAGCGAGTTTTTCAGCTATAAGCTATCAGCTAGCTTATAGCTTCTTTTTATTGAATAAAGCCTAACAGAATGCTCATTACTAATTTTTGAACATCCACCTTCTTGATTAACCCATTTAGCATAGTAAATGTCATTCCAAGCAAAACTGGGTATGTATCCCAATCTAGCCTTTAGTACATTAGTGTCGGGATAGTATTTAGCTTTTAAGCACTTAGCCAGAAAGGATGTAGGGTGTTTATGAAGCCTCCCCACCAAAAGCTGCAAATAGCTTTCTCCATTCTATTACAAATATCCTGAGGAATTAAGAAAACACTCATAACATAGGTGGGGATTGTTTGAATCACGGCTCTGATAAGTACACCTCTTCCTAAAAAAAATAAATTATTTTCCTTCCTTCCTTTCAATTTACTCCTGATTATGTCTATTAAGAAGATAAGAATTTAATTTTTGGATCTGCCTACATGCGTAGGGAGGCCCAAATACTTTGAAATGTTATTAGTTACCTGAATGGGCATAAAGGATTGAAATTCATTCTTAACATTCTGTAAGATATTTGGACTGAACACCATTTCAGACTTGCTTAGGTTAATCCTTTGTCCTGAAATCCTTTGGTATTCTTCAAAAATGTCCAGTAGGTACTTTACTTCTATCTTGTTTGCTCTGCAGAAAATCATGTTATCATCAGCAAAAAACAAATGAGAGATATGAGATGCATTTATGGCTATAACAATCCCATGGATTTTACCCTGATCTTGATGGGATGTTATAAGACCTGTTGTTTTTTTGATTTTAAAATCACGAGAGAGCTTTGAAACAATTACCGGGGTGAGTCACGACCAAGTCGCTTTCTTTAAGACGTTTCACGGCACTACCCAAGTTGTGCAAGGTAGACTAGCAACCGCGGCGTCTCCAGGATAAAACAGCCCAGATTCTTTCTGTACGATTAAAGGCTGCACTGCCACCTCAATATGGTTTAGAAAAACCACTCTTATATGGTTCGCAGACCACTCGAGAAAACCGAAAAAGCCAACAGGGGAGGAAGAAAAGAACGGTTCGTCAACACAAACCGCGGGAGATGAGAAGGGGAGAAAACCAGAGAAGTGGAAAACGTGGCTGAGACTTAGTCTCTGCAGAAATCTCGGAGCAAAAAAAAAATAGGAAAGGATTTTTTTTTATTTTCTGAGCCCAAAAAAAATTCCTTTTATGGCCCAGGCCCAAGCCCGGTCGGACGGCGGCGTCGTGCGTGTTATATTTATTTTGGCATGGCTCACTCCGTTCACAAAAGTGGATACCCCAAGGGCACACCCTTGGGAGTGATTTCCCACATACATAAACACTACTAGAGTGTGTGATTTACCCAATGTGGGACATAGGAAATTTTCAATTCACACTTTACACTAGTTTCTCCATCCTTGTGTTTACATTCCAATGGCTCCTCTACCTCACTAGTATACTCCAAGTTTCATCCAATATACACTAGTGTTCCAACAAGACCTGACAACACCTCAACAAAAATAATGAACAAGTAAGGAGAGAGACGATCTCCCTGCCTAATGCCCCTCTTAGGTTTGAAACTGTTAGATGGATAACTATTTATAAGGACGGAGTAAGATACACTTCTAACACATAGCATAATAGTATTGACTAAGTTATTAAGAAAGCCCGTAGTTAAAAGAGTGGCCTCAAGAAAATTCCATTTCACCCAGTCATATGCTTTTTCCATGTCAAGCTTTATTCCAACTAGGGGTGTTCAAATCCAAACCGATCCAAAATAAAACCGCAAACCGATCCAAAAAAACCGAAAACCGCAAAAAACCGAATATTTTTGGATGCGTTTGGACGTTGTTTTGTAAAAACCGCTAGGATCGGATCGGTTTTCGGACCACTTTTTCAAAACCGAACCGAACCGCAAAAGTAAATATTAATACTTTTTTTTAATAGTATTATATGCTACATTATTATGTTGCTTGTTGGTTTTTAATCTTATATATTTCACTAATTTAATCTATATTATTATTATTATTTCATGTGTTAAAAAATGATCGATGATTTTCATATTATAATTTAATTTTTTTAATATAGTTTGCATCAAACATTTATTTTACCGTGTTTAGGTAATATTAGTATTAATAAAAAATATGCAAATAATTTTATTTTTTTTACATTTTGGATATCCAAAAACCGATCCAAATCAAACCGCATATATTTGGATCGGATCGGTTCGGATTTTTTTTAAATAATCATCCAAACCGAACCGAACCGCATGTGATTTTTATTTTGGATCGGATGATATTTTGCCTCAAAACCGATCCAAACCGGACCGCGAACACCCCTAATTCCAACAACACCCTTTTTTCTTATTTTGATGGGTTTTAAGAAAATGGAATGTTTCATAAGCTAAAATGGTGTTGTCATAAATGAGTCTTTCAGGGATAAAAGCACTTTGTTGGGGCTAATGATAGTTGGAAGAATTTTTTTAATTTTGTTAGCAATCATTTTTGTGATAATTTTAAGCAGAATATTACAAAGAGCTATAGATGTAAAACCAGAAGGGAGCTTTGGGTCTTTTATCTTAGAGATTAGGCAAAGAAAAGTATGATTGATATTACCAGGGTCGTCATTTTGATTTAGAATGTTTAACACATAATTTGTAATGTCAGATCCAAAGACATCCTAGTAAGATTGATAGAACAGGGCATGGAGCCCATCAGGGCCTGGGGTAGCTGAACTTTTCATTTGCTTTATTGCTTCAAAAACTTCTGATGCACTAAAATCTTACTTTAGATAATCATGGTTCTTTGGTGTGATTTTGTCTTTTACCACATCAATATATTGCTGCATACAAATAGGATTAAAAGTTTCAAAAATATTCTAAGTTTATTTGAAAACTCTAAGAGATCGGCGCATTTAATTTATTTTTTACAAAATATATGATGCAACTTGTGGACGTTAGACCAAAGCGCCACTTATGGTCCATCTTAATTTAGAAGAGCTTTCTAATTTTTATAAGTAAGTATTCATGTAATTTCTTACTTAAGGTCAACTTTAAAATTTAGGTTTAATGACAGTTTTAACCTCCTAACTTTTCTAAAGTTACGATTTTGGCCTCTAAGAAAAAAAACTACAAAACCGCCCCCTAAGTTTTGCACATGTGACAGTTTTAGCCTCCAAGACCAATTTTGACTCGGTCTACGCTAACGTGGCACCCTAAGTGAGGTGTCACGTGTTATTTTTTTTTGACCTTGGGGGACCAAAACTGCTACAATTGCAAAACTTAGGGGATTTTTGTAGTTTTTTCTTAGGGGGCAAAAATCGCAACTTCGTAAAAGTTATGGTCCAAAAATTGCTATTAAGCCTAAAATTTAATTAAAAGTTCTCTTTTTAATAATGATGAATGAAAATTAACTTCTCTTTAGTTCTTGAATCTGACATCTAATTCTTATAATAATATCTTTACCATTATGATGAATCCTCGTTGACATATCAATTTTTTGGTTTGTGGTGTCTTCTTCTTAACCTAATCCATCTTTAGTTCCTTTTCCTCTTTTACTAGGTATATAACCCGTACGTTGCACGAGTTTGATTAAAATATTGCTTTTAATATTTCTTTTTCGACACTCATGCTTGTTGTCAATGTCGCTTATAAGAAAGATTGAAATAAGCTCCAGTTAACATATGATTAATCTTTGGTAGTTTCGTCTTTTTCATCTTTTGATCATGTTCTTAGAAATTATACCTTTTGATAATGTCTTTGGAAATTATGCCTCCTCACATCATAAATATTAAAAAAACAATTCTTGTGTTGATAAATTAGTTTCATTTAAAGTTTCCTATCAAACCTTCACTTTGAGTAATTCTACTCCTCGTCACTTTGCGTAGTGCTTTTTTTTTTTTTTTTTTTTTCTATTCTGGATGTCATTTATGTTCTCCAATATATATTTTTTTGTATTATTATGTTTTGCTATATATAACACTGTTATAGTGAGAATATAACATTATTATTTTAAGATAAGATTGTTTTTAGTATTATCCAATCTTATATTATAAACTTAATAGAATAAAAAAAAGGATTGGACTTATATAACCAAACTACCGAAGTTTAATTACATTTATACTAGAGATTACCATTAAAAAGGAGTGGAAAGTTTTATAAGAGCTCCACAAAATCACAATTCTAACTTAAAATTAGATAATTCCTTAAAAAAAACTTAAAATTAGATAATATAAAAGAGAGTGAGAAGTTTCTCTATAGAATGTCACATCATCATGATTTTAACTTACGAAAAATTAAAGCTTTCAAAATTCGAAAGACATATTCGAGACAAAAAAAAAAACGTAAGGATATAAATCGGAACAATGGGTATGAAGTTTAAAAGGACAACGACATTTTATTCAAAGAATATCATAAGAGTAAATTTAATTGCATCAATCATCTCCAAATAAAAAATCATTATCGACATTGCAATTTTGATCATTTTTTTCTTAATAAATATATTGATTGGAGTACCATTTTTTATTCAAACTATAGAAAATTTTCACTTAATTTAGCTCCTGCAATTTACTTCAGATAACGTACAAAGAATCGATGAGTATGCCAATGCATTTTGTTTAATTAACGATAGTATCTTATGTAATATATTGACACTCTCTCAATCCATTGTGACGTTTTGTGATTCAAACCTTTGTTTTTGACAAAATATGATCAAATCTGAAAAGTACAAAAATAAGAAAATTATAGTTGGTTCAAATTATCTATGTGATGTAATTAAAATGAAGAATGAAAAGAAAGACAAACGTAAATTGAAAGAGTTAAAGATTCATAATTATGATGACATTTATAACCATCCATATAAATCAGCATAGTAAAATAAATTGGCATCTAAGATTTAAGATTGAAAAAGTGTGTGAAAGAGTGCTTCTTGGGACACTTGTTTACGTTGTTTTAGCTGAACATTCAAACTCTCATATAACCTATAGACCACTTAAAAGTAGATTTTCATGAATAATTAAGTTATGTATCAAAAAATAAATAATGAAATTATAAAACTGATCTTGACCAAAAAATAATAATTATAAAACATATATATTATTACAAAGCCACCTCAAAATGAAATTATTATACTCTGAATGCTCACTCTGCATTTTTTTACAATTCGGTTTTGCGTCTATACGTGGATTCGTTAGATTGTCTGTGGTAGTTATTGTTTAGGGTTTTTTTTTTAATACCACTTATGTACTGAATTGTTGTATCACTCGTTTCGGGTTATTTTTGTGGTTTACTGGATCAGGTACATGTCTCCCCAGTCTTGTACTTCCTGCTTCATTTCTATTTAATTTTTTTATTTAATTTTCTTTTTGGCTTAAAAAAAATTATTGCTAAATAAATCATATAAATATTAAAATTGGCTAGAAGAACAGTGGAAATAGAAAATTACTTTCATAATTTATTGGAAAATAACTTGAGAGTTCATTCAAGGACACTTGTTAAAAACTTGATAGTCATCATGCTTTAAGTATACAGAGACTTAAGACAAAATGAAGCTTAACAACCACCATAGAGAGGCTAGGTATGTGTTTGGGAGGTGAAGCTTATTAGAGTCCATCAGACAAAGATAAGGATAAAAAAAAGAGTGTTATGGGAAGGGAAAAAAACCAATGTCTTGAAGAATCTTTAAATGAAACAAAGCCTTTTTAGTTTTTAAGTTGAGAACGTTACTCTTATCCCATGATAGAAGAGTAAAGGTAACTAATGCATAAAAGAAAGGAATAAGTATCAGGTAGATTAACAGATGCATAATAAAGAATAGGTCTCCGATGGTTTCTAGTGTTCATCGTTTTTTTTTTTTTTTTTTATTCTAATTAAATTCCACCAATGTTCATATGCCAAAAAAAACGTATGAGTACCATTAATAATTAAATCACACCATTTCTAACATTAAAAATTGATTATGGTGCTCTAATAAGTTCCATGCATAAGGTGGAGAAATGTGAAAATGGATGTTTAGCCTTCTTAAAAAAATCTTGTCATGCCTCTGTTACTTTTTTTTTAAAAGGAATTTTATCGAAATAATTGTTCGTTGCAAATCTATAGTTGCCATTGAGTTTATAGTGGAGTGGAGGTTATTATATAACTCATGAATTTAAAAGAATTAGATTATATTAATATTAAAGTTGGAAAATTTTCAATGAAATGTAATTGTATGATATGGTGGGTCACGTTTAATTAGAGATGAAAAACAACTCTAAAGCATGCACATCAGCACAATGAGAGCTTAGAAACAAACCAAGGTTCAATTACAAAGATATATAGTGATAGACGGATAGGTGTGTATAGAGAAACTTTGTTAATTGGTCATTGATCAATAGTTGACATGTTTAATACTTATTTTATAAACACCTCACATCACAATTAAGATAGTATTTTCCAATGACATGTATGGATCATTAATTCGGCATTTGCATCCTCCTTAGATCATTGTTTTGAGATAATTCATTAAAAAAAACGCTACCTAAATCTTTCAATCAATACTTTTTATGATGACATAGATGATTCTCTTTAAATCCTGAAAAGACAAAATAAATAACAAATTTATAATTGGTGAAGTTAAAATGAGGACTAAAAAAAAAAATTAACATGACCTCACATGGTATTTGAGATGCATGGATAAAGTTACTATTCTTAAAAAGAGAAATCCCTTGCTCAAAAAAAAAAAAAAAGAGAAATCCCAAAAATTTAATATTTTAGTTTTTGCATGAGCCGACAAAGAAAGACTTCAAGAAAAACCCAAAAACTGCATACCTTTCTTTATTCTTTTAGTTGCGGTAGGGAGAAAGTAAATTGAAACAACATATTTTCAATTGTTAAACCCACTAAACAGAACCTAGAATATAAACACCAAAAGTGTGTAAACTCTCTTGCAAATGACACTATATATAAAATGAAATGTGCAGCCACAATTTATGTCAATATAAAGTTTCTTCAAACGTATGTTTGTTGAGATTCTTTAAGCCATGGAATTAAAAGAGATGGATTAAAAAAGGGTGATAACGTTTTTAAGAGAGAATAATAAGAATGGGTAGTGGAAGAAGTTCAAAGCACCATTGACGGTTACATAATAAAAAGCATATGAATGAATTTTATACAAATAAATATGTAGTAAATTGATGAAAGAAAAGAAAAAATGAAAAAAAGAGCCACATGGCACAAATATGAAAGATTAGTTAGAAAATAGAAAGCTATAGGTGAAAGCAACTATCCACATAACTAAGCGTCTTCTAATATTCTCATACTATGTACTAATTATTTGTAACACATGAACATCCTTATTTACATTTTATTTAATAATAATCTATTGCAGTACTTGTGAGTCAAAAGATTAATCAATCCAAAAAAGTCACCACTCACTTTTATTATTTTGTATTCACGTTTTATTATTTATTTTACAATGACAAATTTTTCAAAAAGCTACACTAAATTGGCAATGTAAAAAAGAAGCTACTCACTAAAAGCCATACAAAAGAAAAAAAACCCTAAACACTCAAACTAGAACACACTCATGCCTTCATTGTTTTTTCAAGAGAGAAACCATGCAATCAAATCATTTTGTTTCTGAGAATCTATCTCTCCCAACCTCTTACTATCACCTTCCCAATCATCATCTTCACACAACCAATTCAAAAGATTATCTTTATGATCCCTATTACTATTATCATCAACACTAAATTCCATCACACTCTCCCAATTCCATTTATCATCCAAATCCAAACCCATATTCAAAGACCATTCTCCACTTTCCCCGTTATTTGAGGTTTGGTTCACACTACTTTCGGGGTCTTCACATGAAACCAAATTATATTTAAGACAGTCTCCATCATCATTGGTTGTTCTTTCATTTTCTTCACCTCCATCACCCATCATTTCTCTCTCTTGACTTAAATTTGAAACAGACCCACTTGTTTCCAGCAAACAATTTTCCATTGTCTTTACATGAGTACTTATACACAATGCCCCACTGTCTTCATTAATGTCATCTAACAGTTCACTCAGCCCTAAGATGTCGTCACATAATTCATACGTTGTTTCTTTCTCATCATGTGTTGTTTTTACCTCCACGTCATCAATTATTTTCTCTGTAACTTCACAATCTAGTGAAGGAGTACGTGGAATTTGAACTTCTGGTTCAATATAATTTTCTTTAGTATTAATAATGGTTTGTTTTTTGTAGCTTTTGTTCTTCTTCATGGCCCAACGACTTGTTTTACCACATTTACGCTTAGGAGGACGAACATCCATGATCTTTGGTTCTATAGTTGTAGAAATTTTTGAGAAACTGTAGATTTTTCTGCTTAGGTGAGAATTCCAATGGTTTTTTATTTCATTGTCCGTTCTTCCTGGCAAGTGGCTAGCTATCATGGACCACCTGAAAATCAAACAAACCCAATAAACTTAAAATTATAATTTAATTTCTTCCTGGTTTATATACTAGTATATTCCTTTTCACTTGTTTTGTTTCCTACCACTTTATGGCAAACTTTATTAGGAAAATGATATTTGTTACTATTAGGAAAATAATGTACTATTTTTTTTAGGGAACTATTATTAATCTCTGAATAAATACTTTAAAATAAAATTGATGAAAAAACAAGGAGCAGCTTACTAGAGTGATCCGTCAGTGTTAGTTTTTTTATTGACAAAGGTTAGTAATACATTATTTTTTATTTTTTTTAAATCAAACTTACGAATAATACAAAAATGAAGTGCGCATGGTTTTTTATCTTCCTTTTTCTTAATTCTCTAGTTGGCAGGAAAAGATATTCTGGAATTCAACCGAAATAAGTAAAATTTAATTAAAGATATATGCAGTTTCTTAAGTGAGTATTGAAATTTCTGATTTTTATTACCATATATGCTATAAAATATACTAGTATGAAACACAAGAATGCATACACGATACATGTACTTTTTATATAAAAAATGTCAACAAACACTTAGCTTGCTATTTGACACAATGCGAAGAGGAGTAGAGTCTCATATCTTCTCATATCTTCTATGACTATTTCATGGTGTAGTGGTTGTATTATTGTAAGGACAATTAGATCAGATATCCAATTTTTTCTTCCAAAAAATAACAGTACTACTGTCTCTACCAGCATGAACCTCATTTAATGTTTCACCAAATTGTTAGGCATGTCGGCATTATTATAATTAATCCATGATTTTTGGAGTGCCCAAAAAAGACGGGGGACAACTTTAATACTAGTAGTAATCCATCAAAAAATAAATATTAGGTCTTGGTCTAGAGGTCTTGGGCTAGAGTACTCCATCAATTTATATCGTTTATTTTTTTTCTCTCGTCAATTTTTTTTTTGAGCAATTTTCTCTCGTCAATTGTACATTAATTTTTTTTGTTGTTTTTATCATATTATTTATTATTACTTATTCTTTTTGTTGTTGTAGTCGTCATCATATCATTTATTCTATTTCTTAAAATATATATATTTTTTAAAATAATCTACTGATTAGAAATTCATCCTTTAAATTGAATAAGTAAGAAGTTTAAGGTTTGAATTTCAACCTTGTACATGTTGACATGACTTCTTTAGACATTATATTTTTTTACTTCTACCTTTCTCGCTTTTTAGTTTTTATATTTCACACACAAATATCTTTTTCCTACTTGAAAAAAAAATAAGAAAAATGCTAATTATCACTTAAGCCACTTGTTAATAAAACAAAAAAAAATCATCTTAAGAATTCTGCATTCAATATATTAAAACATTAGAAATTAACTTTTCTACATAATTCTATAAAAAAAAATTGTCCTTCTTTTTACTTCTAAAAAATTGTCCTTATGATATATGAATTTTTTTTTTCTTCGGATCTATTGATAATTAATGTATATGTTTATAATATAGTTTAAATAAATTAGTTATTCAATAAATATGAAAAAAAATATTTGATACAAGAACACGGGGAGTAGTTCATTGTTACTACTCTTCAAATCATCCAACAAAATCATTAAAAATAGGGGGGTAAAGTGATGATTATGCTTCTCATGAAAAATGTTTTACAAAAAATAAGAGAGTAAAATACATTTAGTTGAATGCTCTTGGGACAAATAGGAAAAATACTTGAGTGACTTTCAATTTTGGTGACATTAGTGTATTTTAAATGAAAAAAATAAAATGATTAAAATAAATTATTTTAATGAGAGATAATTATTGATTAGGAGAGGTTAAGACATAACCACCAAACTTAAAATCACGCGAGTGAAATCCAGACAAATATGTTCAATTATCATTTTGTGAACGTTTATAAATTCATTAGTACTACTGTAGTACTGTTGGCCTTTATTAGGACATTAGAACGAAAATCCAGCTGCACAATAACAGGTTAAAATACATGTCCTTGAAATTAAGTAGTCTTTGAAATTATAATAGTACTATTTTATACTTCCTTTGTTTCAAAATAATATTCGTTTAAAAATTGTGTACGATTTTTAAGAAAATGATTAATTGTGTTGATTTCACTGATAAAATTAATATTATTTATGAAAATACTTTTATTAATTGTAGTTAGTGGAGTAGTTAAATTGAATGAAATTCATTAAATAAGAGTATAATAGTAAAAAAATAATAAATGCGGCATTGATATTTTAAAGTAACAATTATTTTGAGACTGAGAAATAAATTCTAAAGAGATAATTATTTTGAAACGGAGGGAGTACTAATGTAATAATGATTTTTGTTTTGTGAAGAAACTAATGTAAGAATAGTTGTAGGTTGTTTTAGACCAGTTAATCCCTGATACTCATTTTGTAGAGAGTCAGATCTATGATTAATTTTTCAGTGTAGCTAAAACAATGGTGTCAAAAAAATTTGCTCCATAAAACTAAAGTTTATACTATTTCATTCATAATTACATTTTAATTGTTTTATTTGAACAAGTTTCATTAACACATATGTATTTATAACACTAACAATTGTTAATTGAAACAAAATAAATCGTCAACTTTTGTTAATATTTCATTTTTATAAACAATCAAGAATATGTAAAAAAAAATTAGGAAAAATTTAATGTGGCTATAGTCACACCTAGCCATATACCACATCCTCCTCTGATTTTGCCTAAACTTTTGTTTACAAAAAATTACTTTTATCTAAAATAACGATATATCAATAATATTGCAACAATTTAATGTATAAGAAATTACATAAACTAAATTAATTTAAAAGACGTCTCAATGTTGAGAAAGAGTATTTTTTTTTTTTAAGGGAGAGAGGGTATATTAAGTTAACGAAAATTATTTCTGAATTACCTAGTTTAACGAATTTTTTTTTTTTTTTGAAAGAAATTTAACGAAAATTTAAAATACATGACTTTGCTTATTTTAGCCTCGATTTCCTAAATGAGACCACAACATATTCTTTCAACTCATGTAAAATTTAGATAGACAGTTTTATTTATTTAATGATTTTGGCCATACCAAATAGGCAAATACTATTGCTTATTGTCAAAAAAAGAATACTACTGTTTATTTATACGTTATTATATCAGTAAAAAATTGTACACGTTATTATTGTGGTAAAAAACAACTACACGTTATTATTTTGGGTAAAAAAAAAAACACGTTAAAATTAGTGGTAAAAAACATTACACGTATTATTTTGGGTACAAGAGAGGGTTTTAGGGCCCACGAATTATTTACAAAACAAAGGTACGATACTTGGATTTTTCTTACCAAACAAAGGTACAATATTGCAGTAAACTGTTATTGAAAATTTATTCCAGTGTACTTGGAGTCAATGACAACCTGACACGAGTATTTTAAATTTTTAATAAAGCAACGCATTTTGCGAGTGATGAGAAAATTAAAATATCACATATGCAATTCTAAACAAAAAAACAAAAGTCAAAAAAGAGCTTCCCCGTAGTATCCGGCATGCTCTCACTTTTAACCCTAACTTCAAAATATGTAAATGAATAAGAGATCACGTGGAGTATTAGGGGGTGTATTGGATCATGATTCTATGAAATTTTAAAAGACTTTTTTATCGTGAAAAAGTCTTGTGGTATTCAATCAAGACTCTTTTCAATTTAAAGAAAGTTTTGTGTTATTCAATCAAGATTCTTTGTCATTTAAAAAAAGTCATGTGATATTCAATCAAGACTCTTAATCACTTAAAAAAAGTCAATTGGTATTCAAAATCATTCAAATTTCGAAGAATTGTTTAATAAATCATATTTTGATGGATTTTGTGGGATTTTTTAGTGAAATTTTAGAATGAAAAAGTCTTTCATGAAAACATGAGATTTCTTATGATTGTTTTTCTTTTAAAATTTTTACTATATCTCCCTCTCTCTCCTCCCTTCTCTCTTACTCTCTCTTTTCCTCTCTCCCTCTCTCTCTCTCTCACTCTTCCCCCCCCCCCTCTCTCTCTCTCTCTCTATATATATATATATATATATATATATATATATATATAGCTCTCCCGTAAAAAATAAAGTAAAATAAATAAAAGAGTTTTTATTGAGATTTTGTGAAAGATAGTGTGTGTTATGATCATTTTTTTTAATTATTTCTTAAAATTCATAAAATCTGTTGAAATCTCTTGAAATCCATAAAATCATTTCATATCCTTTAAAATCTTATGAATTAAATCCATTGAAATCCTTAATAGTCTTTTAAAATCATCAAACTCATCAAAATCCTACAAAGTCTTTTAAAATCCTCAAGACTTTTTTAACCAAAAATTGTCCTTTAAAATCCTAATTCAATACACCCTCCTTAATTTTGTGTTGGTAATGTGAATTAAATAAATAAACGAAAATGTAAATTCCAGTAGAAACTAGAAAAAGCCATTCTAAAGTTATGAATGACAAATATATATCAATTAATGACAAAGTTACAAAACAAGATAGCTGCCATGCAATACCCACACCCTACGGTCAACTCTCAAATTTGTATTTTTCATAAAATTAAAAAACTCTTAAATTTGATGGTTATTAGTCCCCTTCTACATTATTACAAATAAAGGCATAGTCTAAATATACGTGGGCAAGAATTATCCTAAATAAAAAGGGTAATTCTATAAACTTAAAAAAGGTGCTAAAGTTGGTAAACTTATTTTCATATATAATTAATACTATAATAATGCAAGTAGCACAAACCTGTTACCATAAGTAGTGTGGAGCTTCACAATGGTATCTTCCTCTTGAGCAGAAATGTTTCCTCTTTTCAGGTCAGTTCTCAAATAGTTAATCCATCTTAGTCTACAACTCTTCCCGCACCTTAATAATCCTTCAAATTCCCAAATAAAATGCCAATTAAAAATGATGCAATTAATTTATAACACAAAGTAATTTATTCAAAAATATATAACGACATAATAGTAATAAATGAAAAATAGTTTTTTTTAGGGATATAAATGAAAAATAGTTCTAATTATATACACCGACAATATACAATCAATCGTAATCGTTCAATCATTAAGAAATGTTGACTCTTAATCATGCAAATGATGGTTTGTGATTGATTGATAATGTAAAACGTTTACAATGTATCAAAACTATTCTCTCAAACCAAATACATTTGGCTCCTAATATATATTATCATTATTAATTAACTACTACTACTACTGATACCTGCATTCTTTGGCAATGACCTCCAAGAACCTTCTCCATTGGTTTGAATGTATTTTGACAAGATCTCATCTTCTTCTGTTGTCCATCTTCCTCTTTTCAACCCTACTTTCTCACAACAAGGAGTTCTTCCCATATCTAACTAGTGAATGTTTTTGTCCACAATGCTACTATAAAATAAACAATGCACTAAAATGTTACACAAGAAAAAGCTAACTAGCAAAGCAACAAATTTAATAAGCACATGAAAATTGAAATGGTTATTATAGCTACCTTTTTTTCCGACGGTGGTTACAGCTACCTTGTAAGTGTTTGAGAATGAGAATAGACAACGAGGTGGAGAAAGGTTAGTGCATGTTTGTATATGTTGTCATGTCTGAAACCCAACAATAATGAAACGTATGAAAGAGCAGTTGAAATAATTTATAGAATTGAAAAAGGTAGCAATGTGTGTGGGGCTATTCATTAAAACATATCTGTGGTGGCAGATTGTGCCACGTTGGTTTTGTAACAATGCTACGATCGTGGCTCATCCACCGTCAACACCCTCCTTGCGGGGCTTCCATCTCCCACGTTGATGTACTCCTGTATATGAATATGAATATGATTTATCATATAAAGTACATTTCCACACCCTTCCTTGCAATAATTATTCAATGACATAAATTTGTTGTTCAACTCAAGCACACTAACCTAATAATTTGTTGTAATTTTGTCTCTACTATAACTTGCTGAATACTTTTGAGGTTTTTTTCCGACACAATAACATTTTTAAGGACGCTTCTTTACTGATAATATATCTCATTTTTGGGATATTAAAGACGCTTTTGTTTTTTGTTGTTAGTAGCGGTGGTCGAACCCATTAACTTGTTTGTGTATCGGCTGACTGAACAATATTTTTATGTGTCGTCTTTAATACGTCTTGTGCTAGAGAGACGTCTATATTAGTGTGAATATATATACCATTTTTGTTTCTTAAAATAATATATCTTATTTTTACTTGTTAAATTAATATTATTTTACTATTATGTTATTACAGTGTAAGAAAAACAATATATACGAGCGTTTGATTAGTTAATTATATTGCGTCCCTTTCATTTTCATTTGTCTTATTTATTAAGAGGTAGTTTTAATATTTTGATGGGTAGAATAAGAATACCCCTCATGCTTAAACAGGTACAAGTACAATGAAAAATTATAAACAATAAAAGATCAATATTTAGATTCATATATAAAATATACATGAGAATTACTGGTGATATCGATCTGATTCGATCTGTTTTTTCTTTTTTTGTTTGTTTTAGTTACTCAATGAACCGATGGTCAGACCGATGTATAATTTGTTTTGTTCAGTTGTTTTGATCGAGATATAATTCATACATCATTTGATATCTTTCAAGTTTCAATTATTAATTTGCTCAAAAAATAAGTTTCAATTATTAATTGCTCACGTGGTACAAAAATAAAATTTAATGTATGTCACTAACGTTAAACGCAAGCATATACCTACTGTTAAGAGTTTTTTTTTTTTTTTTTTTTTTTTTTTTTTTTTTTATCGTGTGTAAATGTTTACCCTTACACGTTAGTATTAATTAGTGGTAAAAAACACTACTCCCTCTCTTAAATTATAAATTATATGTCATTATAGAAAAAGATTGTCCTAAATTATGCGTTTTACAATACTAATGAAATATTAATGTTACTTTTCCTGTTATATCATTAATTATTTATTATTCTCTTCTTTCAATTCTTTCATTTATCTTACTCATATCATTTACTCCCTACGTCCCAAATTATAAGCAAAAAAAAAAAAATTCACACTTATTAAGAAAACTAAAACATAAGAATTTGGAATATAGTTTTTTGTGTTTTCTTTGAAAAAAGTTTCATAGGAAGATGTAAAAACAATTTTCATTGGCTATTGGTTATGGAAAAATTGAAAGAGAGAGAAAATTGAATGCAATTTGCATTTAATTTTATGAGAATAAACAAAAGTTTTTCTTGAAAAAGAGATTTTTTAAAAAAACAAGACTAAATAGGATAAAAGATTGTCTTTTTTGCTTATATTTTGAGACAAAGAAAAGGAGTTTTTTTTTCTTATATTATGGGACGGAGGGAGTATTTATTAAGAACAATTTCGTAAAACAACTCATAATATCTCTTTCTCAAACAAAGTTATCTATATTTTTTAAGATGTGTGAGATGTTCAAAACGTCATATAATTTAAGACAGATGGAATATATATTTACTGGTGTTTGCGGTGCGCTGCGATAGGGAGTATATAATTTGAACCCTAAACAGTTTGAGAAATAATTATGACAACTCTTTACACATTGACAACAAAATTAACTATATAGGTGATGTTTTTGCATCATCAGTTTATTAAAAAAAGCTATTACTCAAAAATAAACTTATATAAGAGGTGTATATTATATCAAATATTATCGGTGCACCTGAATCCTGCTGTAAACTGATGTTACAGCAGGGAGCTGTAGTTAATGACAACCATTAAATTATAATTTGATGGTTGAAATTGTTCTGAGTTTTTAATCAAAACCGTTTGATTTGAAATGAACGACCGAGATCAAAAACTGCGTGAAATTGTATGCTATTATTACAGCGCAAAACCTGGTCCAATACATACCTTTACAGAAAAATAAAAGAAAAAGACAAACTAGACAAATGATGGTTATGGTCACATAGTGTAGAAAAGACAAACTAGACACATATGATGGTCTGAAAAGTAGAATTTTTTTTTGGTTGCTGTTGAACATTTGGGAATTCTTTTTCTTCTGATCAGTGAGAAAAGTATTTGGTTGATCTAGACACTTGAGAAAAGTCAGAAAAGGAAAAAAAATAAAGTAAATGATATGTATTTTTTATGGATTTTTAAATTGTAAATCATATGTTTGTGATTTTGTAAGACTTCATCTGTACTGATAATATATCGTTAAATAATGTTTTTGACCACACCAATGTCCAATCCTCTCTACAAAGTCTATTATTTCAGCTAAGGTCCAATAAGGTGTTCGTCTATCCTTGTAAACTGCATGCATCGATGATGAGTCGTGATACATCAAATAATACGTCGCCCTTCACATGATCCAACGGTCGTCCGCCCATCGTGTCATAAAGGTAAAACTGATATATCCACACTTAGAATCTATAAATAGGATGCACCACACCAAAACATGCATAATCTTTTTTTTTGGTAACAAAACATGCATAATCTTATTTTGAGAATCTCATAAAAATACATTAAAAGCCTTACTTGAACGTTGTCGTGACTCTGCAACTATAACCCTTGAGATACCTTAGTTTCATTTTAATTTTAATAAATAATAAATCAATTCAAATGAAAACTATAATAAATTTAAAAAAATTCTCTAATTTTTTTTGAAAAATTAATATCGAATTTAACTTAAAAGTTAAAGATCACACCAAACAAAAATGACTTAATATGAGTTGGCATTAAAAATTAAGAATATACGGAGTATAAAAGATATCAAGAAATATTTATGACCAAATAAATGACTTTTGTTTTTTTAGAGGAAATGACTTCTTTTATGACTAGGCCACCAAATAACGTGATATTAGACAACTCTCCACAAAACTACTTGAAGTTTGAATGACACTTAAAAACACTTAGATAAAATGACATGAATCTTTTCTAATTTGATCTATGTACTAGATTTGAATTGCGTTGCGCGTGGAGGATACAATTTATGCAACAAAAAAAATGTTCGAATGAAAAAACGTTCTCTTACCAACCGGTGTTCATATTTATACGTGTAGAAAAGAACACCCAACGTGTCTGGTTCACTCGTGTATACTCGAGTATTGATTTTTTTTTGTTGTTAAAACTTAATAATAATATTTCATCACAAGTTACACAATTTAAATATATTGTGTTCATAATACAAAGTGATAGAGAAATAAAAAAATAAAAAAATCATCGAATTTAGTATGGGTGGTTGAAATCAAGAAGTCTCATGTGTTTTATGTGATACGAAAGTACCGCTCAAGTCGAAGGTAGAATTTTCTTGGACAACAATAAGAGTAAAAATAAGAAATAACATGAGACTAAAATAAATCTAACAGATATGAGATGATGCATTAGATATGTAGTAAAACTAGATGCGATATGATTAAAAATTACAACATTATAGAGATTAGGGGTGTTTGTGCTGTGGTTTGGTTCAATTTTGAGTTTAGAAGTCATTCGAACCGCACTATAAAATGACTATTATGTTTTCCACCCTATGTAATTCTCGCATGCCCTATTTTTTTTTCCTTCTAAAAATACCATTTGCTCGGATTACATAATTCTAACGTTGTTTCAGATTATATAATCTTAAATGTTGATTTCATTCATTTTCTCTAGACTGACGACCCAAATATCGGAGATATACCAGTTCAGATTATATCCGAAAATTTCCCGAAGGCGGGAAACATTTAAGATTATATAATTAGAAACCTTCCTATATATAGGTTCTCCCTCAACCTGGCAAAAGTTCATCACATTTTTCACCAAGCACTCTACACACCTCTAAAAACACCCCATTTTGGCAAAAATGTGATTTGTAGTAGCAATCCATCCATCTAGGGGCATCATACACACCATTTTTGTCTGAATGGAAATGTAATGTGACTATAAAACCTTTCTCATTCGATTTCTATGCGTTTTCCTTTCAAACACGTCAACCAATTTATACTGACTGTTTCAAATTATTCAATCCAAACCACTAACAATCTATTTTGGATTATACAATGCGAACTATACCAATACAGAAACTGTACAATTTTCCTCATTGCGGTTTTGCACTATTTTAGTTATGGATGCTCACATTAATGCCCCATGCTTTGGCACCTGACATTGCACCTCTGATTGTCTTGTCAACCGTTTCACCTCAAGTTTTAGATGATTTTCACAATTTCAAAGTTGAGGTTCCCCCAATTTTGTCGTGTGAGTATCACGTTGAAAACAAATATTTTGCAAAGTTAAGGATCTCAAAGGAAAGGATGGGAAATAAATCAAATCCAAAGATGCGGTGAAGAAGGTCATGGATGCTCGGGAAAGTATTGTGAATTCTAATATAGAGGAGGCGTATGCCGATAATTGCAAGCAATTCAAAATTGTAAGCGACAAATTTTTTAAGTTTTTGGAATATGTTGAAACTACAATTTTGTGCTAGGTGAAGGAGAAAGTTGTGAGGTTTTGGACCAATCGAGTCATGCATTTAGGAAATACAACGACAAATAGTGTTTAATATGCGCACAATCGGTTGAAAAAGTATGTGTATAGTAGTATGAGTGATTTATGTACAAACTGAGCATCAATTCACAACATGTTAGAGTGATAACATACTCATATACAAGCGTCATTCCAGAAGAACATGGTCATGCTTGAACATAGGTTCAAGGGAAAAATGTTGTGGTCTAAGTTGGTTAGAAACATATTATGGAACACTTTGTATTTTCTTGTAGACGAGACTGATTGAGAAGTTGAGTGCGGTAGGGATAAATCTAAATGTAGTTGCTTAACTTTCATCACAAACGAATTTATGTGTGCATGTAAAATTGCCAAGAAGATCAAGCTCAACACTCCCTCCATTCGAATGAAATTCACAGTCACTTGAAGATATTGTGGTTTGAGGATGACGATGTTCCTGAGGAAAGTCAGGAAAATATATCTCTTCTACCATAATGAGATTTGCTTAAGGTCTGACATTTTAAACTCTAGTTGGTTTAATGTCTGTTTCTTTGCATCCCGTTCTAGTACTAGGACACTTGAAATTATATAATTCGAATGACATTTATATGTTTTGGATTATATAATTCGAACAATGTGTTTTCCAACACCATGCAAACGTACTTTTCCTGCATGGATGTAGGGAATATATATTCCAAAATACCCCAATAACAAAAAAATAAAGCAAAAAATTTCTGCTTTTCAATTAACATGTTGTTATACAATGCAGACCCAATTCAAAGATGTTGATTACAATATGAAGATGCATATTAAAGAGAAATTTCGGCAGTTTTTTTATACCGAAGACAACTTATATGTGTCCACCTTTAAGAAAAGGTAATTAAAAATGTGCACCAAAGAAGAGTAAGCATATTGTATGGCCAACAAAGCGATCACCTTTACTATGAGAGCATGTTGACTCTCGCGATCCAGATACATATGCCTCATAAAGCAAGTCAACAAGCTCAACTAGGAAAAGTGCATGTAAAAGCAATATGTCTCCTCATTCTAACCCACACCCGGTTAAAGCCGACTTCCCTAACAAAGACAAAATCCCTTCGTTTATGCATGAATTTATTGAAAAGGCGACAAATGGAGCTGGTGATGGTCATTGTGGGTTCCGTGTAGTTGCAAGCATACATGATATGTATTTTGATGATTATCAGATTATCGATTATCAACTTCTAAAAGAGCTGACTGGTAATAATAATGAGTGTTATCTTTGATTACTTGGGTAGGAGAAACAATTCATATAGTTCATACACGCTCGACTGATGATGGTATTGACCCTGCTCCACCAGATAAATGGATTATCATGCGGATATGAGTTTCCTCATTGCACATTGCTACAAGCATGTGGCGGTGTTAATGTTCATCAATAAAGGGAAATCGAAAACCTTTTTCCCTTTACGTGGTGCATCTTTGAATAGAAACTGAATGATGTGTCTAGCACATGTGAATGATAACCATTATATGATGGTATATTTGAAGGATGATTGTCTAATTCTTTCCACCTATGCAATGATGATGACATTGTCGAGACGTAAAGTCATGAGAAGAAAGATGTGTCCATAGGATAATGCACAAAGTCGTGTAATGAGATAATATGAGATGATGATTTGTTCCTTGTTGAAAACTTTGAGCCTCAATAAAAGGTTACTGATAAGAAGGTTGGAGATGAAGTCAAGATTGAAGATTAAAGCCTTGGACTTGATGATTGTAGCTTAGACCTTGGGACAAATAAGTTGAAATGTATATCATTAAGAACTATATAATGAATTTTTGGTATAATTATATATATTTATGTTAGTACAAGCTCATTGTCTTTGACATAATTTTATATAATGAAGTTTTGTTGAATCTACAAATACACAAAATCATTCTATGAAGTTTGCTGAACTATGAGAGATTTCAGATTATATAATATGATAAATAGTTTGAATTATGTAATCCGAGCGAAGAGTATTTTCGAAAAAAAATAGGACATGCGAGAAGCACACAGAATGGAAAAAGTAATAGTCATATAAAAAAATGAGGTTTAGTTTGGTTGACTTTTAAAATAAAAACCAAACCAAACCAATGTGGTTTGAGTTGGTTCGATTGTTGCGGTTTTTCGCTAGACAATACACTTTTTGTTTCCAACATTAAAGTCAAGTTAAATAGTTTTTTTTGGTTACATAGTTAATAGAACAGGAAAAGGAAATAGGAAAGAAAAAACAGAAAAAAACTTAAGCTCTTGGGAAGTAAGTTCCCATTGCATCATTCCTTAGCATGTCGAGGAGAGCATGAGGAGGGGACGAATGGGCATAGAAATCAATGTGTGATGTTGCTCCTAGCTTGGCCATGTAGTTGACGCATTGGTTCCCTTCTCGGAGAGTATGATGGATAGAGAAATTGCGGACTGCTATTATATCCTTCATGTCTTGGACTAACATCGCATAGGCATGGAACTTAGATAGTTTAAAACACCGCATAGTCAAGTTAAATAGTTTAAAACAACTTATTTTCAACAATGTTTTAAATTTGATCCAACATAAAAATTTCATTTTCATCCAACAGTGTTTCTATCAACATAAATCAATTTAAAAACATGGACCATAAGCAACCCTCTTCGGTAAGAAATTCAAAAGACTAAGATTTTATTAATTTCTAAAAAAATTCAATGAGTTTCTATGATTCACGATATATCTAACATAAACATATAGCAAAAGTGCTAGTAGAATTAAATTAAAGCATATAAATACTTTTTCAAATCAAAAGCAAGAGAAAAAAAAGGTCTCAGCAAAGAAAAAAAATTGAGAAAAAACATGTCATTCTATAAAATTTTGCATTGAATTTCTTTGAATGCTAAGCTGGGTGACAAAAGTTTAGTTACTGTTTCTCTTATGTTGTGGTTCGATTGATGAAATAAAAAAACCACAACCAGAACCGAATCATGAGGTTGAGTCAAAAAATGGTCAGAATAGATCCGAACCAATTGCAATTTTTGGTTTGAGTTGGTTATGTTTACGGTTTTCCTATTAGATTGATTCAGTTTTGAAACCCTAAGAGAGATAGTTGGGTAACACTTATAGTAGAAAAGATGGTAAAAAAATAAGGTTATGTGGTTTGGACATATAAAGAGGATACCTAAAGATTATGTAGTAAGGAGAATAGATAAGATAGAGGATAATCAAATCACTAGAGGCATAAGAAGACTTATAAAAACTATTTAAGTAACTATCATCAAAGATTTGAAAATTAACGAGTTGAACCAAAATATAATTTATATTAAAATATTATAACTTAGTTTGATTCATATAACCGACTCCACTTTATGGAAAAAGGATTAGTTGTTATTAATTGTCGTAATATTTTTTTATTTTATTTTTTGTGGTAATTGTTGTAATATTTTAGTACTAATATTTACTTTTTTTTTACAAGAGTACTAATATTTAGTTATTAATTTTCTTTTGGTAAACAAGTGCACCACGTAGACATCTTAAAAAAAAAAGTGCACCACGTAGACATAAAACTGTTCAATGAAGATGACCCCATAGAATCCAACATGAAAGATTCTTGACTAAAACCATAGACGACACAGGTGGAACTTAACACTCTCTACCGATTGCAACTGGTATCCATAAGTTAGAAGAAACTCTGATTTTTGTGGAGATTGCGTGCTCCACACCTTCGAGGGATCAACATGACGCTAATTGGAACTCCATTTTTATGATATCTTGCTGGTACATATGTCGAAATGGCATAACAAGGCGCTTTTTGAAGAGGGATTTCAACTGTCTGAATGTTGGAATTTTAACAGGTAGCCATAGATCAGTAGTAATGATTGATGGTCCGCGCCAACAGAATGTGATAGGGATGACTACCTTCATCATCGTCTAGGTTTATAAATAGGTTTTCACCTTATTGCTCATTATGCATAGCGGTGTGTGATGAGATGCTGTTTAATTACTAAACAATTGAGGGTATGAATTTCTCATTGAGTTTTAACTAAATGATCCAATTCATTTAAAACTGAGTTCAATACACATATTCATCAATTAATTAGTGTTTAACACAATATACCATATTTTATATTAAGATTAATTTTAATAATTGATTATTGTCAATCCATAATTGATTAATTAAATAATTAATCAAACTGTCTTCCATTTGGATGACAGTAATCAACTACTAAAAAAATAAACAATTTACATGTAAAAAAAAATTATGGTCAAAGTACTGACCACCCCAAAAAAAACTAAGCTTCAACCCCGTTGAAATTAAATACAACAAAAAAAAATAAATCATACAAATCAAAGACTTGCATTTTTCTAACAAATGACGACTTAAAGTAACATATTTCAATTAAAAAAATGTCGGTAAACAATACCTAAGCATTTAAAAAGATGCTATAACAAACCTACCACTAATTTGAAATATTGCAAACTTAATCGAGTCAATATGAGTTAACACTCATGTATATAAGTTTGTGATTAATGGTTTTGTCAATGAGTTTTTAATTTCATAGTGGTCATACAATGTCCACATAGGTCCAACAATAGTAGGTACATACATGCATATTCCATTGCAAAATTAATTACATTTAATCATAAGTCCTAGATTAAACCTAAATCTATTATGGTTGTTTTGCTCGTGACTATTTTGATTGTTAGTTATAATTGATACTTACCTTGCATATTTAATTTTACCGATGCGATTTTGAATCCCGAATTTACAAAACTTTCCTTTGCTTCTTTGGTGGAGAGGTCCAATGGAGGAGGAGGAGACAAAATCATGAAAGGTGATGACTTGATTGTCGAATTGGATGCAACTTTGGAGGATTATATTTGTTCATGGGAGGTTCCTTGAAGGTGAGGTCATATCTAGTCAGTGTTATGATTGCATTTCTTCTTATTTCATGAAATCCACTATTAAACACTGAAATTATGCGCTGGTGTGTGTCATAGCATAGCATCTATCTTTTATCTTCAGCCACGTTTTATTCATGCATTGATACAAATTTGTGTAAGTGATTAGTCCATAAATTTGTAAGGATCGGACACAATCGTCTTCTAATTTATCGAAATGGCTATTTTGTCCTTGAATTTGTCATATGCCAATCAATTTAGTCCCTCATCTAATTTGGGGTCTTAATGGTGCTAACATGGCCGTTAACCTCTCACGTGGGTTACCATGTCAGATGCCACATAAGCAGACTAACTTGCCCGATATTGACCAAAATTTCCAAAGGACGAAATTGATTGATTTGCAGAAAATGCTATGCAATTTAGTCCTTGTTATATTTGACTAACTATCAAATCGATCTCTACATTATATTAAAAAAACCATCAAATAAGTCCTTGAATTATATAAATAAATATCAATTTGATCCTTGAAGCATATATGTGCAGAACAAAGTAAAAAAGTCAGAAGACACAACTTCATCTTTGAAAATACCATCAAATAAGTCATAAGTCTTAAGTCAACCTAACTATGGTCTATGAGACATTAACAAGTCATAAGTCACACGTCTTCAATATTACATAGACAAAAAGAAACCCAACAATGGGGCATAATTCAAATAAGTCTAAATATTACATTTCCAAAAGCATATTTTAAATATGTTTCCATAAATCATCACTTCTTTGGAAATTTGGGGGTTGGAATAAACTCCATGATTTTAGGTTGAGTCGAACCGAATGTATCATAACTTGGATATGATACTCCAATAACGCCAGGAGCAGTTGGATGTGTTGATGCATGACCTCTCAGTGGTGCTTGCTTAGGCCTCTCATTTAAAATAATTGGTCCTCTAATGCCATATCTCCTTGTAGTAACACCCATCAATTACATTTTCAATCAAATCACTCACTAAATTATAACATATTCAATCAAATTAGTCCCTAAATTATTAAACTTACCAGCAAATCGATCCTTAAAATTTAAGAGTCATACCTGTCCATGCACTGCTTCATTTGCAACAACAATGACATCATTTTGAGCATTTTCAGCAACAACATTTTCTGCATTTCCTGACACAACATTTCTAGCATTTCAACAACAACATTTTTTGCATTTCTCAGGGGCATTAACAAGTCAACTACGAGGCATTAACAAGTCATAAGTCATACATTTTATGTTCTTAAATATTACATAGCAAAAAAGAAACTCAATTAGAGGCATAATTTAAACAAGTATTCTTCATCATAATTATATTGAATAATTTTATTTCTGAAGGATGAAATAGATAATAAATATGAAAGATAAATTATCGAATGATTATTCGACATGGTGCATAAAAATAATATATTTGATGGTAAAGTAAAAATAATTATACAACATATTTTAAAAAATAATTCGTAGAGCTTCTTATAAAGATATAATTATAGATGTTTTTTTTGTCAAGTAACTTAGTGGTTATAATTTCTTTTTTTATGGAGAATAAGTGGGGTGTTCAAGGTTCGAACCTGACCCCTTTATATATTATGCAACGTCTCTATCAATTGAGCTAAGCTTCCGCGGACATAATTGTAGATGTTTAAATGTACTTTATCACTTTTCTATTGATATATTTTTTATATAAATATTTATAGTAAGTGTAACATTTTTTTTTTTTGAAGGAATAGTAAGTGTAACATTGTTTACTCTAAAAGCACTTAAAATAATTAAATATGATAAAACACCAAAAATTAGGTTCAATTAAAAACTAGGGTAGTGCTCATGTTTTAGCATTGACATCTATCTCTTATACTTTTTGGAGTGAGTTTCATATTTTCCTAGATTGTATGCCGAATTTGCTTGATAATGTTATGAGTTAACATGGTTTCTGTAAAAAATAAATAAATTTTTTAAAATAAATAAATTTAAATCTCAAATGTCACATAATCTTAGAGGCAGTCCTAAATATCCGTAAATGTCATATTTTTATTATACTTAATCATTTAAATGTTTTGGGATAATTTTTGTCAAACATTGCCTCCATGTTTTGTAACCTTTATTTTCCATATCTTCAAATCAAGAATAATCAAGTAGAAAATTCAAGAGCTTTTACTCCATTTTCACCCCCTCCCTAACTTCCATACTTTTCCATTTTACTAGCTGCTATGTTGCAAATAAATGGTGTGTATATCATGATCAGAGGGAAGTTTGTTGAGAACAATTTTAATTTGTATAATCTCCTATCCTTACAGCACCACATGACCTTTTCATAAGATAAGGGAACAACTTGCACCAATGTCCCTAACAATGGTAAATATTGCATAGTTTGGTTTGGTTATCAATTACTTGCTTTGTACGCTAATATTCTATTCTACTAACTACCATACCAAGTTGAGTGAAGACAAGTTTGTTTTGTAACCTTTATTTTCAGCTTCAAGCCCTTCTAGGCTTTGATAAGACTATAAATTATAAAACACCTAGATGAGCATCCAACAAGGATGAGCATAAAGCTTGTTGAAAACCGCTGTCTGCGTTGATGTAAAACACAATGGTGATCTGTTGAAGAATACCGGAGTAAAACACAATGGTGTCAATAACAGAAAAGTGTCCAGCTATTAGAATGCTAAAAGTGATAGTATTCATTGTTATCGTGTATTTTTGTGCCATACAATTACGTTATTGGTCCAGAGTGAAGTGATTCAAGGAAAGATTATAGTTTCTAACCTCAGAGACCCCTTCTTTTGTGCTGATGGTTTATAGTTTAAGGAAAATTGGTACCGGCCTGGCTTCTAGAAGTCTATCAAGGCCCTACTCAGAAAAAGTTCGCTGCACAATTTGAATGGAACAAGAGTAGAGAAAGGAAAAAATGGAAATTAACTCTAAATGTAGAATAAGCTGGATTCATTGTTATGGCATACCAAGAACAGAATTATGCTATTGGACAATTGCATATTTGAAATTGTACATTTTCTAATAAAAATCTTCCACCTTATTTAAAAGCATCAACTGCAATTTAAAACCCTGCTACAAATTCAAAAATGAATGTGGAAATAAATTTTTCCAATTAAATCGATTTTAATATGGAATCGGCCCACAACGGTCCATGATAGCCAACGGGTCCGAGACCATGACAGCTAATGAGTACATGATCATACCATATTTGATTGTTATGACAGAAACAGAATAAATAAATGTAACCTCTCGGGTCGATCCATTCCAACTCATTTTCATTTTCTTTGTGCCGTTCCTGAGGATTGCAGTATCAGGGAACAACAGTCCCTTCCTATCGCCGTAAGATCTCTCTCTCATTCTATTTCACTCTGTCTTCTCCCTCTTTTACATTTCTTGCACTCTTCATTTCTATTTGCTTTTCTCTGGCTCACCTTGCATACTCTGCTAACTGAACAATTTTTGCTACATCTTGTGCAGAACAACGATTCGGAACTGCAACTAATGGCATCAACTTCATGGTAATATAGTTCTCAACTTCAATTTTGATTGTTTTGTTTAATAGCGTCAAACCTAGCATAGTTTGGATCTGGTCATATTATTATTATTATTGAGTTGGAACTTCGGTTTAATTTCTTTTGCGAATACCAAATAGGGTTTAATTTCTTTGATTTGATGCATGATGAACTTTTTGAGAAATTTTTTGATGGTACTTTAAAGAACGGTAGGATCAACAATGATATTCAGAAAGAGACCGAAATCGAGGCTATGATTGCCTTATCGCTAAGTTTACCGATTGCTTCATTGGTTGAGCATGAGATTCAACCTGGGGTTGTGAGAGAATTTGGTAGGAAAGAGCATAATGATTACATCATAATGATTACATTGTTATGAGGAATCATATAGTGGCTCTTTGGAGGGGAAATGTTAGGGTATGTGGACAAATTAGAGAGTCTGTGAGCAATGAGTATGAACATTTGCTTACATTTGCTTATGAGTTTCTTTCGTATAAAAAACACATTAATTTCGGGGTTTCATCGTCGTTTGCTTTGTAGTTGCCTAAGGCGACAAGAGGGATTGTCTTTGTTATTGGTGTTGGCCTTGCAACTATTGTCGTTTGTTTGCAAGGTTGTAGTTTTGGAAGGTAGGAATCGTCCTATCCGGAGAGTTTATACTCAAAAGATGGGGAATGATGGTAAGTTTGCGGTCTTAGGTCTTGGTTGGAGTGTTATTACTAGATTTCTTGCTAATCCTGTAGTGATCCTGCCACGACAGCTTCCTATTCCACTTCATAAAGTGATAATTAATTTCCTGTTATACAAGTCGAATGGGGAACCAGTTAATAAAGAAATAGATTCAAAACCACCATAATTTTCCTTAGTTGTATAACTTTGTCAAGCAACTTCTTAATAAAGAAATAGATTCAAGTGTTGAATTTGTATTCAATAATTTGCTTGACAAAGTTATGGAGATGAGGAAAATTATAATTGGTTTTCAATCTATTGCTTTATCAACTCCTCCCCATTCGGCTTGTATAAAGGGAAATTAACTCTGACTTTATGAAGTGGAATAGAAAGTTGTCGTGCCAGAATCGCTAATGGTTAGCATGACTTCCACTAATAACTCTCCCACCAAGATCTGTGACCGCAAACTTACCCTCGTTCCCTATCTTTTGAGTATAAACTCCTGCCACAACGGTACTTGCCTTCCAAAACCACAACCTTGTAATGAAATGACAATGGCTACCTCATAGCAGCCAACCCAACAAGGCCAACACCATTAACAACCACACACAGTTGCCTCAGGCAACTGAGAAGTAAACGACGGCAAAACCCCAAAATTAATTTATAAAGTAGCTCATAAGCAGATGTAAGGAAATGGTCATACTCGCAACGCACAAATTCTATAATATGTCCTTTTTCCAACCACACCCTAACATTTCCCCTCCAAAGAGCCAATATATGATTCCTACTATCAATATTATCATTCTGCTCTTTCCCACCCAATTCTCTCACAACCCCAACTCGAATCTCTTGCGCAAGCAAAGAATCAATCGGGAAACTTAGCGAGAAGGAAATCATAGCCTCGGTTTCAGTTTCTTTTTGAACATCTTTTTTGGTCCTACTTTTCTTCTTCAAAGTACCATCCAAGTTCTTCTAAAAAAAATTCATCATTCATTAAACCCTCATCATAACTACGCAAAGTACTTTCTTTCTCGGCGAAACACGCTTTGAAACATATTGTCACGACCCCAAAATTCACAATCGTGACCGGCGCACGAACTAGAACATCCTAGTCCGGCAAGCCTAATGACAACACTTGACAAACTATAATTTAAATAATTTTCAAATTGACTTTCACTTAAAATAATATCCAATGAAATTTCGACAGAGTATCCTCTGTATTTTGATTACTTCCAAGATATGAATCTTGTCTATATACTTGTATTATGAGCTGAATCTCAAAGTGACATAACTAGATGTTTGTACAATTCAAATCAAAACATTTCTAGACTACCAATAGCTGCAGATACATCGACCATCTAGTTTATACATATAGGAGACCTACCAAAAACATGACATTGACATATCTTTAACTCTGCTACAAGCTTTCTACGCACTTGACTTTAAATCTGAAAAAAAAAATGTAAGAAGAAGGGGTAAGTCACAAAGACTTAGTGAGCAGACAACAACCACCACCAACTAGAAGGGAAACACACATGGGCACGAATAATTAAGTTTCTCAAATCTAATGTTCATTTACAAAAACTAGTAACCGTATAAAATTCTATTAATCCAAAATAAAATAAGAATATTTCTGAAATCCCATGTCGTCGACATAACAAATATGTTGCTCTTAGTTTGTTTAACCAAACTGTAATAAAATGAACAAAATTATTAGGGAAGTTTTTTATAACACCCTTTAAACGGTGAGTTTATCCTTCTGGTATAACTTACTACAAGCCTTTAGAAAAATATATCGCCGAAAATCATAACAAAAGCCTTCAACAATATATTGCCGAAAATCATAATAAAAGCCTTTAAAAATATATGTCGAAGATCATAATAAAAGCCTTTAAAAATATATTGCCGAAAATCATAATAAAAGTCTCTAAAGAAAATATAGAAAACTCCATTTAGTGAAATAATCAAAATGGGTGAATCGAGAACTAGCTTCATCTCGTTGATAGCCCTCTCCTCCTAATGGTGGCCTTTCCATGGGGCGGCTCCATCTAACGGATAGCTCTTTTCTCTCGACTCAAAACAAAGTGTAAAACATTTTCAATTAGGGAGTTTACCTCTCATTGATAGCCCTCTCCTCCTAATGGCGGCCTTTCCATAGGGGCGGCTCCATCTAACGGGGTAACTCTAGCTAATTGAAATCACATACTAGGTGCACCTAGGTCGTCGCAATTATAATCATATTCTCAAAACATAATTCTCAAAATGTCTCTAAAACCGTATTTCACAACATATAGAAACTATGCCAAAACATGTACCATCAAAACTCAATGATAAATCTATTACTTATAATCATAAATAAATCAAAATTCAAATCCAATCCAAATCGAATATCAAAATCTTCGAAAAACACAAATTTCAAAACCATGCTTCACAACATCTCAACTAGTCAAATCTAGTTTTAGGAACATATCAACACTAATGCACAAAATATATGTAATCAAATCTCCATTTCAAATCCAATACTTTATAAATCATAAGTAGCGTCAAAGTGAGTATATATTAGTATCTGAAATTCCTAAAAACCAAAACCGTACTTCTCCATATCTCAAAACCCATGTCATAGTATATGCAACCAAACCTCTATTTTCAAATCATTTGCTAAATAAGTCATAGATAAATCCAATCAGAGACCATAATAATATTGATGACTTTAAACATAAGTATCGATGAGAAGAAAAATGTTCAAAGCGTGTGTTCCCCATTTTTACAAACACTTTAACATAGAAAATTATCAAAATATCAATAATATTAATAGTGAAAATATGTGATAATGATCGTTATCAACTCACCGATACGACGAATCAACTAAATTTGTTCAACCATCCTAGGAGAAACATTGAAAGCAGCTGCCCACATACCCATTTCAAGAAAAGCCGAAGCACAACAAAACTGATTCAAGCTTCTTCATTTTATTTTATTTTTCCATTGCAGCAACATGGTTTTGGATTCTTGAGGAGCAAAACCGTGGCACATGATTGCAATTTCTTTTGGTCCCATAGTATTGTAATATACCCACTAATTGTTTTCACCATAGTACTTGCTGGGTACTATGACTCTATGTTTCTCAAAACCTCAAAGAATCTAAGTGTTTCAATGAACGGGTATTCTCTTCTTTCTCTAAAGCACCTAACTAAATGCCAAAATTTTATCCAAGTGTATTTGTAGAATTAGGGAAAAGTTTTCTTAGATATGAAATTCTTCTCATGAGTGTTTGAATTTTGAAAGGATTTTGGTGATCGAAAGAGGGAAGAAGAAGAATGGTCATAGGTGAAGGATGGAGATGGAAGTAGAAGGTGAAAGAGAGAACTGGAAAGTTCTCGTTAAAAAATGAGGAAACGGTGCGTTTCACATATCCATCTGAAGACGGAGTTGTCATTGTTTGCTCTTATTAATATATATAATAACATATCCAAAAGAGTACGTTTGTCATTGTTGGAGATGTGAGCTTTTTTTTCCTACACCATAATGTTACTATTTTATGTTAGTCCCTAAATCATCTTCGCAAATATCTACATTGTAAGATGTGACTTAATGCATGTATAAAATTATTTTAGACTAATTGTGCATACAAACTAAATTATTAACATTTAAAAACAAAGAAGCATTTTGTATCAGTTCAAATAAGCTTATGCATCTCAATTTATCCATCTGCACACTCGGCTAACATTTTCATGATCAATCAACAATAACAAAAGCATCAGGAAGCAAAGATATCAGCTTCAGTATATTGATTGTGAGACATATTGATATAGATCTAGTGTTGAACTTGTACTTTTTTATGGTTATACTTCTTTGTTTTATGATAAAACCGATGATGTTTCCTTTAGCTTATTTACCGATGACGTGATTGTTGAATGTAATTCAACCTTGGAAGATTTGTACATGAGAGGTTCCTTGAAGGTGAGGGTATATCTTGCTAATGTTCTGATTGCATTTCTTATTCATGAGATACATTATTCAACTCTGTGATGTTACACTGATGTGTGCCGTGGCATGGCATCGTTTCAGTAGCAAATTTGTATCTCATAAAACTCAATCTCTCTGTCCTTGAAACTGTAATTATCAGGTACGGAGGGAGAAAAATGTTTTAAAGCCAGCACCTGGGAAGAGATGTTGTAACTATAGAAATGAGGTTTATCAGTAGCAAATATGTCATGGGATGTTAGCATACTGAATTTGTTCTCCTATTTATTTATTTATTTATTTACTTGTTCAGGTCTGTGAACAATGTCCAAATGTAAAACAATGTCCAAGATAGAGTGCGATGAAATAGAACATATAAGTTCCATTATGCATTTGATGCATATTAAAAGTAGAACAGAATAGCACATCAGGTAGAAAAAAAGTGGTATATTTTGATTCAAGTAAAAAGGGTGAAACAATAGAGAACATAATAGAATATACTTTTCCACTTTATTTTGCGTATGTGCAGGATGATACCTTAGTTACTTTTCCTATTGTACTAAAGTGAGCTGAAAATTATTTTCCATATCTTCAAAGCAATAGAATCAAGAAGAAAAGTGATGAGCTTTTACTCCATTTTCTAACCCTCCCTACTTTCCAGTTTACTAGGTGTTATGTTGCAAGTAAATGGTGTGTATATCATGATCAAAGGGAAGTTTGAGAACAATTTTAAATTTGTATAATTTCTGGTACAGTTGTGTTACCAGTTTTTGTCCTTCAAAGGAAATGTTGTTTTATGAAGATGGTGAGTCCACAATTGATGGAGAATCTGGAGATCTGAGGGTGGGTGGTTTAGTTTTGTGTTTGTTTAGAAACTGCTTTGTATGGATACTATACATACATTCTGCCGATTACGCCTACGGTATTCTGAGCAGTTTCACATCCTTACAGCACCACTTGGTGTTTTCAGATGGGAGGAGAATGACTTTCACGCCACCGTCACAATAACTTTGGTTATGAGTTACTTGTACACCAATATTCTATTCTACTAACTAGAATAGCAAGTTGAAGACATTTGTGATCGTGCAAAACCGTTAACTTCTGTTATTGTTGTCCTTCAATTTTATGTGAATTGTAAAGTTTATATTTTAACCTTTATTTTCAGATTCAAGACATTATTGGCTTTGAGAAGAGTATTAAACACCTAGATGAGCATCTACGGACATAAGCACAAAGGTGAGGATAAAGCTTGTTTCAAACCGCAATCTGCAATTATGTAAAACTGTCTGTATAAGAAAAGGCGCAGTTCTGACATACTTCTTTGAACCCTTAGGCTTTGCTTGCGAGTTTGGAGGGCATGCCACTGGATATGACAAAGGAGAAAAGAGATCTTTACGTCGCATTTGAGGTTCTATTTGCCACCTCACTGACGGAAGAGCAGAAAACAAATATAAAAAAACTATTTTATTAGAATACAAGACAAGTTATCCATACATTATGTCCTCAATGTAACATGATTAGTTGGTTATGGTAAATGTAAACATTGATTACCTTTCCCATCCCCACTTTTTATAGTTATGTTAACAGATAAGAATGGATTAGTTATTTGTTCATTTTTTTGATAAAAGATTATATGAGTGAGTAAGCTTCACGGGTTTCTAATAAATCCAGGTGTATCTGCTCAACTCTATAAAAAATAACCTTCATTTTAGTGCATCATAACTTACTGGAAACTTATATCAGAGAATTCTTGGCCTCATGTAGGAAAGGTTTAAGCCTTTGTGGACACCTTTGAGGAACAGGAAAACTACCCTTTGCCAGTAGGTTGGTGCTTATATAATCTTTGGTGCTTGTATTTAGATTTGTAGGCAGTACTTAATCGCTAAGACAAATGTCACTCATCCCACATTTTGACCAATGATAAGAGATCTAAAGCTAATGATCACTTGAATAATTTAGAATTAAAATCATGTGATTACAATAGGTGTACAAACTTCCTCAAAAAAAAAAAAAAGGTGTACAAACTTATATACAAGATAGAATCTCTCGAAAATGGAAAATAGTAAAAATATGGAAACTAATTCAATCATAATAAATAAAGAATAATTAACATGATCAATTTCCCTGTTACTATAAACACTACGGAAAATGCGAGGAAGGAAATCTCTGACAAGAGGACGAATTGATCTGTTAATGCTAGAAGCATATATGCAGTATAATTATGCATTATTAATGAGTGATCCGTTAAAGACTTCCGGAGTAAAACTCAATGGTGTCGATAAAGGTCAGGAAGTTAATAGTGTGTGTATATATATATATATATATATATATATATATATATATATATATATATATATATATATATATATAGTCTAACAAAAGAAAATTGCCCAGCTATAAGAATGCTAAAAGTGATAGTATTCATTGTTATCATGTATTTCTGTACCATACAATTATGTTGTTGGTCCAGACTCAAGTGTTTCAAGGAAAGATTATAGTTTCTATCTTTAGGAAACCCCTTCTTCTGTGCTTCTGGTTCAAAGTTTAATGAAAATTGTTACCGAGCTTGGTTATTCGAAGTCTATGACTCAAGAAAAAGTTCTCTGCAGAAGACTTTTAAAGACTGTATAAGAAGTTGAATTGAACAAGAGTATATAAAGAAGAAAATGAAATTAATTGTAGAATGAGCTGTAGTTTTTGTTGTTATGGTATACCAAGAACAGAATTATGCTATTAGACAATTGCATATTTGAAATAGTACATTATCAAATATAACTCTCCCACCTTTAAAAGCATTAACTACAATTTACAAAAACCGAGCAACAAATTCAAAAACGAATATGAAAATCGATTTTTCCAATTAAATCGATTTTAATATTGAAAAGGCCCATGACGGCCCATGAGTCCATGACCATACCATATTTGATTGTTAGGACAGAATAAATAAACGTAACCTCTCGGGTCGATCCACTCCACCTCATTTTCATTTTCTTTGCGCCGTTCCTGAGGGTTGCAGGGAACGCCATTTCCTTCCCATAGCTGTAAGATCTCTCTCTCATTCTACTTTACTATGTCTTCTCCCTCTTTTACGTTTCTTGCACTCTTCATTTTTAATTGTTTCTCTATGGCTCACCTTGCATACTCTGCTTATTGAACAATTTTTGCTACATATCGTGCAGAACAACGATTCGGATCTGCAACTAGTGGCATCAACTTCATGGTAATATAATTTTCAACTTCAGTTTTGATTGTTTTGTTTAACACGGTCAAACCTAGCATATAGTTTGGATTTGGCCATATGATTATTATTATTATTGGGTTGGAATTTCGGTTTATGTTGTTTTGCGAATACCTAATAGGGCTATTTATTATATTTATTAATAGGACCATACACTAGCAACCCCGTCTTTGGATAGATAAATTTCAAAATGTGTTTCTCAATTCATGCATTGATTAAGCATGAGATCCGACCTAGGGTTGTGAGATAATTGGGTGGGAAAGAGCAGAATGATTATATTGTTATGAGGAACCAAATATTGGCTCGTTGGAGGGGAAGTGTTAGGGTATGGTTGAAAAAAGGACAGATTAGAGAATTTGTGAGAAATGAGTATGAACATTTGCTTATGAATAACTTTTGTATAACGGGCATATTAATTTTGGGGTTTCGCTTCCATTTACTTCTCAGTTGCCTGAGGTGACAGAAGGGATTCTTGTTGTCATCGGTGTTGTCCTTGATGGGTTGGCTGCCGAGAGGCAACTGTTGTCGTTTGATTGCAAGGTTGTGCTTTTGGAAGGTAGGAACCACCCTGGCGATAGTTTATACATAGAGGATGGGAAGCGAGGGTAAGTTTGCAGTTGTGGGTCGTGGTTGAGTGTTATTACTAGAATTCATGCTTATCATGTAGCAGTACCGGCACGTCAGCTTTCTATTTCACTTTATAAAGTCAGAATTAATTTCCCGTTATACAAGCTGAATGGGGAACCAATTGATAAATAAATAGATTCAAAACCATCCATATTTTCCCTCGACTCCATAGCTTTGTCAAGCAACTTATTGATAAAGAAATAGATTCAAGTGTTGAATTTGTATTCAATAATTTGCTAGACAAAGTTATGGAGCTGAGGAAAATTATGGTTGGTTTTGAATCTATTGCTTTATCAACTTCTCCCCACTCGACTTGTATAAAGGGCAATTAAGTCTGACTTTATGAAGTGGAATAGAAAGTTGTCGTGCCATAACCGCTAAAGGTTAGCATGAATTCTAGTAATAACTCTCCCACCAAGATCTCCGACTGCAAACTTATCCTCGTTTCCTATCTTCTCAATATAAACTATCCTGCCAGGACGGTACCTACCTTCGAAAACCACAACCTTGTAACCAAACAAAAATATTTGCCTCGCAGCAGACAACCCAACAAAGCCAGCACCAATAACAACAACATTCCCTTCGGTCGCCTTAGGCAACTGAGAAGTAAACGAAGGCAAAACCCCAAAATTATTGTATCTTATATACAAAAGACGCTCAAAGAAGATGTAAGGAAATGTTCATACTCATAGCGGAAAGATTCTATAATTTGTCCTTTTGTCAACCATACCCTAACACTTCCCCTCCAAGGAGCCAATATATGGTTCCTCATAACAATATAATCATTCTGCTCTTTCCCACCCAATTATCTCACAACCACAGCTCGGATCTCATGCTCAAGCAAATAATTAATCGGAAAACTCAGCGAGAAGGAAATCATAGCCTCGATTTTGGTCTCATTCTGAATATCTTTTTTGGTCTCCTACTTTTCTTCTTCAAAGTACCATCCAAGTTCTTCTCAAAAATTTCATCATCCATCATAACTACGCAAATTACTTACAGAGTTTCCATTTTTTGCTCCTATTAATAAATATAATAACCCTATATGGTATTCGCAAAAGAAACTAAACTGAACTTCCAATCCAAATTCCTATGGATAGACACTATGCTAGGTTTGACGGTATTAAACCAAAAACTTAAAGTTGAAAACTATATTACCATGTAGTGCCACTAGTCGTAGTTCCAAATAGTTGTTCATAGTTGTTTTGCACAGTATGTAGCAAAAAGAAAATCATTAAGCCGAGTATGCATGGTGAGACAGAGAAATGAAGAGTGTAAGAAATGTAAAAGAGGGAGAAGACAGAGTAATGTAAAATGAGAGAGAGTTTACAGCGATTGGAAGGAAATGGTATTCCTTCAAACTGTGACCCTCGGGAAGGGTGTTAGTAATCATAGAATCCCAAGGATAAAGATCATAGTGATCAGCAAGAAAGCAAGCATAAGAGTACTCATGTGGGAGATACTCATAGAAACTCATTATAGAATGAATAGATTGATAAAAGATTGTCAATGAGTACAATAGAGTGAAGTATTTATAGAGTAACTAGGAGTAACTAACTCCCTAACTAACTAACCAACCTATTAACTCTAGTTTACCTATCAACTAACTATAGTTGATTATTCATACTCTAATAAAGGGATTGAGAATGAGGTAGAATTGACTGACGATAGGTTACATTTGTTTATTTTGTTTTAACAAACAAATATGGTATGGTCATGAACTCATGGGTCTTTACCAATTAAAATTGACTCTATAGATGATTGATGACGCCTCTAAGAGGTAGAAGCTTGCGGGTTTCCTCGTTTTATAGCTTAGAGCGGGCAGTCTTATGCCCTGGTAGGCACTACTTTAGAGCTCTTTTGGATGAGGAAGTTAAATTTTACTTCCAAAAGAGGACGTCTGTTATTGTTGGAGATGTGAGCTTCTTTTTTCTACACCATAATGTTACTTTGTTGTGTTAGTTCCTAAATCATCTTCAGAAATATCTACATTGTAGGATGTGACTGAATGCACATATAAAATAATTTTAGACTAACTGTGCATACAAACTAATTTATTAGCATTTTGTATCAGTTGAAATAAGCTTATGCATCTCAAATTATCCATATGCACACTCTGTTAACATTTTCATGATCAATCAATAATAACAAAAGTGTTAGGAAGCATTGATATCAACTTCACTATATTGATTGTTGATAGAAACTCGAATTAAAAGAAAAGAAACAATTGTATTATTGAATTGAAAATTGATGTATCACAGAAGATAACCAGTGTAACCCAAAGCAAAAGCTCCTCAGAGAAGAGACATTTCTCTCTCTGCCCAAACCCTAAGGTTCTAACTGAACAAATGATCAAAGATAACCCTCACTCTCTATTCTCATTCCTTTATATAACCAACTCCACTTTCTCTCTCTCATGTAACTAACTCTCCCTCTGAGTGGGCCTATGTGTAATATTAGATCCTATCAATTGTGAGACATATTGGTCTAGATCTAGTGTTGAATTTGTACTTTTTCCATGGTTATACTTTGTTTTATGATAAAACTGATGATGTTTCCTTTAGCTTCTTTGGTGGAGGTTCAATGGAGGAGGAAGGGACAATTATGAAAGGTGATGACGTGATTGTTGAATTGAATGCAACCTTGGAAGATTTTTACACGAGACTGGAGGTTCCTTGTAGGCGAGATCATATCTTGCTAATGTTCTGATTGCATTTCTTATTCATGAGATACATTACTCAACAATGAAATGTTACACTGGTGTGTGCTATAGCATAGCATCTGTTAATTTCAGCAACATTGTATTCCACCTCATTCATATAAACTTGTGTCCATTAAACTGTAATTATCTTTGTTTTAAAGCCAGCAAATAGGTCCTGGGATGTTTCAACAGGTGACAGAGCAGGTAAACACATCTTTAAGAAATTTTAAAAAAATATATTTTTCTTGTTTGTCTGTGATTACATTTGTTTGATGACACTTTTTGTAACTGAAATTTTTAGTTAATCTTCAATTATAGACAATTTTCTTCTCTTTTATTTGGGGAAGCAGGTAATCACAGGTTTAGGTCTGTTGTTAGCATATATGGAATTTATTCTCTCCTGTTGTCCAAATGTTAAATATGAAAGAGATGGTTATTTCATCACTATGTTAACTCAGAAAGGCATGCAAGACGGGCAGGTAGGCTTTCGAAGTTTACATATAAAGGTTTTAAGCAACGGCTAAATATGAAAAATAGCATGTCTTACGTACTACCCATTTTCATATGAGCCAAGAGCCTTAGACTACAATGTAATGTATGCAGAATCACGTGTCATCTAAATCCTAAAGACAGTAAGGCTCCATTTGGATAATAAAATTATATTAAATTGGGGATTGATTCGAGATCATAGCAATGTATGTTTGAATTGTATGTTGAGTTGATGGAAGATCACTTTTAACTTTGTATCATAACTCAGTTTTCACTTCATCTCACAAATTTAGATAGCTTTTGGTAAACAAGTTAGAACAGGATGAAATAGAACATGAGTTCCATTCTGTATTTGATGTATATTAAAAGTAGAACAAAATAGGCTATAAGGTAAAAAGAAGTGGTGTATTTTGATTCTAGTGAAAAAGGTGAAACAATAGAAAACATAGAATGATACATTTTCCCACATTATTTTGCCTATGTACTTCTCGATACCTCGGTTACTTTTCGTTTTGTATTAAAGTGACCTGAAAATTATTTTCCATATCATCAAAAGCAAAACGAATCAAGAGATTTTACTCCATTTTCACAACCTCCCTAATTATACCTTTTTTCCCATTTTCCTAGGTGCTATGTTGCAACTTGCAAGTAAATGGTGCGTATATAATGTTCAAGGGAACTTTGTTGAGAAGAGTTTTCAATTTGTATCATTTGTGGTACAGTTGAGTTACAAGTTTTTGTCCTTTCACAGGAAGTGCTATTTTATTTGGCGACTGCTTTGCATGACATTCTGCTGACAATGTCTACGGTATTCCGAGCAGTTTCGTATCCTTACAGCTCTCCATGATGTTTTCTGAAGAGAAGGGTGCATCTTGCATGCCATTGTCACTTCAACTCTGGTGAATATTTTGCATATAGGTTGTTTGCCTATCAAGTTGAATGAAAATCTTAGTGATTTTGCATAATTATGTGTTATTTGTGAGTAGTCCGCTGAGGGCCTATGGAGTCAAAGGACAGCACAATGATGTCAATAAAATTCAAAATTAGGAAGTTGGTCGTATATTGAGAACAACCGAAATGTGTTCAGCTATTAGAATGTTAAAGCGACAATATTCATTGTTCTCATGTATTTATTTATGTACCGCATGGTTACATTGTTGATCCAAAGAGTAAATTGATTCAAGGCATGATTATAGTTTCTAACCTAGGTTTGACAGTTTCCTTAGATAACTAAATTTTGATTCAATAAAGGCTGTTTAGAATTATCGAGCTTGGCTTATAGAAGTTTACAAAAGTCCTACTGGAGAAAAAGTTCTCTGCAGAAAATCTGTTAAAACTATATAAAAAGTTGAATTGCACAAGAGTAGATAGAGAAAAACTGGAAATTAATCGTAGAATGTAGCATAAGCTACAGTTGTTGTTATGGCATACCAAGAACACAACCGCGTGGTCCTGCGTTCGAGCTCGGGTGGAGACATCCAGTTTAACAATATCGGCATTGTCAATTAGGAACATATAAGTTGGACAGGAAAAATAAATTTGTGTAATTATTTCTAATGATTAGAAACCAAACAAAGACCTTATAAATAACAATACAAATTGTTAGAAAGATTCAGTTACTTCAAAGCAAAGCAAATTGTTAGTTGGAATGGAAATAATTAAAATACCACAACATTAGTCTGTCGGGCATAACATATTGTCTAAGAAGCTGCTTTTTATCATTCTGTCATCATGTTCAAGTACTTTTTTTGGTATGGTTCAAGTTCTTGTGTCATGTTAAATCACATTAGCCAACTCTGAAATGATATGTAGATTGATGATGCAAATGAAAATTCCAAATGCACAGATATAGGAACAATTGTCTGCAATATAGTAATAATTAATTATTTTAATTCGAACTTATTATAGTAAATGAAGAAATGCGTGCTCGATAACTCAAAAATCATCTTGTTTTTTGGTTTTTTAAGTCATATTAATTTGTCAAAGAAAAAAAGTAATTTTGTTCTCGTGAGCTTAGCTCAACTCGTATGAACATTGCATAATATGCAGGGGCCGATGTTCGAACCCCAGACACCCCACTTATTCACATTATAGGTGAATTTCTAGCCACTACGTTATTTGATAAAAAAGTAATATTTTAATTATAAATATTCTCAACTAATGTAAAGATAATATTAAATTGGAGTTTGTTCTCTCCTATTTATTAATTTACATGTTTATGTCTGTGATCAATGTCCAAATGTTAAAAATGAAAGAGATGGTTATTCTTGTTCAAAAAGGTTTTAAGCAACGGCTAAATATGGAAAAATAGCATGTCTTAGTACCCATTTTCATATGAGCTAAGACTAAAATGTAATGTATGCAGAATCACGTGTTATCTAAATCTTAAGACAGTAAGGCTCCATTTGGATTTTGGATAATAAAATTAGAATAAAAATCTAAGTTCTATATATTTGATAATGATTGGATTAAATTTGGGATGAATTCGTCCCCGTGAGTTTAACTCAGTTGGCAGAGACATGCATTATTATATGCAGGGGCTGGGGTTCGAACTCCGGACACCCCACTTATTCACCTTGAAAAAGGTGAATTCTAGCCACTAGGCTACTTGACCAAAAAAAAAAAATTGGGATGGATTCAAGATCATTACATTGTATTTGTATGTTGAATTGATTAAAGATCATATTGAATTTAGGATCATAACTCAGTTTTCAGTTCATCTCACATATTTAGATAGCTTTTGAATTGATTAAAGATCACTTTTTTGGTGATTAATATATTCCATTTTGGCTTGTTCAAAAAAATATGTAAGTTTCTTTCTGTATTTGATGCATATTAAAAGTAGAACAAAATAGGTCATAAGGTATAAATATGTAGTATACTTTGATTCCAGTGAAAAGGGTGAAATGATAGAGAACGTAACATAATACCTTAGTTCCTTTTCCTATTGTATTAAAATGAGCTGAAAGTTTGTTGAGAACAATTTTAATTTGTATAATCTCCTATCCTTACAGCACCACATGACCTTTTCATAAGATAAGGGAACAACTTGCACCAATGTCCCTAACAATGGTAAATATTGCATAGTTTGGTTTGGTTATCAATTACTTGCTTTGTACGCTAATATTCTATTCTACTAACTACCATACCAAGTTGAGTGAAGACAAGTTTGTTTTGTAACCTTTATTTTCAGCTTCAAGCCCTTCTAGGCTTTGATAAGACTATAAATTATAAAACACCTAGATGAGCATCCAACAAGGATGAGCATAAAGCTTGTTGAAAACCGCTGTCTGCGTTGATGTAAAACACAATGGTGATCTGTTGAAGAATACCGGAGTAAAACACAATGGTGTCAATAACAGAAAAGTGTCCAGCTATTAGAATGCTAAAAGTGATAGTATTCATTGTTATCGTGTATTTTTGTGCCATACAATTACGTTATTGGTCCAGAGTGAAGTGATTCAAGGAAAGATTATAGTTTCTAACCTCAGAGACCCCTTCTTTTGTGCTGATGGTTTATAGTTTAAGGAAAATTGGTACCGGCCTGGCTTCTAGAAGTCTATCAAGGCCCTACACTGAAAAAGTTCTCTGCAAATGACCTTTAAAGACTGTATAAAAATTTGAATTGAACAAGAGTAAATAAAGAAAAAAATGGAAATTAACTCTAAATGTAGAATAAGCTGGATTCGTTGTTGTTATGGCATACCAAGAACAGAACTTTGCTATTGGAAAATTGCATATTTGAAATTGTACATTTTCTAATATAAATCTTCCACCTTATTTAAAAGCATCAACTGCAATTTACAAAAACCCTGCTACAAATTCAAAAATGAATATGGAAATAAATTTTTCCAATTAAATCGATTTTAATATGGAATCGGCCCACAACGGTCCATGATAGCCAATGAGTCCATGACCATACCATACCATATTTGATTGTTAAGACAGAATAAATAAATGTAACCTCTCGGGTCGATCCATTCCAACTCATTTTCATTTTCTTCGTGCCGTTCCTGAGGATTGCAGTATCAGGGAACAACAGTCCCTTCCTATCGCCGTAAGATCTCTCTCTCATTCTATTTCACTCTGTCTTCTCCCTCTTTTACATTTCTTGCACTCTTCATTTCTATTTGCTTTTCTCTGGCTCACCTTGCATACTCTGCTTACTTAACAATTTTTGCTACATCTTGTGCAGAACAACGATTCGGAACTGCAACTAATGGCATCAACTTCATGGTAATATAGTTCTCAACTTCAATTTTGATTGTTTTGTTTAATAGCGTCAAACCTAGCATAGTTTGGATCTGGTCATATTATTATTATTATTGAGTTGGAACTTCGGTTTAATTTCTTTTGCGAATACCAAATAGGGTTATTATAATTATTAATATGATCAAACAATGGCAACTCCGTCTTCAGATAGATCTATTTCAAAATGTGTTTCACTGAGAAAGTAAGTAAATTTGTGTAGTTATGATGAAGATTCATGATTTGTGTAGTTATGATGAAGATTCATGGATGATGAACTTTTTGAGAAATTTTTTGATGGTACTTTAAAGAACAGTAGGATCAACAAAAATATTCAGAAACAGACCGAAATCGAGGCTATGATTGCCTTATCGCTGAGTTTACCGATTGCTTCATTGGTTGAGCATAAGATTCAATCTGGGGTTGTGAGAGAATTTGATAGGAAAGAGCATAATGATTACATTGTTATGAGGAATCTTATAGTGGCTCTTTGGAGGGGAAATGTTAGGTTATGTGGACAAATGGACAAAATAGAGAATCTGTGAGCAACAAGTATGAACATTAGCTTACATTTGCTTATGAGTTTCTTTTGTATAACAAGCACATTAATTTTGGGGTTTCACCGTCGTTTACTTCTGAGTTGCCTAAGGCGACGAGGGGGATTGTCGTTGTTATTGGTGCTGACCTTGCTGGATTGGCTGCTACGAGGCAACTATTGTCGTTTGGTTGTAAGGTTGTGGTTTTGGAAGGTAGGAATCGTCCTGTCCGGAGAGTTTATACTCTAAAGATGGGGAATGAGGGTAAGTTTGCGGTCTTAGGTCTTAGTTGGAGTGTTCTTACTGGATTTCTTGCTAACCCTGTAGCGATCCTAGCACAACAACTTTCTACTTCACTTCACAAGATTAGAGTTAATTTCTCGTTCTACTAGCCAAATTGGGAACCAGTTTTTAAAGAAATAGATTCAAAACCACCTATAATTTTCCTCAGCTCCTTAACTTTGTCAAGCAACTTATTGGCAAAGAAATAGATTCAAGTGTTGAATTTGTATTAAATAAGTTGCTTTGACAAAGTTATGGATCTTAGGAAAATTATGGTTGGTTTTAAACCTATTGCTTTATCAAGTCCTCCCCATTCGGCTTGTAGAAAAGGCAATCAACTCTGACCTTATGAAGTGAAATAGAAAGTTGTCGTGCCAGAAGCGCTAATGGTTAGCATGAATTCAACTAATAACTCTCCCACCATTATCTGCGACCGCAAACTTACCCTTATTCTCTATCTTTTGAGTGTAAACTCTCCTGCCACGATGATACTTGCCTTCCAAAACAACAACCTTGTAACGAAACGACAATAGTTACCTCATAGCAGCCAACCCAACAAGGCCAATACCATTAACAACCACAAACAGTCGCCTCAAGCAACTGAGAAGTAAATGACGGCAAAACCTCAAAATTAATGTATTTGTTATACAAAAGAAGCTCATAAGCAGATGTAAGGAAATGTTCATACTTGCCGCGCACAGATTCTCTAATATGTCCTTTTTCCAACCACACCCTAACATTTCCCCTCCAAAGAGCCAATATATGATTCATAATAACCATATAATCATTCATCTTTTTCCCACCCAATTCTCTCACAACCCCAACTTGAATATCATGCTCAAGCAAAGAATCAATCATGAAACTTAGCGAGAAGCAAATCATAGCCTCGGCTTTGGTCTCTTTCTGAACATCATTTTTGGTCCTACTTTTCTTCTTCAAAGAACCATCCAAGTTCTTCTCAAAAATTTCATCATCCACGAAACCCTCATCAAAACTACGCAAATGACTTTCTTTCTCAGAGAAACACGCTTTGAAACATATCCATCTGAAGACGGTGTTGTCATTGTTTGCTCCTATTAATAAATATAATAAATCTATCTGGTGTTCGCCAAAGAAACTAATCCGAAGTTCCAACCCAATGATAATAATAATCCTATGACCAGATACAAACTAGGCTAGGTTTGACAGCATTAAACCAAACAATCAAAATTGAAGTTGAATATTACCATGAAGTTGATGCCACTAGTCGTAGTTTTGAATCGTTGTTCTACATAATTATTGTTCTACATAGTATGTAACAAAAATTGTAGTATGCATGGTGAGCCAGATAGAAATGAAGAGTGAAATAAATGTAAAAGAGGGAGAAGACATAGTAAAATAGAGAGAGAGAGCCTACTCTCGCGAACGGCGCAAAGAAAATAAGGTGGAATTGATTGACGAGAGGTTACATTTATGTATTCTGTCTTAACAAACAATCATGGTATGGTCCTGGAGTCATGGGCCTTTTCCAATTAACATTGACTCTTGACGATGATTGATGACGCCTCTCAGAGGTAGAAGTTCTAGAGTTTCCACATTCTTATAGTTGAGACAGTGACCCGATTCAGGGAAAAAAAGGAAAACAGATGAGTTAAATTTCAGACATTGATATTCATTTTTCTTGTTTTTGTCAAACTGGTATCGATCAAGTGCAAGAGGACCGTGGAATTTCACTTCTAAAAGAGGACGTCTGTCATTGTTGGAGATGTGAGCTTCTTTTTACTACACCATAATGTTATTACTTTATGTTAGTTCCTAAATCATCTTCGCAAATATCTACATTGTAAGATGTGACTTAATGCATGTATAAAATTATTTTAGACTAATTGTGCATACAAACTAAATTATTAACATTTGAAAACAAAGAAGCATTTTGTATCAGTTCAAATAAGCTTATGCATCTCAATTTATCCATATGCACCCTCTGTTAACATTTTCATGATCAATCAACAATACCAAAAGTATTAGGAAACAAAGAAATCAGCTTCACTACAGTGGCCAAACTACACCTTAATGTCTTATTGTAAATCATGTTTATAACAAACTATATATACGAACCTGAGAAATCTTGATGATCTGTAAACCACATTATCCTTTTTAAAATAGCTTTTGTGTTGAATTTTCACTTTTTCAATGGTTATACTTCTTTGTTTTATGTTGAAACTAATATTGTTTCGTTTAGGTTATTGGTGGAGGTCTAATGGAGGAATAAAAGAAAATTATGAAAGTTGATGATGTGATTGTTGAATGTAATGCAACCTTGGAAGATTTGTACATGGGAGGTTCCTTGTAGGTGAGGTCATATCTTGCTAATGTTATGATTGCATTTCTTATTCATGAAATAGAACATATAAGTTCCATTATGTATTTGATGCATATTAAAAGTAGAACAAAATAACGCATAAGGTAGAAAAAAAGTGGTATATTTTGATTCAAGTGAAAAGGGTGAAACAATAGAGAACATAATAGAATACACTTCCACTTTATTTTGCGTATGTGCCAGATGATACCTTAGTTACTTTTCCTAGTTTATAAAAGTGAGCTGAAAATTATTTTTATCTTCAAAGTAACACGAATCAAGTGGCGAGCTTTTACTCCATTTTCTCACCCTCCCCACTTTTCCAGTTTACTAGGTGCTATGTTGCAAGTAAATGGTGTGTATATAATGATCAGAGGGAAGTTTGAGAACAATTTTAAATTTGTATAATTTATGGTACAGTTGTGTTACCAGTTTTTGTCCTTTCACAGAAAATGCTGTTTTATGAAGATGGTGAGTCCACAATTGATGGAGAATCTGGAGATCTGAGGGTGGGTGGTTTAGTTTTGTGTTTGTTTAGAAACTGCTATGTATGGATACTATACATACATTTTGCCGATTACGCCTACAGTATTCTGAGCAGTTTCGTAGTGTTTTCAGATGGGAGGGGAATGACTTGCACGCCAACCGTCACAATAACTCTGGTACTTGTACAGAAATATTCTATTCTACTAACTAAAATAGCAAGTTGAGTGAAGACATTTGTGATCGTGCAAAACCGTTAACTTCTGTTATTGTTGTCCTTCAATTTTATGTGAATTGTAAAGTTTATATTTTAACCTTTATTTTCAGATTCAAGACCTTATTGGCTTTGAGAAGAGTATTAAACACCTAGAAGAGCATCTATGGACATAACTACAAAGGTGAGGCTAAAGCTTGTTGCAAACCGCAATCTGCCATGATGTAAAACTGTCTGTATAAGAAAAGGCGCAGATCTGACATACTTCTTTGAACCCTCAGAGAATCACAAATCCAAAGCAAGTGAGGAAGTTCAAAGGAGAGGCATGCCACTGGATATGAGAAAGGAGAAAAGAGATCTTTACGTCACATTTGAGGTTCTATTTGCCACCTCATTGACGGAAGAGCAGAAAACAAATTATAAAAACAATTTTTTATTAGAATACAAAACATGTTATCCATCCATTAAGTGCTCAATGTAACATGATTAGTTGGTTATAGTAAATGTAAACATTGATTACCTTTCCCATCCACACTTTTTTATAGTTTTGTTAACAGATAAGAATGGATTAGTTATTTGTTCATTTTTTTGATAAAAGATTATATGAGTGAGTAAGCTTCACTGGTTTCTAATATAATCTAGGTGCATCTGCTCAACTCGATAAAAAAAAAAACTTAATTTTAGTGCATCATAACTTACTGGAAACTTATATCAGAGAATTCTTGGCCTCATGTATGAAAGGTTTGAGCCTTTGTGTGCACCTTTGAGGAACAGGAAAACTATCCTCTGCCAGTAGGTCGGTGCTTATATAATCTTATGGCGCTTGTATTTAGATTTGTAGGCAGTACTTAATCGCCAAGACAAATTTCACTCATCCCAAATTTTGACTAATTAAAAAGAGATCCAATGCTAACGATCACTTGAATAGTTTAGAATTAAAATCATGTTATTACAATAGGTGTACAAACTTATATACAAGAGAGAATCTCTCCAAAATGGAAAACAGTAAAAATATTGAAACTAAATCAATTATAATAAATAAAGAATAATTAACATGATCAATTGCCCTATTACTATAAACACTACGGAAAATGGGAGGAAGAAAACATCGACAGGAGGAGGAATTGAATCCAAGCTAGAGGCATATATGCAGTATAATTATGCATTATTAACGAATGATCCGTTAAAGACTTCCAGAGTAAAACTCAATGGTGTCAATAAAGGTCAAGAACTTAATAGTATATAGTCAACAAAAGAAAATTGTCTAGCTATAAGAATGCTAAAAGTGATAGTATCCATTGCTATCATGTATTTCTGTACCATACATTATGCTGTTGGTCCATAGTCAAGTGTTTCAAGGAAAGATTATAATTTTTATCTATAGGAAACCCCTTCTTTTGTGCTTCTGGTTTATAGTTTAAAAAAAATTGATACCGAGCTTGGCTATTAGAAGTCTATGACTCAAGAAAAAGTTCTCTGCAAAAGACCTTTAAAGACTGTAAAAAAAGGTGAATTGAACAAGAGTAGATAAAGAAAAAATGAAATTAATTGTAGAATGAGCTGTAGTTTTTGTTGTTATGGTATACCAAGAACAGAATTATGCTATTGGACAATTGCATATTTGAAATAGTACATTATCAAATATAACTCTCCCACCTTTAAAAGCATTAACTACAATTTACAAAAAAAATCAGCTACAAATTCAAAAACGAATATGGAAATCGATTTTTCCAATTAAATCGATTTTAATATTGAAATGGCCCATTACTGCCCATGAGTCCATGACCATACCATATTTGATTGTTAAGACAGAATAAATAAACGTAACCTCTCGGGTCAATCCACTCCACCTCATTTTCATCTTCTTCATGCCGTTCCTGAGGGTTGCAGGGAACACCATTTCCTTCCCACCGCTGTAAGATCTCTCTCTCTCTCATTCTACTTTACTCTGTCTTCTCCCTCTTTTACATTTCTTGCACTCTTCATTTCTAATTGTTTCTCTATGGCTCACCTTGCATACTTTGCTTATTGAACAATTTTTGCTACAAATTGTGCAGAACATTGATTCGGAACTATAACTAGTGGCATCAACTTCACGGTAATATAATTTTCAACTTCAGTTTTGATTGTTTTGTTTAACATGGTCAAACCTAGCATATAGTTTGGATTTGGTCATAGGATTATTATTATTATTGGGTTAGAATTTCGGTTTATGTTCTTTTGCGAATACCAAATAGGGCTATTTATTAATAAGACCAAACACTAGCAAAGTGTGTTTCGCTGAGAAAGTAAATTTGTATAGTTACGATGAGGGTTTGATGGATGGTGAACTTTTTGAGGAGAATTTTGTTGGTACTTTGAACAACAAGAGTAGGGCCAAAAAAGATATTTTGAAAGAGACCGAAAACGAGACTGTGTTTGCCTTCTGGTTGTGTTTCTCAATTCATTCATTGCTTGAGCACGAGATCCGACCAAGGGTTGTGAGATAATTGGGTGGGAAAGAGCAGAATAATTATATTGTTATGAGGAACCATATATTGGCTCATTGGAGGTGAAGTGTTAGGGTATGGTTGACAAAAGGACAGATTAGAGAATTTGTGAGAAATGAGTATGAACATTTGCTTACATTTGCTTCTGAATAACTTTTGTATAGCAGGCATATTAATTTTGGGATTTCGCTTCCATTTACTTTTCAGTTGCATAAGATGACAGAAGGGATTGTCGTTATTATCAGTGTTGTCCTTGATGGGTTGGCTGCCGAGAGGGAACTGTTGTCGTTTGATTGCAAGGTTGTGGTTTTGGAAGGTAGGAACCATCCTCGCGAGAGTTTATACTTAGAGGATGGGAAGCGAGGGTAAGTTTGCAGTCGTAGGTCGTGGTTGAGTGTTATTACTGGAATTTCTGTTTATCATGTAGCATTACTGCCATGACAACTTTCTATTCCACTTTATAAAGTCAGAATTAATTTCCCATTATACAAGCTGAATGGGAACCAGTTAATAAATAAATAGATTCAAAATCATCCATATTTTCCATAGACTCCATAGCTTTGTCAAGCAACTTCTTGATAAAGAAATAGATTCAAGTGTTGAATTTGTATTCAATAATTTGCTTGACAAAGTTATGGAGCTGAGGAAAATTATGGTTGGTTTTGAATCTATTGCTTTATCAACTTCTCCCCACTCGACTTGTATAAAGGGCAATTAACTCTGACTTTATGAAGCGGAATAGAAAGTTGTCATGCCAGAACCGCTAAAGGTTAGCATGAGTTCCAGTAATTACTCTCCCACCAAGATCTCCGACTGCAAACTTACCCTCGTTCCCTATCTTCTCAATACAAACTATCCTGCCAGGACGGTACCTACCTTCCAAAACCACAACCTTGTAACCAAACAAAAATATTTGCCTCGCAGCAGCCAACCCAACAAAGCCAGCACCAATAACAACGACAATCCCTTCGATCACCTTAGGCAACTAAGAAGTAAACGAAGGCAAAACCCCAAAATTAATGTATCTTTTATACAAAAGATACTCATAAGCAGATGTAAGGAAATGTTGATACTCATAGCGGAAAGATTCTCTAATTTGTCCTTTTGTCAACCATACCCTAACACTTCCCCTCCAAGGAGCCAATATATGGTTCCTTATAATCATAACAATATAATCATTCTTCTTTTTCCCACCCAATTACCTCACAACCCCGGCTCGAATCTCATGCTCAAGCAAATAATTATTCATAAAACTCAGCGAGAAGAAAATCATAGCCTCGGTTTCGGTCTCATTCTGAATATCTTTTCTGGTCCTACTATTCTTCTTCAATACCATCCAAGTTCTTCTCAAAAATTTCATCATCCATCATAACCACGCAAGTTACTTTCTTTCTCATCGAAACACACTTACTTTCTTTCTTATCGAAACACGCTTTGACACAGATCCGTCTGAAGACGAGTTTGCCATTGTCTGCTCCTATTAATAAAAACCCATTATGGTATTCTCAAAAGAAACTAAACTGAAGTTCCAATCCCAAAATAATCCTATGTTTGGATAGAAACTATGCTAGGTTTGACGGTAATAAACCCAAAAATTAAAGTTCAAAACTATATTACTATGAAGTTACACTAGTCGCAGTTCCGAATCGTTGTTCTGCATTGTATGTAGCAAAAAAAATTCATTAAGCCGAGTATGCATGGTGAGACACAGAAATGTAGAGTGCAAGAAATGTAAAAGAAATAGAAGACACAGTAAAGTAGAATGAGAGAGAGTTTACAGCGATTGGAAGGAAACGGTATTCCTTGAAACTGTGACCCTTGGGAAGGGATTGAGAATGAGGCGGAATTGATTGACGAGAGGTTACATTTGTTTATTTTGTTTTAACAAACAAATATGGTATGGTCATGAACTCGTGGCTCTTCTCCAATTAAAATTGACTCTATAGATGATTGATGACGCCTCTCAGAGGTAGAAGCTCGCGGGTTTCCTCGTTCTTATAGCTTAGAGCGGGCAGTCTTATCCCCTGGTAGGCACTACTGTAGAGCTCTTTTGGATGAGGAAGACCGTTAAATCTGTTAGGGATATCAGCGCAATGCGGAAACACAGGATCGATGCAAATTGGGAATTAAAGAGAAGTAAGTAAAATAGCAAGAGAAATAACACACAAGATTTACGTGGAAAACTCCTCAATATGAGAAGTAAAAAACCACGGACGATCACGAGCAAAGTTCCACTATGTAAAAGAAAAGAGTACAACAAGTCCTCTTATAGTAATGAGGACAAAGGACAATATTTTCACTCAATATCTCCTAAAATACTCTCTAAAATGGAACAAGAATTCTCACCAAAAATACACTCAAGTGTATGTTACAAAGTGTGTTTGTAATTGGTTTCGTGATGTTAACTTGATGATTATGGATCACGACATATCCATGCTGTTATTTATAGCCTTCATTCCACAATCCTTAATGGTGAAGCAAAGTGACACATGGCAAGCAAGAAGGAGGTGTAAGCACATGTGACACAGGCAGGCAACTAGAAGTAGTAAGCATCCAAGCTATGCGACACATGGAAAGCAAGTAGGAGGTGTGAAGCATGCAACATATGTGACATGTCAAGCTTGGAGACCATTCCTTAACCACTAAGGAATAAGGTGCCGTAAAGTTCAAAAGGAAACTTCACAATTAAGGACTTGACCACAAGTAGCATTGGAATGAGAGCCACATAATCTAACAAAATCTTACTTCCAAAAGAGGACGTCTGTTATTGTTGGAGATGTGTGCTTCTTTTTTCTACACCATACTGTTACTCTGTTATGTTAGTTCCTAAATCATGTTAACAAATATCTACATTGCACAATGTGACTGAATGCACGTACATAATAACTTTAGACTGAACTGTGCACACAAACTAAATTATCAACATTTTGTATTAGTTGAAGTAACCTTATGCATCTCAATTTATCCATATGCACACTCGGTTAACATTTTCCCTATCAATCAACAATAACAAAAGCATCGAGAAGCAAAGATATCAGCTTCACTATATTGATTGTGAGACATATTTGATCTAGATCTAGTGTTGAATTTGTACTTTTTCGATGGTTATACTTCTTTGTTTTATGATAAAACTGATGATGTTTCCTTTAGGTTCTTTGGTGGAGGTCCAATGGAGGAGGAAGGGACAATTATGAAAGGTGATGACGTGATTGTTGAATGTAATGCAACCTTGGAAGATTTGTACATGAGAGGTTCCTTGAAGGTGAGGGTATATCTTGCTAATGTTCTGATTGCATTTCTTATTCATGAGATACATTATTCAACAATGAAATGTTACACTGGTGTATGCTATAGCATAGCATCTGTTAATTTCAGCAACATTGTATTCCACCCATTCATATAAACTTGTGTTCATTAAACCGTAATTATCTTTATTTTAAAGCCAGCAAATAGGTCCTGGGATGTTTCAACAGGTGACAAAGCAGGTAAACACATCTTTAAGAAATTTTTTAAAAATATATTTTTCTTGTTTGTCTGTGATTATATTTGTTTCAGTTAAGCTTCAATTCTAGACAATTTTCTTCTCTTTTATTTGGGGGAGTAGGTAATCACAGGTTTACGTTGCTCCTGTTGTTAGCATATATGGAATTTATTCTCTCCTATTTATTGATTTACAGGTTCAGGTCTGTGATCAATGTCCAAATGTAAAATATGAAAGAGATGGTTATTTCATCATTGTTGATATTGAGAAGAGCATGCAAGATAGGCAAGTACCCTTTCAAAGTTTGCATATAAAGGGTTTAAGAACTAGCCAATTATGAAAAATAAGATGTCTTACTACCCCTTTTCATGAGTTCATACTAAGGTATGCCGAATCACGCCATCTAAATTCCAAAGACAGTAAGGCTCCATTTGGATGATAAAATTAGATTAAATTGGGGATTGATTCGAGATCATAACAATGTATGTTTGAATTTTATGTTGAATTGATGCAAGATCACTTTTAACTTTGTGTCATAACTCAGTTTTCACTTCATCTCACAAATTTAGATAGCTTTTGGTAAACAAGTTAGAACAGGATGAAATAGAACATGTGAGTTCCATTCTGTATTTGATGTATATTAAAGGTAGATCAAAATAGGCTATAAGGTAAAAAGAACTTAACATGATACACTTTCCCACATTATTTTGCCTATGTACGTCTCGATACCTTGGTTACTTCTCCTTTTGTATTGAAATGACCAGATTTTTTTTCTTCCATATCATCAAGGAGAAAAATCAAGAGATTTTACTCCATTTTCACAACCTCCCTAATTTTACCTATTTTCCCATTTTCCTAGGTGCTATGTTGCAACTTGCAAGTAAATAGTGCGTATATAATGTTCAAGGGAAGTTTGTTGAGAAGAGAGCCTTTTTAATTTGTATCATTTGTGGTACAGTTGAATTACAAGTTTTTGTCCTTTCACGGGAAGTGCTATTTTATTTGGCAACTGCTTTGCATGGATATTATTATACAGACATTCTGCAATGTCTATGGTATTCTGAGCAGTTTCGTATCCTTACAGCTCCCTATGATGTTTTCTGAAGACAAGGGTACAACTTGCATGCCACTGTCACTACAACAATGGTGAATATTTTGCATAGGTTGTTTGCTTATCAATAACTTGCTTTGTACGCTAAGTTTTTTTCTACTGCCTAGCGTACCAAGTTGAATGAAGATCTTATAGTGATTTTACAAACTGTTAACTTATGTTATTGATATCCTTCAATTTTATATGAATTGTAAAGTTTGTTATTTTACCTTTATTTTCAGCTTCTAGCCCTTATTGTTTGAGAAGACTATGAAACACTTAGCTGATTATCTCGTGGACATAAACACAAAGGTGAGCATGAAGCTTGTTTCTAACTGCAATCTCCATTGATGTAAAACTGTTTGTATAAGAAAATGTGCAGATCTGACATACTTCTTTTAACCTTAGGGAATCACAAAGGCTTAAGCCTAAGTGTGCACCTTTGAAGAATCAGAAAATTACCCTCTGAGAGTAGGTTGCAGCTTATACAATTTTATGGTGCTTGCATTTAGATTTGTAGGCAGTACTTGATTCCTAAGACAGATTTTACTCAGCTCAAAGTTTGACCAACAATAAGAGATCTAATTGCTATAAAAGCTACGGAAAAGGGGAAAAGGGCAGTCTCGACGAGAGGACGACTGGAATCCAAATCAGAGGTGTATATAATGCATAATTATGTGTTATTCATGAATGGTCCGCTGAGGGCCTATGGAGTCAGGACAGCACAATGATGTCGATAAAATTTAAGATGAGGAAGTTGGTCGTATAGTGAACAACCGAAATGTGTTCAACTATTAGAATGTTAAAAGTGACAACATTGTTATCATGTATTTATGTACCGCAGGGTTACATTGTTGATCCAAAGAGTGAAGTGATTCAAGGCAAGATTATAGTTTCTAACGTCAGGTTTGACAGTTTCCTTAGATAACTAAATTTTGAATCAATAAAGGCTGTTTAGGATTAGGAAACCCTTTCTTTTGAAGTTTCAGGAGAAAATAAATAATACCGCGCTTGGCTTATAGAAGTTACAAAGATCCTACTTGAGAAAAAGTTATCTGCAGAAACCTGTGAAAACTATATTAAAAGTTGAATTGCAAAGAGTAGATAGAGAAAAAATGGAAATTAAATGTAGAATGTAGCATAAGCTCCAGCTGTTGTTATGGCATACCATTAACAGAATTTTGCTAATGGACAATTGCATATTTGTCAATTACCACTCTTCATTCAAGTAAACCTTAAACCTGTGAGCAATGACTTGCAACAGATCAAATTTCTTGACAATAACTACTGAAAATTTGTTCTTGAAAGAGAGAATATCTTTTTAGGAAAAACATTGTAGATTACTGTTTTGTTCGTTTGCTCTCTTTATACATTAACTAGCTAAATATCCGTGCATTCGTAATGTTAAATATTCTCGATTTCACTTAAAAAAAATTAACCCACTATCCTTTGTCCGGCATCAATAGGGACTAATAGTTTGAGCCGATTAGAACCATAATAGATGACAAAGCTCTCTTTAAGGAGACTTAGCACCGCTACATTATCACAGTCAGTGGTCGGTTTTAAAGCTAATAGTCATCATAACTGCAAGATAAAAAAAGTATGCAATTTGGTTTAGTTCGGTTGGCTTTTAAAATAAAAATCAAATCAAATCAAACCAATGTGATTTGGGTTGATTCAGTTGTTGCGGTTTTTGGCACGACAATATTTTTTTTTTGTTTTTTATGTTAAAATCAAGTTAAAAAGTTAAAACAATTTATTTTCCGCTCAATGTTTTAAATTTTATCAAACATTACAGTTTTATTCTCATCCATTAGTGTTCCCATCAACATAAACCAAATTAAAAACATGGACCAAAAAGTAACAATCTTTGGTAAGAAATGCAAAATACTAAGATTTTACCTTCTATAAAAGTTCTAATTGAAATTTCTATGATTTAAGATATATCTAACATAATGTGCAAAATTAGTGCATGTAACATCAAATAAAAGCGCATAAATACATTTTTTAAATAAAAAACAATAAAGAAACTTAACAAGAGAAAAAATATATCATTTTATAAAATATCCCATGAGTACTTGGTTGAGTGACACAAGTTTGATAGGTGTTTCTCTTAAGTTGCGGTTTGGTGCAGCTTGGTTCGGTTGCTAAAATAAACCGCAAACCTAATTCAAATTGCGGTTTTTCTATTGGGTTGGTTTGGATTTATACACCCCTAGATTAAGATGCAAGATCTCTTATTGAAGTTTTTTTTTTAGGAAATCTCTTATTGAAGTGTTATCATGTACTTTAAAATTATTTAAAACATCTTAACATTTGCTATATATGTTGGTCAAAATATTGACGTGGCATTTGTGATGTGAAAATACATCATGGGACGTTCCTAAATCCCATATGCACTCTACAACATACACGACCTGTGTTTTTGTTCCAATTGATAGAAATGAATACCAATCTCTAATCTACGTATCAAATTTTGTTACGATGAATGATCAATCTTTGACGTGATAAAACTCACCACAAGCTTCCCTCACGGTTGATTACATCACGGTATTTGTCACTCTCATTCCCTTTTCAATTACATTCATTCATTGATTCATTCACACTAAGCTTTTGGTGTATTGCATTGCATTGTTTTGTGTGTATTCCTTTCTTAATTCTCAATATATTTTCCCTATGAACAATGTGGGTTACTGTGGTTGTCTATCTATCTATCGACTACACTTCGAATTAAAGACATATACGATGTCTAACACAGATACAATACCGACACATGATTATATTTGATCATTTTAATTAACTGAAATTATGATATGCGTCGACATGTTAGTGTGTATGTGTCCAATAGGAGGTGGTGGTTATTTGACACTTATTACTCTAATTAATTAGTTTTAAATCTGGCTATGAAGCACATACACGCGAGAATGACACAAATGCATCAATAATAATTATAAAAAAAAAAAGTGATCAATTGCGTCAGTGTTGTGTCGGTGTCAAACACGCATCAGACATCAAACATGTCTTTATGTGAAGTAACATTTCTATATAAAGCTATATAAGTTTGGTTTGGTATTTGGCTTGTTACAAGCAATATATGATTGTTATTGTGATTTCAGATTTCAGGGATATTTATCCATTCATTCATGTGAGAATGGATGTGAAAACAAAAAGGAGAAGTGAGATAGAGAATGGTGATGAAGGAGAGGATTTAGTTCTAGCTACTTTAATTGCCAATGGAGATGATCTCAGTCCACTTGTACGGCATGCCTTTGAAACGGGACGCCCTGAGGGGCTCCTTCGCCAGCTTAATTTCGTCGTTAAGAAAAAAGAAGCTGAAATTGAAGACATGTGCAAGACTCATTATGAAGAATTCATCCTTGCAGTCGATGAACTTCGCGGTGTGTTGGTTGATGCCGAAGAGCTCAAGAGTGAACTCCAGAGTGATAATTTCAAGCTGCAGCAAGTTGGCACAACCCTTCTTGTCAAACTTGAAGAGCTTCTTGAATCCTATTCTGTCAAGAAGAATGTCACCGAAGCTATCAAGATGTCAATGAACTGTATTCAGGTGTTAGAGCTTTGTGTAAAGTGCAATAATCATATTTCTGAAGGACAGTTTTATCCTGCATTGAAAACCGTTGATTTGCTTGAGAAGAGTTATATGCAGAATATTCCTGCTAGAGCTCTTAAATTGGTGGTTGAGAAGAGAGTTCCTTCTATAAAAATGCATATTGAGAAGAAAGTATGTGGTCAGGTTAATGAATGGATGGTCCTTATACGGAGTTCTTGCAAAAAAATCGGGCAAACAGCGATCGGTCGCACTGCATCGGTTCGTCAAAGGGATGAAGAAATTTTAGAAAGGCAGAGGAAGGTTGAGGATCATATTTCAAGTGTGGATGATCGAGTATATAATTTAGATGTTGAAGAGGCTGACGACGATTCTGCAATGCAATTTGATCTCACGCCGCTTTACCGTGCTTGTCATATTCATAGTTGTATGGGGATCCTAGAGCAATTTCATGAATACTATTATAAGAATAGATTGTTACAATTGAATTCAGATTTGGAGATATCTTCTTCACAGCCTTTTGTTGAATCATATAAGACACTTTTAGCTCAAATTGCAGGGTATTTCATAGTGGAGGATAAGGTTTTAAGAACTGCTGGGGGATTACTTGTAGAGGATCAAGTTGAAACTATGTGGGAGACAGCTTTGTCTAAAATGACATCAATGTTGGATATTCAATTCTCACATATGAGATCTGCCACACATCTTCTCTTGATTAAGGATTATGTTACGCTTGTCGGTTCCACTCTTCGAAAATATGGATATGATATAAGTCCTTTACTCGATGTGCTCGATAGTTGCCGCGACAAATACCACTTGCTTCTTTTGGCAGATTGTAGGCAGCATATTGTTGATCTTATTAAAAATGACTCGTATGAGCAAATGGTGATAAAAAAGGATGTTGATTATGAGAATCATGTTCTGTCATTTAATCTTCAAACAACCGATATTATGCCTGCTTTTCCTTACATTATGCCGTTCTCCTCGATGGTACCTGACGCTTGTCGAATTGTGAGGTCTTTCATCAAAGGCTCTGTTGATTACTTGGCTCATGGTGTAAGAACAAGTTTCTTTGATATTGTGAGAAAGTATTTGGACAAGTTTCTGATTGAAGTGTTAAATGAAACATTGCTAGATGCGATAAACGGTGGAAATATCAGTGTGTCTCAAGCCATGCAGATTGCTGCAAATATTTCTGTTTTCGAAAGAGCTTGTGATTTTTTCCTTAGATATGCAGCTCAATTATGCGGAAGTGGTGTCTCCGTTCGATCAATCGATAAGCCTCAAGCTTCATTAACTGCAAAAGTGTTGCTAAAGACTTCAACGGATGCAGCTTATATTACATTGCTGAGTTTAATCAGCGCGCAAATAGATGAGTATATGAAACCACTTACAGAGGTTAATTTTTGGACTTCAGAGGAGGCGAGGCCGGAAGAAAAGGACTACATGAATAATATGATTGTTTACCTTGATTCTATTCTATCTACAGCGCAACAAGTTTTACCTTTGGAAGCTATGTACAAAGTTGGAACTGGTGCACTTGAGCATGTTTCCAATATAATGGTGACTGCTTTTCTTAGTGATAATGTCAAAAGGTTTAACGCGAATGCAGTTATGTATATCAACAACGATATTACGCTGTTGGACGAGTATGCAGAGCAGAAGTTTTATTCTTCTGGATTAGGTGAAATCTATAAGGAAGGTAATTTCAAGAGCTGTTTGATAGAAGCAAAACAACTGCTCAGTCTTTTGTCTAGTAGTCAGCCTGAGAATTTCATGAATCCTGTCATAAGGGAGAAAAACTACTATGCACTTGATTATAAGAGAGTTGCTACCATTTGTGATAAATTCAAGGATGCTGCTGATGGCATCTTTTCAGGCCTATCAAATAAAAATACAAAGCAAAGTGCTAAAAAGAAATCAATGGAAATGCTCAAAAAGAGACTTAAGGATTTCAATTGATGATTAATTAGGAAAAGGTATTATTTCATTTAAAGAAATGTCTAGTTGTATTAATTGTTTCTTCTATTATGGATGTTTAACTTTGGAATTAATAGTGTTTCTATGTTTCCCTGACTTATTTTTCAGAAATAAAGAACCTTTTTTGTCTAGTTTCAATGATCTGCTTGATGCTGCTGTCTCTTTTCTATATATAAATTTAACTATTGTGGATGATGGTTATGGGGTGGATTAACTTAGACACCCCCCCCAAAAATGTTGTATTACTAGAATCTTAACAACCATTTTTAGACAATTTATGAGACAACCAAAGATATACTAATACAAGATAGTGTAGTTTTTTAATCATTTTTTGTTTGTTTTCGTTTTTGTGTCAATATCCACATTGTCTTCTATATCTTTTTTTTTTTTGTCAGAAGTCTTGCATATCTTTAGTTGTACGATAAATTGTTCTAAATTAGTTGTTCAAATAACGTATCTCATTAGTTAATTGAATCAAAAGTGTTTAGTAAACTAAGTTATTTAAACAAGCTAGTAAATACAAATGGCCTAGATAGAGTAAATTAGATTACTCGTATCAAATCACGGGGTCACTTTTGTAAATTAGTTTTTTCAACTTCCCTAATTGTAATATAAGGAAATCTCTCTCAAAGTTTTGGATTATTTGTGCTTTTTGTCCTTAACATTTAGGCCGATTTTGATTTTAATCTCTTGATTTATTTATTTTTAGATGTAGTCCCTATAATTCATGATTTTTATTATGTTAATCTATGTCCAATTTTCTCATATAATTTAGATGATGTGACATACTGCGTCATATTTTGTTATCACGTGGCACTGAGTTGTTGCGTCATCATTCAATGGATGATTGTACCGTGGAAGAGATAAAAGACAAAGATAAACATAATTATAGAAATTAAAAGAAAAAAATATATAAATTTCAAGAACCAAAACGTAAATTATCCAAAAACAAAACATTAATGTCAGTTTCCAACTTCAATCACACGTAAAGTAATAGATTTATTTTGTCTATCTTTCTTTTTTCTTCCCTTTTATAACAAATATATTTAAGTTGTTTTCTTTATCTTAATTGTCAATACTACTCACAATTGTAATATGAAGTTTTTTTCACTTACTTGTATGTCATCTAAAGAGAATTGACATCTATTTTTATAAACGAGAACTTTTTGCAACTTTCATTGCATCAAAAAAAAAATTAATAAGTTCATGAACTTCAACATCATTAGTATGTACTCCACCTTCTATGAAGGATTTGAGGATACCTAACCATGTGCTAGCACTAAATGGACAAAAAATACACCCAAGCTTCAGTACAAAATTGGTCCACCTTGACTTTATACAAAAAATACAACTTAAACCTACTTAAACAAAGTGCAGAATATAACCACATCTACCAACATACATCAAAAAGACAAGGCTCCCGTGGAAAGTCGTTTATAATGCAACTTTGGACAACATCACACATTTCTTTATGATCACATCCTCATGATATGAGTATTAAAGCAAACAATGAAAACATTTTGTTACTCTCAAATTACAATATAGCATGTCAGGGTTATCATTCCACTCACAAAATCATTACATGCCAATGTCCAAACTGATCATATTTGTTGTACCTTCATGGTCCACCTTTTAGGTTAAGGCCAAGAGGTACAACCCTCATGCAACACTTTAACAGAACTAACATTTAAAGATTATATTACCTTACTTTTATGAGTAGTATTGACAATTAAGATTAAGAAAACAACTCAAAATAACTTTTATATAGATAAAAGAGAAGAAAAAAGATAGATGGTTCAAAGATTCATTATTTTATAGTAATGAAAAAGTTTCTTTTTTTTAGGGAAGTTAAGAAAAAGTTGCATACGGTGAAATTGAAAACTAATTTTTTTTTAGTAATTTATGGTTTTAGTCCCTAAAATTTATATTTTTTTTGCTTTTGATCCATGTAATTATGTTTAGTTGTTGCCACTCATTATGATGTGGCAACTTAATGCCACGTGACAACAAAAACAAATGCTATGCCATGTCAACATGCTAAGGATGAAAAAAATGATACATTAACTAAAACAATGAGAAACTTAAATGGACAAAATCTTAAAATATAAATGAAAACAAAAAATCTAGGACCTAAAACCAAACTCGTCCGAATGTTAAGGATCATAAGCACAAATAACCATAGAATTTTTAAGTAAATGTGGTATGTATTTGGATAAATGATTACTAAACATAGTTTTGAATAAATATGATGTAAAATTAATTTGATTAAAATTAATTTTAAAGTTAAGTTATTGACATTTTAACTGTTTTTTAGTACTCAGGTCAGACCAAGATTTGATAAAATCACTTTTAATTCAAAGCAACTCAATATCTAATTTTTAACCAAAATCATGTTAGAATAGAGCAAACGTGTTTTGAAAGAGTTTGAACACAAATTCAAACATTGCTGAAATGAGTTATGTCGCATTATACACACACATTATATTCGAGTACCAAGATCAAATAAAGTTGCTCTCAAAAGTGAAAACATGATATTCAACAAAGTGAGAACATGTCAGTAACAATCTAGAATACAGTTTGTTGCAGTTCAATAAGCTCAACCATTCATCCTTCTGCTGGTTCATCCACCTCAAAAACCTTCCTCAGATTCTCTTCATCATGTTCAAAAAGTTTCCTTGCTTGTTTCAGCTCTTCATTCATGGACAACAGTTCTGTACAACGGTTAAGTTTTGGCATATCCTGCAGTACACAAGAAGCTTTATGAGTCTTTGTCAAAATATCAAGATTGATCATAGTCGGAGCAAGTATTGTCATTTTTAAATACTGCCTCCTGAGTTTGGCCTTTTAATAGGAGTAGATAAGTTTTTTAACAAAAAATTATATATGCAAGCTTCAATATTTTCTAACAAATATCTAAGTGCATATGCTCAACTCGATGAAAAATAACCTTCATTTTAGTGCATGTGCATCATAATAAGTATGTAAGTTATATCTCAGAATTCCTGGCCAAGTATGTAAGTTATATCTCAGAATTCCTGGCCAAGTGTAGGAAAGGTTTAAGCCGAAGTGTGTTTGAGCCTTTAAAGAACCAGAAAACTAACCTCTGCAAGGAGGCTGCAACATATATAATCTTAGTATCTTATGGTGCATTTAGCTTCATTGGTAACACTTATTCATCCTCAAGACAAAGTTCACTCAACCCAAAGTTTGATCAATGATAAGAGATCTAATGTTAATCTGATAAATTTTCCTAGAACTATAAAGCCTATGGAAGAAGGGAGGGAAGTCTCAACAAAAATGTACAATCAGAACCAGAGATATATGTACGGCATAATTATGCATGAGTGGTCTGTGGTCCAAAGGACAGCGCCATGGTCAATCAAATTTAAGATGAGGAAGTTGGCAGCATAAAGTCAACAACAGAACTGTGTCCAGCTATTAGAGTGCTAACAGTACCCATATTCATTGTTAATGAATAATATACCATACAATTACCCTGTTGATCCAAAGAGTTAAGTGATTTAAGGCAAGATTATAGATCCTAACCTCGGATTTGACAGATACATTAGATAACCGGTTATTGAACCAATACAGGCTATTTAGGATTAGGAATGGATTTACAGGTTTGAAGTTTAAGAACCATTAATACCGACTTTGGCTTATAGAAGCTTGTGAAGATCCTACTTGAGAAAGAGTTCTCCGCTGAAGATCTTTAAAGACTCGTATAAAAATTGAATTGGAGACTAATACCAGTAACTAACAACTTCCCAACTATTAACTTTAAACCATCATTGCAGGCCACCGTGACATGGCATGCTTATTGCCTATAATAAGCAATTGAAGACCATATATTCATAAAGGCAGGCCAGAGGTGATATTTCTAGCTAATAGAAGTGTTCGGCTTATAAATAAGTACTTACAAAAAGATGTTGAATAAGTATAGCGTTCTTAGTGTACATCAGTGTTCATTAGAATTTCAGTTAGTTTTTCTTAGTATTCTTTTATTAGTTAAGTTATTCGTTTATTCAGTTTTGCATTTCTCTTTTAATACATGTTGGGCAGTGATCAAATTCTTTTAAATCACACGGTCCCTTGAGAATAATAATAACAACAGCATGTATGTAGCATTCCATTTCCAGCAGTATTTGAAGATAAATATAGATAATTGTTCCCAAAGATCTATATTTGCAACTTTTATTAACAAAGGAGTACCTTGCGAATCAAATAGAGAAAATCCTCAACTGATAGCTTCCCCCTCTGTGATCCAATATCTTGTGCTTTGTGTACCTTGACAACAACAAAAAAATCACGTAAGGACAAAGGCCAACCACTCCGTGGCACTCAAACTAAGTTCAACAGTTCAATACAATCGAATGATACTTACCAGTTCTGTAATATATTCTACAACGATGTCATCCATAAGTGCCACACTTTCAGGAAGTGGCTAATTCAAGTGGAAAACAATAATAAAAGTTCAAATTAATATCATAATCTAGAGAATAGAAATTTTGCAAAAATAGTAGGAAAAATGAAAAAGATAGAATGAGGATTACATTAGGATCATCTCCGAAGCCATACATCATGTGCTGCACTATAGCAACCAACAAAGAAGATTAGGAAAACAGATAAAGATTACTACACTAAAACTTAAAACTTAGGAACAAATTTGTTTACATTCTCTTTGGAAAACTCCTCTTCTGCGCTTGGATGAAGTATCTGGCGGTTGTGAGGAAGCTGCTCTTTGTTTTGATGAGGTTCCGGCAGCAGAATTGCTCATTGTTGTTGGTTAATGCTTCCACTGTAATTTTAGCAACTATAGTTAGAGGAAAGAGGAAACTGAAAAAATATAAAACTTGAATTTTCGATACATCATGTGCAGGTTCTGCTATGCTTCATGTGCACACAGAATGCTATAGAATAAAAACTGGAATGATGACTACACTTATAGTCATCAAAATGAATACAAATATAACCGATGTAGCACTGACGCCTCTGATTGAAAGCGTGTCAGGTGTCTGAAAACTACAAATGTGATTACATTCAATTAATTCTATTTTTTTATCACTGGCGTTGATGTGTCAGTGTCAAAATCGTGTCTGCGTATGTGTCAGGGTCAAGATTGTGTCTGTGTATGTGTCGGTATTTCATACAATACAACTATACTCATTTATTTATGATAAAATTTCTGATTCAGGTATTAACCTTATTAAGGCATTTTGACAAACACCTTGCGAACAAGCATGTTAAACAAGAAAACAAACAAAAGGGGTTGTTTTTCTGCACCCCATTAGTTTCACAGAATGGTAACAACTAAAATACTCATTTTTCCATCATCTTCAATTATTGTTCAAACAAATCAAGCCCTAATTTGAGAACTTATTACCCAGTTTTCGTATTGAGTTATTATGGGTTATGATGATTTTGCTTCAACAATGAACAAAACATAATTAACCTAGCCTTACACAGCAAAATTTGCATGTTTCCAGCAACTGATACGAACGAATGAAAGAAAAAGCAGTGTGAGTTGGATCTTCTTACCTCGAAGAAACAGTGACGGGAGTTAATTCTCCTCTTTCTTTCTACCACGTTCCCGTAGATACTATGGGTGTGTTTGTTATATGGAATGAAAATGTTTCCTAGAAATGTTAGAGTGGAATTTTATTCCAAGTTTGATAAAAGTGTTTGTTTGATGATTTTAATTCCTAAGAATTCTTTTTAAAGCCGTGATATAATTTATTAAAATACCTTTACTATGTAAAACATATGTCTTTTCAATTTTCTCTCTATTTTTTTTGCAAAGCATCGAATAGTCTAAACTAACGGATTTGATCATTTTAATTTATCATACACCAATTCATTCATGTATATGTACTGGTATTAATGCAATCAAAATCACATGAGTATTACACCTTGAGTATTACAAATGTGCAATTGTGTAATTTGTAGCAAATCCTGTGTAAAGACAAGAAGAAAATGTGGCGCATAAATAGTAAGAGACGTGGGATGTCATGCAGTTACATGAGGGGTAAAAATGAACTTTTGAGATATTAATAGATGTTAACCGCTGGGAATAAGTCATTCCCATCCTTTGTGCTGGGAATAAAAAATGGGATAATATAGTTGAAAATAATTATCGGATATAATTAATTCCTTGGAACCTTTTTGTATGCATGTGTACCAAACATTGGAATAAATAGTTCCCATCTTACATTCCCATGAACTTAATTTATAGAGGGGAAACAAACGCCTCCATATGTTTTTTTTTTAGGTAGTTTAGTGGCGAATTCAGCTCATAAGGTGAATAAGTGAGGTGTCCGAGGTTCGAACTCAGCCTCTGCATATAATAATGTATTATCCTACCAACTGAGTTATACTCACGGGACTCACATAGATACTATGTGATACCGTGTTTTGTTTTGATTTTGGGTTAAATATGTATATCAGACTGTGTCCTATTCTTATTCGATTTTAAAATCTAAAATGTTTTAAAGTTTTTATTTTTTTTTATCATGTGTAAATTTGTATATTTTATATTAAAAAAAAATTATCATGTGCAAATTTACACATGTTAAAAAGTTTAAAATAGAAGTTTTGTATTGAAATTTGTACATTTAATATTAAATATAAACTTTTGAATAAATAATTGTTGTTTTCCAAAAAAATTTACTATTGTTAGTTGTTTTAACATCTGCAATGTTGCACATGTTAGACAAACCATTTATATTAAATATATAACATTTTAATAATACTCTTAAAAAAACATTTTAATAATTAATTGTTAGTTTTTGTTTTTTAAAAAAATTAATTGTTAGTTTTCAATAAAAATTTGTTAATTTTAGTTGCTTTAACACGTGCAACACTGCGCATGTTAGACAAACATTTTTTTTTTGAAAGATTGTCTTTAGATGTTTTGGAGGTTTTTATGGAGTATTTATGTCGTTTTTATTCCATAATCCAAACTACATATGACGCGTGAAAAATCAAATAGGATGAGAAAAGAAAGAGACTATAGATTTTCATTAAAATAAACGTGGGCTGTTTCGTATTGGCCCAACCTATCCGGGCAGGTTTGGTTTTGAGAATTTATTTTCCACCTTGTTGCTTATCGTGTGTCCTCCAAAAATTTCAAAATACCTCATTTGAATTGTGTAATTTGAATTTTGTCAAAATCTATAATTTAAATTATAATTGATATAAAGGTCTTTGCTAACCATTGTACTATCCCAAAAAATTGTTCGTCCTCCTAGCATCTTTGTGGTTTATTCAACTGTTTATTTGGTCTAGTTGTTCCTTCAAGTCAAACATTGTGACATCAACGTGTACCCTGAACATTAGGTTTTCCTCTGTTGTAGTAAACTGCAACTAGCATGGAGTTTACATCTATTCGATATGTGTCTATGATTTTATGATGTGATTTGCGTATGAACCAAACACACTAATTTATAGAAGTTTATGTGTGTTAGAGAAGTTGTCAGTACGATTTGAACCACAATAAAATCTTGTATTTGACTGATCCAGATTATATAATATGAATTGTATCAAACCCTTCAAAACACAAGTTTTAGTACATGCTTGCAACATTTCGGATTACGTGATAAAAAAATCGAAATAATTTCGGATTATATAATTTGAACCGGTCCAAAATATAGGTGGTATGTTGGTCAACAAGTCTCACTGGTTCCATGCATGTTCCATGTTTTTTATTGGATTTATATTGTTGATTGTGTGTTTAAACTCTCCCTTGACTCGCTATAGTCTATGTTTTCAGTATTCTTATAAATACTCAGTCATTCTTCACAATTTCTCATTCCAACTGATATTCTTTTATTTTATTGAATTTATAACGTTAGTTCTCATAGTACATTTGAAAAAATCTTCGAGAATTTATTTCCCCACTCTTCATATATCTCATGCACCCTCCGAAGGATTGCCTTAGATAAACACTTGTTGCTCCACAAATTTATTATTTGCCACACCCGATCTTTTATGAAATTAAAAGTTTCCCCTTGTTTCTCCGAAGAATGGAAGGTGGCCCTAAGTACTTGTCAGTGCCTAACACAACTTAAACATCTAGAATATTGGTGATAAAGTTTTGAATGGTTGGAGAAACATTTTTTTTGTTTTGGTAGACTAATTAATTGTGCTTCATGCACAAATAAAATATGCTTCATGGTTTGCGTCATATGGGAATAATTCGAGCACCCCTACGAATAGAGGTTGCATGAATATCACCACTATCCCAAACACGACGGATAAGGGATGAAAGTTTCTCTACATATATAATGAATTAGTATGGAGGTAACTGGTCTCCCTATCTTAATCATCTTCTGGAATGAATGGTCCAAACATCTCATTATTTACAATGACTGAATAATCAACAAAATCAACATGTACTGTTATCTTCCACTCCACCCGTTGTTGTGAAAAATCCCATATTTTTCATAATCACTCTCAAGTAATCCCAATCAATATTGTCACATGTAACCAAAAAAATCAATATTGTCACATGCTTTGCTAATATTAAGCTTGATGACCACACACTCTTCGTTTCCTTTTTTTTCATTGTCTTCATGAAATGCATTATATCAATACCCACCATAGTGTTGTCAAGTATCAATCGACCCATAACAAAGGGATAGATTGTCAGATATGCATTTTGGGAGGGTAACTTTCAATCTATTTTCCAAGATTTTGGAAAGCAGATTATCGAAAACGTTACACAAAGAAATTGGGCGTCAATCCCTCGTAGTCTTTTGTACATCACCTTTGGGAATAAAAGCAATATCTGTCATGTTGAGCATGGTCGAAAATGACCTTTTTTTATGCCAAGAGCAGCATTTGCAAAAAATATCATCATTTTCATACATTCCAAAAATGATGATAAAGTCTTGGATTAAATTCATCAGGATCTGGGAGCTTATCCAGATGCATAGAAAACATGATTTCTTTAAACTCATCCTTAGTAAAAGGGACCATAAGTATAGCATTATCTGAATCAGTGATTAACGGCTTGATAACTAATCATCGATTAGCGGGTACTTACCTTCTTCTCGAATAATTCAACAATGTACTCTTTAGGTTAAGCAGGGCCTTTTCTGAGATTTTAATGGCCTAGGATGAACCTACAATTTGAATCCTAACTAATAAATATAAATATATACATCAAACTTGATACAAAAAACTAAGTAATTTTTTTAGGGCCTAATAAACCCCTTAAAAAAAACAAATTCAGACACAAATTTCGTGCTTATTTTTTGAAGCCTAAGGTGATCTCCCTCTTCACCCTACCTCAGATACGGCCATGAGTTAAAGTGCACATCTCAGGTTTGTTTGTTACATTCATCCCATTTACATCTTCAAAGGAAACAATATGGCTTGCCTTCTTTAAATCAAATATCATTTCATCAATATGGCTAAAGACGAGTGAAAAAAAGCTAAACCACATATATACTAAGACTGGGAAATACTAACAAGCGTGATGACTAAATAAAATATCATTTCATAGTACTCTTGATCCACAAAAATTCAAATCTTCACAATATTAATTCATGGTCTAGTTAGGTTGACTTAAATATCGGTTGGCATGCATATTAAGTTTCGAACGTTTTCATGGTTGTGGAACCTAACTTCATTAATTAGTATGATTATGAAGGTGGAATACATGTACTTTAATGCGTTGTTTTTCATTGTAGTGTGTAGGTATTCCTTCAGACCGGTCAAAAATTATTGTACTCCCTTGATCTTTAGATAAAATTTAGAGTCATTCAGTAAATAATGTATCTAATTTATTAAATGAATTTAACAGTTGATTTTATCTTATACTACTAATAAAGACCAAAGTAGTAGCATGTGGGTAATTTACGGTTCAACGTGGACGCACTCGTGCATTTTTTTTACTATGATTTCTAGCATTTCACTCTCGATAGGAAGGACATAGTCCCTAATTAAACTAGGAGATAAAATTTAAAAGTATTGGGCTCGGCCCTCTTCCTGTACCAAAAAAAAAAGAAAATTAAAAGTATAATTTGATAAAAAAAATCGTGACCAAAAAGAATTTCAATAGCATAACATATATAAAAAATTTAAGAAATTATTATATACAACTAAAGTTAATATTATGAACAAATTTAAATAAGACCGACATTTATTCATGAAGTTGCACTCGTCGTTATTTCAGAGTTAAAAATTTAAAATTAAAATTGTTAATTATCATATCAAAGGTAAATTTTTTAAGAATCTCATCTATTTTTGGTGTGTTAATTATCATATCTAGGGAAAAGTTTATAAGAATTTCATTTTTTTTTTAAAACTCCGATTCGTTGAGATAATGAGAGCATCTCTAATAAATAATCTTACTTAATAAGAATCGGAGAATGTTGTCAAATATATTGGTTAAACATATAAAACAAGTAAATTTTTATAAAAAAATGATAAAAATGGTGTAATCATTACTTGATCAAAAATAACATCATATAATTCCATTCTTAAAAAAAAAACATCGTTATATTTTAAAGTGGTTAGGAAAGCTCAAGTTGCTTAGTAGTTAGAATTTACTTTTTAAGGTGAATATATGTGGTGTTTGAAGTTTAAATATAATAATACAAGGAATGTTAGAGACACACTCTCTTTTCAACACTCACTTTAACACTAATTCTTTTATGAGAAATGTTAACTTGTGTCTTTGAAGCATAAGTTAAAAAGTTAAATGTAGAAAAAACATCTTGAAAATTGTGTATTCAATGCATTAAAAGTTTCAAAAGTTTTATTTTTTATATAAAAGTTATTTTGAATTTCCATTTTAAGCTCCTTAATTTGTGACCTTAGGTCACAAGTTATCATGACCATTTTTTATTGGATAAAATCAATGTATGACTCACCACTTTAAGTAGAACCATTTTTCAAAGTGTGAGACCCATCATAATTTAAGTCAATTAAAAAATAAATGTTATAAAAAAAATGCTTTTAACACTATTCTAATAATACCATTGCACTAGAAGTTGTAAAATCAATTTTTCGCAAATTTAATAGATCCTACCCCCTCCGATCCTTTTTAAAGTAGATAATTAATTTCTTAAATTAATTGAATAATTCGGTTTAGATTTTAGATTAGATAGATAAACTATTTAATGCATCTAAAAAGTTAATTAATTTTTATAAATAAAACCAAATAAATATATTTTTAATTAAAAAATTTAATTTCATTGACTTGTTTGACCCAAAGTATTGGTTAGCATGACATACCCCGTCCCGTATTAATAGGAAGGCAAAAATATGAAGATTCGTGAAATGGGTTAACCGACACGTCAGTGAATACACACATGTTGTTGAACCATACTAACGACGTGTCAGTTACATCTAAAACCCCAGAAGTACACACTATCAGAATCACGCGCTTTTTCCACGAAATCACAAAACACAACACACTCTCAGTACCCGACACGTGGCTCTCACTTCCACGTGCTCCTCCTAACTCACAAAAAATCAAAACTTTCTTCAACGACGCCGTCTCATTACACCAATCAAAAACGCCATCGTTTTATACCCCAACTCAAACTTAACTTAAAAGAACCCTCTCACGCAATAATATCAAAATTTTAGAAAATTCGTTCACCTCTTTTACGTTCCATACCCTTAAATATTCATTCATTCATTTTTTTTTCTCTCTCTTTCTCTTTCTCTTTTCTGTGTTTTTTCTTTCAGTTTCAACGGAAACACACAACACCATCAAATCAAAACAACCTGCGTAAGGTAACAACATTAAAAAAAAAAAAAAAACATCATCGTTGCAAACATCATTATTATTATTATTTCTGAAAACAAAGAAAAGAAAAAAGCACTATGGAAACTATGTGTTTAAAAACTGGGATTGTTCCTTCGATCTCCATTGGTGGATCTTTAGACACACGCGATACACGCGCCACCGCATCTACCGTAAGTGCGGTGGGTCGTGAAAAACCTTCACAAAAATCATTATTTTCTAGATTTTCATTTAGATACCCATTGGAATCTCTATGGCCACAACGACGGAACAGAACGTTCAGTGGTTTGTCTCTCGACGACGCCGTTTTGGAAGATAATAGAGAAACAACGAAAACCACCGTTAGAGATGACGGTGAGGATGGTGGGGAGGGGCAGAGAGAGAATTGGGTTTTGAAGATTTTGCACGTGAAGAATGTTTGGAAAGGGGAGCAAGGGAATCATGAAAGAGAAGGAACTATTGTTGAGAATGATGAAAACAATGGTGATGATGATCAAGTTTGTGATACTTGTGCGGTTGATAATGATGATGACGAAAAAATAGATGATTTTGAATTTGATAGAAACTCGTTTTCAAAAATGTTGAGGAGGGTTTCTTTGGCTGAAGCTAGATTGTATGCTCAGATGTCACACTTGGGAAGTTTGGCCTATTCTATACCAAATATCAAGGTAATTTCATTTGAGATCTTTGTTTTGATTTTTTTTTATTTTTATTTGTGCTTTTTGGTTTTTAAATTTTGGATCATTCGGAAAAGTTAAAATGTTTTTTAGTTGATTATCTGAGATGGCTAGTTTGTAAATTTTCATTCATGGGTTTTGAGGTTTCAGATCTATTTTGTTTTTATGTGATCTAGATGATATGTTCCAAACATTGATCAGTTGAAGATTCCTTTGTTTATTTTTTTTTCTTAGCTTAAAAGGGGCTGATTTGAAATGCCAAAGTTTGTCTTTTAATTTTAGCATGGTTAGAAATTGCGCAATTACAGCTGCATTTGCTTGCATTTTGCCATAATATCAAGGTTTGTGGTTGCGCAATTTACTACGTGTTGAATTGATTATGGATAGGTCTAAATAAGGTTTTAATTCAAAACCCTGGTTAGGTTTTCGCTTAAACTTGATGAGGCAATGGGGCAATAATCCGAATCTTTTGTTGGAAATGTCTTGTAACAGCTGTTTCATTTCAGTAGCTAGTGTGCTTTTTTACAACTATGGAATGTTCATTGCTTAGGCTAGGTGATTGATCTTTGGCTTGGGATTCGGTTGCATTTTTGCAATTGAAATTTGGAATATTTATTTGTTAAGCTCTGCTCTTGATTTTTGTTCCTATTATATGTTCTGAAAGGGATCAACAAATCTAGAATCTGATTTCCACAAAATGCATATGAAACTAATTTATATTTGGAAATTTGATTATTTAGCCAGGGAAACTCTTAAAACATTATGGTCTGCGTTTTGTAACTTCATCGCTAGAGAAAAAAGAATTGGCAGCAAAATCTGAGAAAAATCCTCAGGAAGTCGAAACTAAAGAGAAGCAAGAAGAAACCAAGGAGCCAAATAATGGTGGATATAGGATAAGTGCAACAGCTGCTTATAATATTGCTGCGTCTGCTGCATCTTATCTTCACGCACAGACAAAGAGTATACTTCCATTCACTTCTTCAAATGCAGCGGCCGGTGAAGGAAGCAATGAAAGCCTTAGCATGATGAATACAGAAGTGGCATCTTTGATGGCGACTACTGATTCAGTGACAGCAGTGGTTGCGGCGAAGGAGGAAGTAAAGCAGGCAGTTGCAGATGATCTAAACTCAACTAGTTCATCACCTTGCGAATGGTTCGTCTGCGATGATAACCAGAGTGGTACTAGATTTTTTGTTATTCAGGTAGGCGAGATCAATTTTTGTTCTTTTGCTATATAAATTATACTCATTGGTTGCAGCTAGTAAGTTGCTGTTATTTGTGACCGCTAAAATTTGATAAAACGTTATTATGTAGGGTTCGGAGTCATTAGCATCTTGGCAAGCAAACCTACTTTTTGAGCCAATCAAATTTGAGGTAATTTGCTGATGTTGCATACTATAGGTTTTTTTTGTTACTATTGTCGTAGGGGAAATTTTTCTTTTTTCAGTATGAATAAATAGTTTTGAATCTCTCTTAAGTCTTGAAGTGTACTAACTAGTTTTTAATTATATTCCGAAAATGACTAATGATGTACACATTTTTTTTCCCAGGGTTTGGATATCCTTGTGCACAGAGGTATATATGAGGCTGCTAAAGGGATATATCTACAGATGTTGCCAGAAGTTCATGCTCACCTAAAATCTCGAGGTTCTCGTGCAACTTTTCGTTTCACTGGACATTCCCTCGGTGGAAGCTTGGCACTACTTGTAAATCTCATGTTGTTCATAAGACAAGAAGTACCAATCACCTCTCTACTTCCTGTGATAACATTTGGTGCCCCTTCCATCATGTGTGGAGGCGACACTCTACTTGCAAAGCTTGGCCTGCCGCGAAGCCATGTGCAGGCAATTATAATGCACAGAGACATAGTACCGCGAGCATTTTCTTGCAATTACCCTGACCATGTTGCAAAAATCTTAAAGGCTATCAATGTGAACTTTCGTAATCACCCATGTCTCAATAACCAAGTAAAGTCCTGCACTCCTGCATATCCAAAAAGTTTGTTTTTTCTTTACTGATAGGCCAAATATTCAGTCTTTTTTTAAGTTATGTAACACATTTCATATAAGCTTATGACTTATGAGTTACTTTTTTGTGATTTTTTTACTGCAGAAGCTACTATACACACCAATGGGTGAACTCCTGATTCTTCAACCAGATGAGAAATTTTCACCAAGCCATAATCTTCTGCCACAAGGCAGTGGTCTATATCTTTTGCATTGTCCTTTGTCAGAACCTAATGACACAGATAAGAAGCTCCGAGCCGCAAAGTTGACGTTCTTGAACACACCTCATCCACTTGAGATATTAAGTGACCGATCTGCTTATGGATCTGGAGGAACCATACAAAGAGATCATGACATGAACTCTTACTTAAAAACAGTGAGAAGTGTGATTCGCCAAGAACTTAACCAGATCCGTAAATCGATGCGAGAGAAAAGGCGCAAGGTATGGTGGCCTCTTGTATTACCGCGACGAGTTGATACCAGCATTGTCGTTGGGAGGTCCATGGTATCGGTCAATATTGGCCAACGCCAGTCACCGTTCTCTGGCATTATGAAGACAGGAAGAGAGTCCTTAAAAAGGTTTAGTAGGCTTGTTGCATCCCAACACATGCATTTATTTGTGTTGCTGTTTTTCCCTGCTAGGATGTTAATAGTGGGGGCATATAGCTTGATTAGCCTTAGATGAATGATATGAAATGATTCATATTTTTTATTATGAGGCAGGGAAAAGTGTATAAAACAAGGGCACATGGTTAGCTGAATGTTAGGTGATTCTTTATTCATTGATTTCAAAATTAATATGTTGTCTCGCAAGAATCCTGCTTGTAGAGGAATATTCTTCATATATTTTAGTAATATAGTAAGATAATTTGTATTCAAGTGATGCTTATATAATTATATTGATTCAATACTTTATTAATTGGCGAGACTTTTATAAGTATTTCTCCATTGATCCTGGTTGTCTCAATCAAGGGAAGGTATAAGAAAGATTGCCTACCTTTGTACCAAAAAATAAAAGAAAGAAAGATTGCCTACCCTTTTTCTGAGCAAGACACTAAACTCATTATTTTTAGACATTATTAAGGGTCCAGCTCAATTTACCTGTTATTATAGTTAGGTTAATTTAATATTACGTATTGAAATTGATCAATAAGCAGTTGCAAGTCACTCCACCTTGGTCCGCCATTGGAGCTATTTCACACTAGGGGTTCCACTATTAAATTAAAACTCTCACCTAAAATCCAGAAAAACATTTTTTGCACTTACCATTAAATTTGGTTGCACATGTAGTTCAGGTGAGATAACCTTTAGACAAGATTTATGATTTTGTTTTAGATTATATTTCAAATATGGTTTCACTTTATCATCAAATTAAAATTAAAAAAATATGTAATGATTTTTAAAATATTATATGTAAATATTATTGATTTTTAACATCAGTTTTTCCAAAAATAGTTTTACAAAAAGAAAGGGATGATTAGTCAAAAAAGAACACGTTGGGGGACCAAGATATGACTCATGTGTTACGTGTGTTGCATATTCTAGATAGACACTTTTTGTGTTACTTGAAAAAGTGAAAGATGAAATCCTTACCTTGCAAGATATAGGTAGATAAAGAGAGACACTGACCATTGATGAAAACGATGCAGATTCTCTTGTATCTTTCTTCAGACCAAATTCATATTTTTTGCACTTCACATGTCAAACCAAAATAAGAAGTATCCGACAAATTTGGAACCAGATTCTTTCGTCTACTCAACATGCTCAGGTCTTAATTATACGGCTAGTTTTTTTCACTCACAAACAAAACCGTCCAACAAGTTGCTTTGCTTCATTGCCCATCCACTAACACAGAAATATTTGGCGGCATTACTTGACTACATCTACATACACGTCCTTTAGATATGGTCAAATAAACCTCTTTTGAGGTTTTTCTTCTTCACCATTTTTCTCAATAATATTTTTTTAAAAATAACCTTTTGGCACAAAGCGGTGCCTGTCTCGAAGGTTCGAGTTCGGGAGCAATTTGCTGATCAAATTCTTTGAATGAATAGTTTAATATAATAATTATGTTTCGTTACTTAAGAACATTGTAACATTTATTTATTTATTTTGACAAAAGGACATTGTAACATGGTAGGGACTAAGTAGATAATATATTGGTGTAATTAACATGGTATGTACTAAGTAGATATTATATTGGTACTTTCGGTTTTTTTTCTTCTTCATGTTTTTGATCGATTGATACGAATGGTGGGTCACTGCATTCTTGCTTTAGTCGTCAAGATAGCTATGTATATATCGACAACTGTTTTTAGTGGCATTATTAAGCAAGTAGTTATCAAGATTCAAAATATTGATGGTGGCTTCATTGTACAAAGTTGCATGTGGAAATCACACATTATTTTGAGGAAGGGAAGGAGGTTATTGGGTCGGAGAGAAATAAAGAAAGCAGTTGGAGTTTTGGCCAATTGTTGGGGGAATCAAGCTGGAAAGTGACTTGTTTTGCGTTTAAAATCATGTGAATATATTAATTCATTTTCATAAATATATAATTATTATGGTCGATATAAAATATGTACAATTTGCAATTAACAGTTGCATTCACTTGAAGTACCGTTGTCTTTTGACATGCATGATTGGATGATTATTTTAAGATACCACTCAGATTACGTGCATGCTTTCCACATTGCAGTAACGTCCATATAAAATATAAGGTTTATGTAGATATTAAGTGGAACTCTCTGGAGAAAGATTGAGTTTGGTGCTTCCCTTGAGCCAATGCGGATTGCTTGTTGTGGAGGTTTTGATTTGAAATGAACAAGGGGTGCTTCTCAAAGGCTTGTTCTTTGGTAAAGCTAACGATTTTCAGCAAATAGAGGTTTGTTTGGATTAAAAGATTGTTGTGAATTATCTCAGGGATAATTGAGTGGGGGCTGAGCTAGCACTCCTGCGAAGTTATGTATTTATGTATTTGGTGATTAAGCAAACATTAATATGTTGTATGCTGTATTTGAGTTTGCAGAATCATGTGCACATATGCAATGCTGCTCAGCACTGTAAATACTGTGATCATGCCGTGACATCGATAACCCAACCATTTTTTCAGGAAACATGAGTGTGAATCTTCAATTTTTAAGGGATAAAAAAAACTAGGCCTCAATGTTGTCAATAGCACTCTAATTTATCAATTTAAACCCAGAGAATAGCAAAATGTAGTTCCTCACAGTACGAAAAAGAATGGGACATGTGGACTTTTTTCAGTCAAATCCTAATAGACTTGCACCATGAAAACTAAAGCCAGTATGATCAAGATCTCATGGAGAGAAAAGTATTGTTCCCTTCCATCCCACAATCTCCATCCGTTTGATCCTATGTTTCACTTCCATAGAGTCGTAGGACCGATACTTCTCTGAAATATGCCTTTTGAGACACTGGTTGATGTATTCTTCCAGTGTAGCAAAAACCTATTGACTGTTGTAGAAACATTGTTTTGAATGCTAAAAGGAGAGTGCTTCAAAACGAGAATAGCTGGAGCAATGAAAGTTAAGTTGACGGTTCCAGCCCTCCAATCTCAGCGATTCTAATCACTGTTTTAGACTTATTGTAAAACCGTTTGAGGAGGAAAGTGCTCCAGAATCACACAATTTTAGGTCAACCGTTAAGTTTATTCCACATGTTAGTTTTTTATTAGAGAACAGTATGAGCAGCACCTAAATAATTGGTATAAGAGTTTTATCCAAACAAAAGAAAACCAGAGAGTAGCACTCTAAGAAAAAGCAAATGAGTACCTTTTATAATTTATAGCATAATGTATGTATACCTTTGAATACAGAAAGGTAAATGGACTAATTATTTTATTCAAGTAAACTAAGGCGATTACATTATGTTTGCACAACAGGACACAGGATACTCTTGGTAAATCAATACCGTGTGATGCTTTGATAGTACATTTCTCAAATTGCACAGACAAGTATCTCGACTAGAATGGGAGGCAAAAACTGAATCAGAGATCAAGTTTACCTGCCAAGTACCAAGAGTGTATTGCAAGGCTTCCAAATGACATGATGTTGGCAAGGGAAGATAACCCATGAATCATACCAAACTTCTTATTCATCTTTGCAAGCTTTGGGTTTTTCTTTGCAACTTCGACATTTTTTGACCACCCAACTTCCTCTCCAATACTATTCTCTCTCTCCACTTTATGCCTTTGTTTCATCATCTGTATCAGGAAAACAAATGGTTGCTTTATTTATAAACAATAGAAGTGAGCAGCAACTATTGGTAGCTTAACAACATAAAATGTTGTCATGACTTAACCAGAGATATGATTCAAGGTATGTTTGAATTAAAGTTTGAAAACTTACGTTGGACTAAACCTCATTTTGCAAACATAATTTTGGCTAAAAATAAGCTTGCTGTAACATGATTTATGTTAGGGTACTTTATTCTGAAACACATATTTGATCAAATGAAATTTATTTATTTATATGATACTAATCAAAAGTACTTCCAAATGTGTAATTACCGACAATGTTATGAGTATTGTAATCTAGTATAACACGTATAGGGTAAAATGGTAAGTGAAATATCACCAACAACAACCAAGCATTACCCCCCACTAAGTGGGGTCGGCTACATGGATCAAATTGCGCCATAATGTTCTATCTGAAACCATATTTGGATCCAACTCATTAACCTCTAAATCTTTCCTAATAGTTTCTCTTATAACTTTTCTAGTTCTTCCTCTACCTCTTCTAATCTGACTCTCATCCATCTGATCTACTCTTCGTACTACAACATCTATCGGTCTTCTCTCTACCTACATGCCCAAACCACCTAACCTATTTTCTACCATCTTTTCTACTATAGGTGCTACCCCAACTCTCTCTAATGGTGTCATTCCTAATCCTATCTCGTCTAGTCTTAACAGTTACCACTCATTCAAGGCAACATCCTTATCTCTGCTACACTTGATTTTCGCATTGGTTCTTAACCGCCCAACACTTCGTACCATACAACATCACCGGTCTGACTGCTGTCCGATAGAATTTGCCTTTCAATTCAAGTGGTACTTTCTTATTGCATGTATAGGCAAAATGGCAAGTGAAATGTCCACAATGACAAAGGAAAAAGGCATCAACCCTACTTTTGTGTCGACCGATTTGAAGCCAAACCAAAAAACAAATCGAACAAAAAGTCAAATTCAGTTTAGCGTGAAAATGAATTTTGCTCCTGAACATTTGTTGTTATTGTTGAAAAAAAAAAAAGTGCTGCTGTTACATCAGTGCAGGTTTGGGGGAGAGAACCAAAGAAGTTAGAACAGGAAATGCGAAAGCAGAGAGAAGAAATTAAAAACTTATACATTTCAAAAAATATACCAATGGTTAAGGAAAACATTACTTTTAAACAGTCTTCATTTAAACTTATGCAATACAAGCAATTATCTTCACTATTCTGGCAAATACTCGGCTTAATTTTGCATAATATTTCACCATACATATTTGGTAAAGTAATTGAATTATACAAACAAAAATAAAAATGAAAGAATCAACAAAAGGGATCAAGCTTTAGTGAAAGCACAAAAGAGAACGTTTAACTTTTAAGTTCTATTCCAACACAAAAGAGATCATTTAGTGAATGCAGTTCCTTCAAAAACTCAATTCCATCCCTCTAATTACTAACAGGGATCAACATTTAAGGCCAGGCCTTAGTTGATTCGCTTGCAAGAACAATGCAAACATGTTTATAGAATTTCGACATGGCAAGACGACAAAAAAGTACGTAAATGATTTTATCTTCTGACAAAAATCAGAAAGGCACCACGTTGCACCATTGTAGAAACCAAGCATATCCCCTAGGGGGGAGTTGGAACATAGAAACTAGAGCGACAAGTGTAAAGAGGTGTTAGAAAAAGCTTATTTGAACTTACAAGTATTTACAAATACCTAGTGTTTGAAAAAGCTTATCGATTATAGATATCTCTATAAGGGTCTGTTTGTATTGGCTTTTTGAACTTGCCGACCGGTATAAGTACTCATGAGATGGTTTGATAGAGCTTACGGAAACATCTTTATGGCATGTCTATAAGTTGTTTTAAGGTTATTTCCATAAGATCTCCAGGATATCTTATGACATGTCTATAACTTATTTTAAGTTTATTTCCGTTAGAAATAACGTATGCATTCCCTAATAAAACTTATGCATAGATGCTTAAGTAAGTTATTCCTCCAAACATGGCCTAGGTAGTTTCCAGCTTAAAGTAAGCTTCGCTTAATAGCTTAACACCTTATACAGAGGTTATACCCGTCTTTTCTCATTATTCTTCTGCATGTAAGATTAGCACTCTTATTTGATCTATTTAACCAAACTCACCCTAAATTACACAAATACTCAAGTAGCTAATCTAAAAAGTATGATAATAAAAACTAAAAAATAGAATGAAAAGCAGAATTGTTGAGAAGAGCAATTAAAAATACCTCAATGGTCATGGGTGTAAAGACGAACAAATTGGTGAGATTGAAAGCAAGAGCAGAGATCAAGAATCCAAGTTGGTATCTTTCACTAGTGGAAGAAGTTTTCCACGGATGAAGATAACCAAAGGAAGCCACAGTGACAGCAATACAAACACCAACCATTGAGAAATAAGCCGGAAACATCTTGCTTTGAAGATTACCAAATTGATGCCTAGGCAAATTCCTAAACACGATAAATTGACAGTAATTAGTACTAAAGACGGATTAAATGATTAATTGATTGATGGAATTGAAGAGTGTGTACTTGAACATGATGATACCGCCGATGAAGGTTACCCATAGAGCGGCGCCAAAAGCGATGGAGAAGCCGAGGAGATGAGCGAGTTTGAGGTAAGTGGAAAGAGTGGTGGATTTTGATCCGAATGTTTCTGGTGAGAAAATTACTCCGATGGCTAAGAAAACTACCGCGGTTGTTATTAGAGTGGCTCTACCCATTGATAACGGTGGTTGAATTGAAGAAGAAGCCAAGTGAGATGCTTTTTGTTTGTTTGTTTGTTAACTCTTTCAATCTACCAAACCAGATTCCAGCGCTCGTTGGTTTCGATTGACTAAATGATCTTCGGTTCGGTTGGTTTCTAGAACGTTTCGCACCTAATACAGCTACCCCATATTAAATTGGGGTTCAACAAAACTGAAAAACCAAACCAAACCGAACCGAACTGGTTTGGTTTGGTTTTTATACTGTTAATTCAAACACAGTTCACAAACCTGAACCAAACCCAGGATGTTGGTTCACAAACCCGTTTTTATTTTATAATATGCATATTAGTAAGATTAAAAAAATGAGAATAAGATGTTTTCTTACATATTTATGTCATAATACATTGTCTTTTCTTGTTAGTATTTAATAGTAAATATGAAGCTCATCAAGTTATTGAGATTTTAGAAAATCTGATGGACATTAATTTTAATATATAATATTAGTAATAGATAAATAGGGTTCACTACCTCAAAAAAGAGAGAAGATAAATAGGGTTCACCTTGTAATAATAAAAAACACATATATATTGAAGAGGATAATATAAGTCTCTCTTCCTCTTCTTCAACTATATTTTTGTTCTTGTTTTGAGATGGTATACAATTCTCATTAATCTATAATTTTTTACAAGTTGTCACTTTATAATTAATATGTAAATAAATATTGATTTTTGTATCGATGATTATGTAATATACTGTAAAAACTCCATCAATTAGAATCAATGTTTTATATATTATAATCAATTCCATAAATTTATTTAGAAATGACGAGTTTTTGAAAAAATTATGTGAACCAAGGCTTTTTCGGTATTATGATTAAATATTAAATAATTAATTTTGGGCATTACTAGAAAAAATCTAGTGGATTTCCTCAAGCAATTCAGACTCAAAAGGCCGCTTTTCCAAGTAGAGATAAATTGATATTTTAATATTCAAAATTACAATGAAAACGGGAAAATAGTATCCTAGGCTGCATGTGAAGAAAATACAGTATAGTGGTGTATACCAGAAACAATATTAAACTAGAACAGCAGCTTGTAACATACTATTTTGATATAAAAATACAATAACATAAAGAAGTTGTCTTCCTTTTCATAGACTAATAATTTCAGGGACCGATTATGAGGAGCTTTCACAAAGGCTTAATGACAGATAAGTAATAATCTTACTGTTATATAAACAATCTAAAATCCACAGGGAACATATAATTTTCCCAAATACTCAATATTTCATCTCTCATCCTACTATCACACCATATCATAAACCATCTCAAGGAGCATCACCATATTACAACAATATCAATCGTCTGTGATAAGAAATTGTTCTACTGCTGCTAACCATACTGTTGGTTGTGATTCCCACGACCAGCAGCCAATCCACCACATGGAGGACCACCTTGAGGATAATTTGGAGTTCCAACTCCAAAGCCACCTCCACCACGCGGTCCACCACCAGTTCCTGCAGGCATACCACTAGACCCATATAAGGTGCCCCCCACCCTTGAGGAGGATATGGTCCACTGCCGTAACCAGCACCCCCTCCTTGACCTCCACAATTCGGATGATTGTATTCCCCACTAAGGTTGCCACCAGGAGGATACCATCCTGGACCACCAGAGGGACCTCAAGGCTTCCCGTAATGATGGCTATGTCCTGCAGCAACTGCTGGTTGAGAGCCATGAATAGGATGGGTATGACCTTGCCGCATTTGGCCATGTTGTCCACCCTATTGAATCGGGGGACGACGAGTATCCTGCGGTGGATGCTGCATTTTAAGACGCTTGACATTTTCTTCATTTTGTCGTTGCCGCTGACGCTTTTTCTTGGTTTGAAACTCATGTGATGAATCGTACTTGGGTAAACTAAGGAAAGAATGAGGGTAGTAATGAGTTGAAGAAGCAAAGTAGAAATGGAAACAATAATCTTAGGAGATGAAGAATATAATGGGCGTTATCTCATGAAGATCACATAAAGTAAATTTCTATTTTGAAAATGAAAAACTCAAGTGCATGGGAGGTCCATACCTCTTGGGATCACTTGTTAATGGATCAGTCCAGAAGTACTCAGCATCGAGTGGGCCTTTGGCAGGAATTCTATGTTAATAAATCAAATTTATCAAAATGACAGAGAAATTAAATGAAGAAATCAAGAAGTTAGTTATTCATCATAAAAGCATGCTGGGTATTAAAGCCATCGGGTACCCCTAAAAACAACATAACCGAATTCATTTGTATGTGTCACCAACATTATGTTATCAACTATTTATCAAATTTTGATCACATTACAAAAGTCACTCAACCAAACTAGATGTATAGTATTTTATCATAAACTCAGAAAACAAGTTGGCAACAAGGTGCATAATATTACTGAAGAACAATGGTAGACAAATCACCAATAAACATGATCAAATTAAAGAGGTTAAATAATTTAAGATAAATTGTAATATCACGTACCCATACCACCTAAAATAACAAAGTATACATTTATTTTGAAATTAATATATAGGACCCACAGTTGATGAACAGATGAAGTGATATGCCTGAGCTGGATCAAGTGTGAGCATCTTCTCCAGCAACTCCAATGCATGGCGATCAAAACTAGAATTCAAGTCAAGAGACAAAAGCTATTCAGATTAATCAACTAAAAGATAACGAAAGATAGTACAACATTTTATTACTCTTTTTTTATTCATTTAAATAAATGCATATATGAATAATGATGCTCGGAATCTGATACTTACTGTCTAAAAACTCCCCTCGCCTTTTCATCGGTCTTGTTGGCTTAAACTGATTGTACCATGGAGTCTTGGCAACTCCAGGCCAGTTCACCTCATCCGGTCCTCCACACAGGTCAAAAATCTTGTTTAATTGCTCTGGCTACAATAGTTACAAAGAAAACAAGCATTAACTTGTATTAAAGACAACTACCATACTCATACACAGCAAGAATCAAATAGAATTGAAAACTACGTCAGAGAACCAAAAAAAATGTCATATAAGATAGAAGGACTGATGAGAATTAGAGAAGAAAAGGAAAGAAAACCCTGGTATAAGTTTGACCGAATATCGTAAATTAAGAAAACAGATTAAGAGTAAAACATTCTGAATTTTCAAGAAAAAGATGAAAGTTATCCTATTGAGCCCGGGACCCAAGACAAAAGACTGGACCACACTTGCAAAATTCGTCCCTACGTCCACCATTCCCACAATCCCCGTCTTAATAAGCACCCCATATCAAGAATTTCTCTCCCCACGCCACCTCTTGCATAACCACCAACTGCACTACCTCAACACATCTCCCTTCTCTTCCTAGAATTAACTTTGAAAATACATGAAGAAAAAGCTGAACAATATTACCAAATCCTTCCCTGCCTGCACCTTTCGCTCTTAACCACTGCCTTATCGGAAATCTGAACCCCCACCTCTTCAACAAGACCCACATGTAGTCAGTAGAAGTAGCGTAGCTGCCAATCCCCAAAACGTTATAGTAGTGTAGCGGGTAGCGGTATGGGTGCTACATTGAAGTGTAGGAAAACAATACAAGCAGTGCACATATGAAGTCTAAAACATAGAAGAATGGCCACAACAATTAAACACATTCATAAGTAATCGCGAGACATGTGGTTTTTGAATACATACGATGCCCAAGTAGAACTCTAAAACCATTATAATCTTCTCTCTTAAATGTCAACTGAATCAAATCAGACATATCTATTATTGTGTTCCAAAGAAAATGTAACGCCCACACTAAACGTATCTAAAAAGTTTAGCATGTGCATTATCTTTAGTACTGGATACATTAAAATTTACAACTTAAAATCTTCAAATGAATATCATATACAACAAATCACGTTCGTACATCAAAAGTTACCATTCATCTATCCAATAATATAGAAATACATCCTAAAAATCCATGCGAACATCCTGCAGCGGGTACGAACGAGCTCTTGTTGATTATCCATTCGGATACAGCTTGCTAACTCTTGCTAAACCAATCTGCTGATCTGAAACAAAAAGGATTGGGATGAGACATAATGTCTCAGTGAGTTCTACCTAGTCCTAGGCTATAGGTAACCTTGGGGAGAACCTACGGTCACCATGTGTCTACAATACAACCTGCCGGTTGATTATACGTGTGTGGGGACTTGCTTGCCTAGACGGCCGTGCATACTAGATCCGTCGTAGGTCCTTCATGCTATACATATAGGTTTTGTTTTACATCATACGTGTCATGGCGGTTGAGGGAACCTAAGACCGCTATGTCAAGACACGCTAGGCGCATCGAGACCTAAACATGAGTCATTCATGACACGTTCCATCATCGGACGATTTGGGGGGATCCTAATTCGTCTACGATGTAACATCATAACCTTAACTTGATACTTAAGCTTTACCTGTCATATACCATGTCGTAAATGTATCATGTAATTATCATATCATAATCATACTCATATCATCAAGTTAGAGGTTAGCGTTTAAACAATCATGGTTATCTTGATTCATTTTACGGAGTGCATCGGGTGGAGTAACCCCGAATACAATCCCATACATGACCGATGAAACCTAGCTAGGGTACATCGGACTCCCTCAGTGTCGTGCGGGCCTACCTTGCGGAGCGTGTCCCGTCCCCCTGGCGTGAACCTCTTGTATCCCCCTGGCGTGGATAGCAAGAGACACGACACCTACATCTTGTTTAGTCTTAGTCATACATGATAACTTATACTTAACTTACATAGTTGATTACAACGAGTCCGTGGCCTACTCGTATATTGGTAATTCAACATTACATGATCTTGTACATACATAAAAGGTTTAACCTAAACTTGCTTGTTTTTCTTACCACGGGTCCGTGATCTACCCGATTAACGGTAAGGTACTTACTTGATCATTCTTATTCTTATGTGAAGAGACTACTCTAATCAATTCATGTCTTAACATGCTTGTGCTAACTATACTTGACCTAACATACTTAGTTACATGATATCATACTTGTTCTCGACTTACTATTTCGAGGCTCTAGGGTTTCCCATGTCTAGATTCTTTGCTACCCGAACATGTTCATGTTAAACTCTCATAATGCCATTTTTGGTGTTTATGTCAATTTGTCCGCGATTATCATTCCGAGAATCGTTCGATGTAATGTGCATTGTTTAATTGATGTTTAGGGGTTATAAAGTTGGAAAACATCGCAAGAAAAGCCTCAGACTGCACCACAGGCCCCAAGACAAGCCAACAAGCCATAGAAATGGGAGATGGCAGAACCAACTCGCCTATGGCGTGTTGCTTTTCTGGGGAAACTCGCTATAAGCGAGTTTTAGGCTGATGGCGAGTTTCTTCAGGTCCTGAAGTGCAGAATTCGAGTTTTGACCCCAAATTCTTCAAAATTGGTCCTGCAATGCACAATACACTCCTAGAAACTCATATAAACATTTAGAAATCATCTTGCATGGCAATTTCAACATACAACAACAAGATTGGGATTTTGGGAACTAAAATCATACTTTTCTAACTTAGCATAGATCTATAATTTTCTTACTAGAATTACTCAAACCAAAGGGAGGTTAAGCTATCTAAGAACTCACATGATTCACTGCATCTTCAAGCTTCAACATTTATCTTTAAACAATCCAAAACTCTAGCTTGCTCCAAGTTGCATCCATGGCTCTATGTTCTCCAAGACCAAACCCCAAAGCCTCAATCCACTCTTCTAGTTGTTTCTTGCTTGTGAATTCACCATAATCCACACTTGATTACTAATTGCATGTACTTGGAAAACTTGGTGGATTGGAGAGGGAAGGAGGGCGCCACCTCTAGAGAGAAGGAAGAGAGAATTCCCAAACTCATTAACCTAGAGAGAGAAAGAGCATTCCAAATGAAATGTTTGTGGTCTCTTGTGCTTATATACCTATTGCGTGAAAGTACCACTATGCCCTTCGTCTCAATCGTTCTCATTCCAACACTGATAGTTTAATCCGATACTGATAACTAAACTCGTTCTTAATCGACATTGCATAATAATCATTCTCTGTCGTACTTGAATCCCATGAATACTTGCCCACTGATACGTTCGACTGGTAATATTACAATAACTGACGAGTGGGATATTACAGAAAACCACATCACACGTACACAAAGTAACAATAAACAGAACTACAAAAATTGAAGCACAAATTATTGTTATTCAATAAAATAACCTATGTGAATCAAGATAGCATTTTTAGAATTAGTAAAAAGTGACATACCTATAAGTGCCTTCGCCAATTTGCTCCAACTTCTATGAGAAATCGACGCTACAAGATCCACGCGAAGGTGATTCAATGACGTTCAGTTGCCCTGGGGCTGCCATTGTCATTGCGACCCACAAACCCCAAAATCCAAACCGAGTGAGTGAGTGGGGATGATCAAACTGTGCCTGCCGAGAGATATTGATTGATAATGGGTTTTCGCTTTGATGTGGGTTAGGCTAGGTTTGAATAACCTTCAATTCAATCTAGACAGCTAGAGTACCAAATTATTAAAGTCGCCGAGGTAAAGTATTTTTATCATTGAAACTATCACTGTGAACAATGCTCTTACCCTTACCCAAATCTGTTCAGGAATTATCTGTAGGATTAGAGTCTGGTGTTTCAGTTAGGGGCCTAGCTGTTGCGGAATCGTCATCTCCGTTTTCTGAAGCTGAGCTAGCAGCATCATCCATCTCCTTCCCTGGACATTCAATTTGGAGACACTCAGCAATTTCACTATCATAATCATGACTCCTACTTGTAGGTGTCAAGTCTTCTTTCTTGACAACATTAAACACAATTCCATTATGGATTCTCTCAGGCTGCAAAAGATCACCTTCAGTTACCATTATGCTAGATCCATTCATGACAACCTTGTTGCCATTTTCTCTCTGATCGGGTTCTGAGTTCTCGGAGCATCTATCCGGTGTTGTTAATCTGGGACTGTCACGAGGGCTAAAATTAGTTCCCATTCCTCTGTTTAGTTCAGTATCAACTTCTAAGTTTTGGACAAAGTCGGTGAACATATCTGCCGAAGCAGTTCTCATCAAAGGACCACCAGATCTGGTCCAGGTATTCAATTCAGCACTTTCGGATTCACTGTCACTTACATCATGCATGCTGCGGTGGTGCTTGGAATTTTTACCCGTGGCTCCACTGGAACTACTAACCCCATGATGAAATGAAGCAGCAGTGTCTGCAAGAAAGTCTTCAAGAGATCCTGTAGAATTCTCTCGCGCAATGACATTCCATGATGGAATTCTTTTTGAAGCATTAAATTTGACAGTACTAGAAAGACCATGAGAAGCAGAAGCAGCTCTCTCGGCACTTCTTTTGAGTCTTCTCATATGATTGAGAATTGCAACACACTCATCAAGAGCAAGCTCAATTCCACAATTTGCTTTAATGGCTGAAAGCTTCTCCCAAGTGCATCTTCTCCCTTGGTTGGCTGCCTTCTGAAGCTCCACGTAAGAAGGGTTCTGGATAATTTTTGAGTACTGATACAGGATGCAGGCAAAATACATAAGTTAACCATTATTGCAGTGAACCGTCCATAATAAATGATACATGAAAAAAATTCCTTAATCTTTTCCAAAATGTAAGGGACTCTTTGGTTTGAGACTATGAACAAGAAAACCAAAAAAGTTGTGTTCACTATTTTTTATACAAATCTTTAAGAACTGGAAACTAAATGAAAACAGAGGGCAAGTTTGAAATTAATAGTGATAACAAGAAATGAAAACAAGAAACATTTTACAAGATTATATTAACATTTAAAATGACCAACACTTTTTCTTAAAATTAATATCCAGTTGAAGTTATTTCTTTTAAAGGAGGGCTAGCAACATACTTTCTCACACAGTCTTTTTGATTAGTTGAAATTCACACAGTTGCCACCAAATCAAGTGGGTCCAGTATAAATTTGATGGGACCCATGTGAATTTTAACCAATCAAAGAGAGAGAGTTGGAAAGTGTGTGTTAAAGAGTGTGTTGCTAGCATTATTCTTTCTTTTATCTTGGAATAAATATCTTGTTTGTTTAATTGTTCTTAAGCCACTATACCTGAGCAAGAGTAGCAGGCATAACAACTGTCACATCACCTTCCCAGTCCTGAGCAAACAGCTTGGCAAGTCCACCTAATGGAAAACCAAGTTCCAGTATTTGATTACATCGATGTTTAACCTCCATCTCTACCAGATGAGCCAGCTACAAAATCAAAACCTAAGTGTTATTATAGTTGCATATTTAAAATACTACAGCAGCAGCATACTGCAGAACCAATGGCTAACATGCATGATACCACTATTTTTCAAAATAGTGTTGAGGGAAAACGTATATAAAAGTTGATCATAAAGGTTTGAACTTGAGAATTTTATATGTGCATTTAATATCTATTCTAGATTCGAAGTCATGTGGGTAAGTTTAGGAACAAATGGTAACATATCCTGAAAAACATTTACCAGTTTACCACTATTTCAACTGATAGCTTCTGCTTAAGGGTAAAATTTTATCTCCATTCTTTAGTTTTAATTAGAGCAATGACACTAAAAACCTAATGAGCGACTCACTTATTGGATTTAAGCACCAACAAAGATAGGTTAATCAACAGTACCAAAGGCAATGGCAACAATCTGTTAGTCGCCCAAATTCTGTTGGCATCTATGAAGCACGGATACGGACACAGACACCAGACACGTACTGACACGCCGACACCATTAATAATTTTAGAAAATCATATAATTTAGTGTAATTATGTGTCGGTGTCGTGTCGGTTTCGGACACAACACGTGCCCAACATTGGGACACGTTTTACGTTTAATACGAGGAGTGTCCATGCTTCATAGGTTGGCATAAATTTCCCTAAAAATTAGTAAAGTGGAATAGTAGGTGCAATAACTCCATGGGGATTCATACTTCACCCAGTAAAATAAATAAATACAATACATCGCCGTTGATGCTCCATAGCTTCACAGGTAACCATAAAAACCCACCCGAATCAGATTTGGAAGTAAACCAAAAACCAAAGATCTAAAAGCACAAGCAGATATATGAAAATGAAAAAGCACAAGCAGATATATGAAAATGAAAAATTGAAAATAAAAGCTAACTATCTAGGTACGTAGTTCGTCCAACAGTGAGGAACCATTTTACATATCAACTTAGGGACCAATGTTTTTGGTAAGGAACGTACAATCTGACTTAATGGGAAAAGTAGAAGCGAAAAAATCATATAAGAAACAAATCTATATGATGACAGTAATCAGGCAGATCCATATGTATGAATTATTGTCCTTTCATAGAGGTCCAAGTCGAAGAACGTACCTTGGCAGCAAAATTACCTCCGTAAGCTCGTACAAATTCTTTTAATCTCAATAATGGTGCAATATGAGGATTGGCCTGACTAACAATAAAATGATTGACATTGAACAATTCTTTCAACTGCATCATAGGTAGATCAATCTCCAAGCTACCATCCCTCCAACGGCGCACTTGTGAGGAACCCTCTTCAGGACCCAAATTAAATGGAGGATGGTAAGGAACAATCTCTCCACTTCTATCCTTTGCCATCAATTCCTGAGCCTCAAAAAGGCCAGGAAAGGCGCAGGAAGCTGTGACTGCACTCCATATAACAACATGGGGTGAAGTCAAGTAGTTAAGACATCTAGGCGGCTCATGCTTCCTTGGAGAGCAAACCGTAATCCCAAGAACTCGACCAGTCATGTCGTAAGCTTCTTGAAATGTAAGATTGCTTGTTAGATGCCTTAACATAATCTGCAACTGTCTGATCTCATGAACTGCACCAAATGTTGTGACCCTCTTAACGATAGTAAAAATCCCACCCATTTGATCAAAAAACTGTAATGAATGCAATGAATCTTCAAAAAAGCTTTGAAGCTCAGGCCAAGACCTAGTAGCAACAATAGAGCACATAATAGATCCTACACTCGAACCAGATATTATCCTCGGCATAAGTTTATGTTCCACCAAAGTTTTAACAACACCGACATGAAAAGCTCCAAGAGAAGCACCACCACTCAACAACAAAGCCGTCCTCCCAAACGCGTGTCTAGTTTCATGCATAAAAGCTAGCTTTTCTTCCAAAGAAAGCTCCTCGGAATCAGAATGACAAACCATTCTCAACTGCATCGCCACCTCATCAATATACTCCTTAATCTGTTTCGGCACATGAAGCCTACCTTTATGAAGCTGAGGGTTACACATATTACCTAAATTTCTAACAAGATCAGCTCTCATGCAAAATATAATATCCCTTAGAGACCCCTCTTGTCTACGATGTCGTAATTCTTGAACCTTATTCCTAACCAATTCTACATCGTAGAAATCCGATTCATTCATAGTCTTCAATGTGGTCTCTTTATCAAGCATCTTAGCTGCATGAGCCCACTCTTCATAAGTCAGAGCTGATCTCATCATATTTCTCCAGAATTTTCTCCTGTATGCTAATTCAGCCCTTACTTTAACATTACTGTAACGCTTTAACAAAAAAGCGAGAATAGTGATGATGGCTAATATACCTTGAGGGTTTCTTGGATGCAAGGATGATATAATGGGTCCCCAGAATTTTCTAAATCTATGAAACGCATCGAATAAGGCTAGGAATAATTGATACCTTAAATGTGAAATGGATTTGCAGAAGAGGACTCTGAGTGCAATTGTTCGGGCAAGGATTCCAGAAGGACCGATTGGAAAAAGATCAACAGTGGCTTCATTACTTATACGATCCATGATTGAATTGAATAGATAGTGATTTATTTATATATATTTTGGATATGAATTAATGAACAAGGACAGATTTGGATATGAGAAAAGGGATGAAATGAAATGTTTAATATAGATGATAATGATAACGATAATAATATTAATATTAATATAAGAATAAAAGATTCCCGCTACGCCACGGAATGAAGGAGAGAGGCTTAGCGAGAAGAAGAAGAAAATAACAAGAGTTTCGATGAACAAAGAAATGAAAAATAATGAGGTATGGGAGACATCGGGATTTGGGAGATTGCGATAAAGTGGAGGTAGTTGTGATGTCGTGCAACTAACTCAAAAGTAAAACTGCGCCATGCCTTGATTGGAGAATTGATTTTCAAAAATCCATGGTTGGACACGTTCTCAAATCAAAAAATATTTGAACTTACATATGAAATGAATTAAAAAAATAATAATTTAGTTATATCATATCATTTAATATAATTTCTATTTTAATTTTTATCCTTTATGTTTGTATGTTTAAAAAGAGATTATTTGGTGTTTTATCCATAAAAGATTTGTTCTAGATTTTGATATACACAGCGTATTTAGAATTGATTTTGATTAAAGGTAATTTTGGAGGTATTAGTTTCGCTCGACAACAGTTAAACATGTCATAATCAATTTTAGAAACAATTTTAAACTTTCTGAGAGTGGAACCAAACATACACTAAAAGTGAATGACACTCAAGTGAAATTCATTTCAATTAGCTCGTAAATAAGAACTAAGTTGACAGGATTTAGAGGCATTTATGATTTATAAACTAAATTGAAATGAATAATTCTAATTATAATAGTTTGGTTTAGTTCTTAAAAATCACTTTACTCAAAACTAATGAATTTCTCAAACCAATTTCAATTTAGTTTAGAACGATTTTTAATTTTAAATCAATTTAGTTTAATTTAACTGGTTTTTATTAGGACCAAATTATTTCTAAATTGGATTTCAATGCACTTGTTTAGACCTATTTTTAGCGAATAAAAAATAAAAAGGATTTAAACTATACTAGATTTTTTTTTTAAGGAAAACATAAGATGTTTTTAAAAAATACATAGCCTTGTTTCCATGATAAGAGCTAAAAAGGGGCGAGAAAGACATATTTAATTTCATCAAGGATTGAATATGGAGGAAGATTAATTGTTGTGTTTGTCTAAACATATGAACCTGCAATATGTGAGTGAACGCATGAGTCCTCCCATAGACTCAAACTCCACGAGTCTGAGTTGTAGGATCCTATTCATTTAGAAGCTTCTTGTGGTAGGACCTAATATATACTTTTGTATGTATGGCATCCTCATTTATTTTGATGCGTTTTAACCACTTGTCAAGGAGATCAAAAGTAATAGTTTTTTGTTTTTATACTTTTCAAAAGTTGAATTCATCACTTTTCAACACAATATTTATATTTTCGTTCTCTCAACCGATGTTTTAAAAATGCTCTTTGACATCTTCCCATTTTAGAAAATGAAGAGAATCCTAATTTATTCTATACAGATTTTTCCCAGCATGCACGCAGGGGGTTGGGGAATGGAGAGATTAGGGGTATGTATATCTATGAAAAATCGTTCTAGAAGGTTCAGCCCAACTGGAATTAATACAGGCCTAAGCCCATACAGCTTAAGATTTCATGATCCCGCCACTAAACGAAAATCAAAACGAAGAATGAGATAAACATTCCCTCGCATTTTTTTAGCCGAATAAAAATATAAATAAAAACAAAAATATAAATAAATTAAAACCCTTCCTTTCACCGCTAAAAGCCAAAAACTGTACTTTACTGTTACCGTTTCAATTCAAGTCTTCTCGAGGAAGTTTGTTACAGAAATCCACAAACTCGTTTTCATTTTTCTTCTCAAATGCTCGAAACGAGTCACTCTTCGCGAGTCTTTCGCGGCGTTCATTTCACTCTCTTCGGTTTCGATCATCTCACAGAAAACAAGGTTTTTCCTCTTTTTTTTTTTCTTTCTTTTTTATATATATTTTTTTAATTTTCGATCTGGAAGGTTCTTTTTCTTTTGATTTGATGAATTTTTTATTTTATTGTTGTGTAGATTCGATTTAAGCTTGTTAATGGCGGTGGAGTTGATGCGGGGAAGAACACTGGAAATTGCACGCATGTTATTGTTGATAAAATTGCTTATGTCAGTTCGAAACCCTATTTTTCTCATTTGTTTATTTTTTCTAATTGAGATGAAATGAGTGAATTTTGTGTTGTTATTGTAGGACGATCCGGTGTGTGTTGCTGCGAGAGAGGATGGAAAGATGTTGGTGACTGCATTGTGGGTTGAACATAGTGCTGATATTGGAATGCCTGTTGATGCTACCTCGGTTTGTTTCTTCTTGCTTTCTGTCTGTTGATGTTTTCGTTTGAATTTGAATTCATTTTGGTTCTGTTATGCTTATAATGCATGAATTGCTCAAAAAATGCGCACAATTGTTCACTTCAAGAGGAGTTTAGTAGTTGTATATCCTTGTTAGCAAGTAAAATTTTGAAATAGAAAATGTTTGTGCAAAGTAAACGTGGCTTTACAATGCATGGATTCCTGTTGCCGTTTTCATTTGTATTAATGAGAAATGTTAATTAATTGATTACTCCCTCCATTTCAAAATGTTAAAGGTTTTTACGCACATAATAAGAAATGCAATGATTAAAAGAAGAGTATTATTATTTTTCTAAATCATTCTGTTTGATTATTGATTAAAGGGTACAATTGGAAAGAAAAATTTATTATTGCATTGAAAACTGAAAATGGCGCTCATTTTGAAACGGAGCGAGTGTAAAACAGTCAATATTTTACTAAGACATTGTAGCACAAGTTGCGCGTATATGTGTCTTGGTTCTATTTATAAGCTAATAAGGAGATTGATGGGTTGCAACACATAGAATTTCAATTGAGAGTAACTATAGGACTACTCATTGGTAGGAAATATTGGACTTTAAAATGGGAAATGTGTTCTCTCCATTCGTGCAGTCACATAATTAGCCACTTGGATTGTTCCAACTTTGTATTTTGTACTAGATTTACATATGTCAAAACGTAGGCCTCCCAATTTTGATTAGATGATTGGTAATATATGATTTTGTCAAATAAGTGATAATGTGATTCCCTTGTAGCATCCAAAATTTCATATGAAATGCCAATAAGTGGATAAAAAGTATGTACAGGTGCAGATGAGTTAGTGAGAAAAAGAGTTAGTGAGAATGTTGAGTTGGATAAATGAGTTAGTGAGAAAAAAAGAAGATTAGAAATGAATGTATTTGGTAAATAGTTGGAGTAACATGTGCAAATAAATCCTTAATGAGAACAGAAGATATTCTAATTAAAAGAGGAAAGAAAAACGGAAGAAAACCTATGTGGAGAAAATTCTTTACTCTAAGGCTTTGTTACTTTGGAGGAGAATGGAAGTGAGGGTTTTGGAAAAAAGGAAGGAAAAAGTGGAAGAAATAGAATACTTTGATAGGGGAGAGCTTTAGGGGGTTCATTTTTCTTTATAATACAAAACCCCCGTCATTTAGGGGAACTCAAAAATTGTATTGGAGGACTTTGGAGGGTTTATATGAACTCTTCAAATTCAATTTATGTTGTTATAGTATTTTTAAAATTAAAAATATATTAATCATAAGCATTAATTTATCATTGTCTAAAAATTACTCTTTTAATAAATGTGATAGATTTCTCCATTTTTCCCTATATTTCCTACCACCACCACCCTTCCCGAAGCCATCCCCTCCATTTCCCAAACAAAGCCTAGATGAATTTAGTGGAGGCTTAGTTCGAGAATGACATTGTTTGGTTCTTATGCTGGCTCACTTAGATAGATAAGTTTGGTTAGTAGTTAGTACCTAGTGCTACTGTACTTCTGTGGATTTTTTACATTTCTCATAAAAGAGTTAAAATGATTGAAGTTGCTCTCACACTTAAAAATGAACTTATGTATCAAAACACAAGGCATAATATAATTTTTTTTTCCTTCACATTTTGTGTTGAGAAATTTCTTGAACTTCTACAAGTCATTTTGAGAACAAGTAGCATATTTTATGCATGTGTGTATTTGACTTTTTTGGAAGAGTGCTGGAAATGTTGCTTTCTAAGTGAGTTAATCGTGTTTTCCATTTACCAGGTTATGTACAGACCGCTTAAAGATTTGAATGGAATTCCGGGTGCAAAAGATTTGGTTGTCTGCTTGACTGGCTATCTACGCCAGGATCGCGATGACATTATGGTAAGCATATGTTTTACTTTATCGTATTAATTTTGTCCAGGAGCTTATATGCATTGTTATGTAACCGTACTTGATCTCACCATATTTTCCCTCTTCAGACAATGGTTGGCCTGATGGGTGCACAGTTTTCTAAGCCGTTAGTCGCAAACAAGGTTACTCATCTAATATGCTACAAATTTGAAGGTTTGTTTCATCTTTGTTACTGGTATATGTAAACGAGAACACTCTATACTGCTTTTGTAAAATTCGTTGCTTTTTGTTATAGATTATTAATGGAGTAAACCATCCATTTCATCTCTGAATTTACACATTCTCTCCTACTTCATCCCATAATTAAATAAAAATAATTAGTTCCTTATGTTTTATAAGTAGGCCGAACGTTTTGTCACATTTATATTGTTAGTTCTTACTCCGATATATTGACAAAATTCACTAAACTATAGGGACTATCAGAACAGAGGTGACAAAACGTGGGACTATTAGGATGAACATGAAAAATGTTAGTGACTATGTTAGGTTTCTAGGCAATTTCTTAGTCAGTAAGGTAATTTATTCGCCACTGAAGTTTCATTGATCACAGAAAAATGAAATACACAAGGGAGCACCATCTCCCCTCACACTGGAATTTTCAGTTTACTCTAAAAGAAATCAAAAGCTAGCCAAACTGATTTTCCTCCTCTTATTTATAAGGATGAAAAACAGACAACTTAACAGAAAACAACCAACGAACCTAAACGAATTACACTAACAGCTATAACCAAATTACAAATTTATCACTTATTAGAAACTCCCCCTTTCTAAATAAACTTTTCAACTCTTCTTTGAAGGGAGAGGTTCCTCAACATTGGTCTCAAGCCTAACAGACTATTTATCGCCTTCATTAACTTGAGAAACATAGTAAGAGAGAAGATGTAATTTCAGGGAAAGAATTGGTAGTTTACTCATTATTGATGTGTAAGAATATCATTTCATTCTTTTCCTTTTAAATTGTTTTTTAAAATTTGACTTTTTATTTCAATACTTTTTTTAATTTTTGGTATATAGGGGAGAAGTATGAGCTTGCCAAGAGATTGGCCACAATAAAGCTAGTTAATCATCGTTGGCTGGAAGATTGGTATGTATGCCTTTATTCTTGTTTGACAAGGAGTTATGGGGTTTACCATGAAATCTCATGTATTTAAGCTTACAAGTGGCAGCTGATTCAAATTATAACATTCTTCTTTGTTTTCTAAATTTAACTTGCTGTTAATTTCTTCAGCTTGAAGGATTGGGTGCTTCTTCCTGAAAACAAATATAACAAGAGGTCAGACATTGTGCCATATTATAAATAGAATATCACTGTCGTTTAAAATATGTTTTTATGATAGAACATTATGGCGTAATTTGATCCATGTAGCCAACCCCCTTAGTGGTGTAAGGCTTGGTTGTTGTTGCTAAAATATGTTTTTATCACGTTGTAGCAGGCAATGCAATTGTTGCATTTCACCTGTAAGGTTCATAGAGGTTGAATGAGGGGAATATTCTTCTCTGCTTGCAAATTAATAATCATGGACACTCCTGTATTTTGAGACTAACAATCTGTTCCGTGTTTTTAAATGAACTTGCACGATATGTTAGCTTACTTGAGTGGAATATAAGAATACAAGATGATATTTGCTTTGAACAATGTCATAATATCAAGATGCATCACACCTAATGCAACTTGCGCTTATCCACTCTTGTATTCTTAAGGATTCCAACTTTCCAAGGTGTTCCAGTTCATTTGTTTGCAATGTTCGTTCCTGAGAAAAAAGATGGCGGGAATTTATAAAGATGCACTTTAAACTGATTGATTTTAAGGCATCTGGATGAATTATTGTAAAAGCATACGATATGAAATTGATAATACAGATTATATTCTTGTTTAAAAGCTATAAGATGAGATGCAATCACTCATTTTTTTCCTAAGATCTGATAATAATTTACATGTTTATTTGTGTCAGCTTTTCCATGTTATCCATTTCAACTAATTACTCAACTCTAATTCATTCTCGAACAGTGGTTTTGAACTGGAGTTGATGGGGGAAGAGGCTAAGGATTCTGAGGATGAGGCTGAAGATTCCAAGCTGGGGCAATCAGGGGGAAGGACTATAAGCAAAAGTCCCATTGGTTCAAAATTTAGCACAGCTGTGACTCATGGATTGTCAAAACCTTTAAGAGAGGAGGCATCAAATGCCATCCCAAATTCTACTGGTCCACAAGTTTTTCCAAATGCCAATAAGAGTAAAGACTCTTCAATTACTACAGAAAATAAGAACAATTCTGATCAAGACGTAGACTTCCATAATATTGGTGACCTGAAGGTAAGCTGTCTGGTTCCTGATGTTTCTTTGCATTCTACATCATGTCAACCACCTGAATCATACGTTAGGACCATGGAGTCTAAGGATGCTGATTTTCCAAAGGCACCTGACTTCCAGGGTCAAGATCAAGATATTACTGGAAATACAAATTCATCTGGTCTGCGGCCTAATCTACGTGATGGCAATTTGGAGACAAAGAAGTTAAGTTACACAAGATCAACTTCTACAAGTGCTGATGGACTTGCCCATTCAGACGAAAAGCTTGGTGCTACAAGTTATTCTAGGAAGAACCAAAAAGGGTTTACCTTTTCCAGGGTAGTAGATCAATCTGAAGGCAGAGAAGGCAACAATCTTGAAACACCTTCCACCAAGGTAGAAAAGCCAAGTGAGGGAATCAAATCTGCATGTTTTGAAGGTTCTGGGAAAGAAACTGGTGTTATTCAAGAGGATTATCGAAATAATTCATTGCCTCAAAAGAGGACAAATGAAGCTGCTTCTTCTACCAAATTAAAATCAAGAAAGATCACTAGTAATGCAAAATTGTCTATTGAAAAAACACCACTAACAAATGGTAAATCTCAAGGATCAAAAGTGCCATCTGTGGTTGATGAGCCACCTGTGTCTGATGGCTTTCTTTCTGTTGACAAAGATGGTATAAATAACTCAAATACCCGCTTGATTTCTAAATCTGCAGCTTCTGCCTCCAACTCAGTGGCATTTGATAAGCCTATCTCGGGAAATGCAGAATTTGTTCAATGTGATAATGTTTATCAGAATTCAGCACAAAAGACTGTTCAGAGCTTAATTGAGTCTAAAATTGGTGGTGAGCCTGATGTAACAGGTTTTGGAAAGGGGCAAGGTGATAACGAAGCAGAGCAACTTAATGTCACTACACATCTTGAGTGTTCATCACCTGGAAAGAATTCAAAGGATGAAGGATTTCCTGGTCTTGATAATTGGGACTTAAGCAATGAAGAAAGCAATAAGCTGATTAGAAAGTCACCCCGCAAGAAGTCGGCTGCCAAGAGAACTTTGGGTTCTAGACCCAGAAAAGGTGTTACTGCTAAACTGAAAAGTTCAGTTTGCTTGAATAAAACTACACAGCAAGATGAAGGTGTAAGTTCTTCCAGCAGAAGCAAAGAAATAGCAACCTCTGGTGCTAAGGAGCCTCAGGCATCACCCCAAATCGTTGATGTTAACAGATTGATGGAGCGAAAACCTGTTAGTGGATATGCAGAAGATGCTGGTGGCAGAACTGATTTTTTGGATGACGAAACAGATGCTCCAGATGACAAGTGTGAACCTGAGTTGGGAATGGCTCCTGATGATGAATTGGTTCATCTTTCAAAAAAACCAGACACCTCGACAGAAGAGAAGTTAGAAGCAGTTGACCATGATAGAAAATGTGAAGAAGCAGTGCCTCCTAAAAAAGTCACAGATCAAACTAAAAAACAGAAACTACCTTCAGAGTTAGACTCAACCTCAAAGTTAAAAGTAAAGCATCAAGCGATAAAACATCCTGCATGTAAAACCAAGAAGACCACAGTTGCAAAGAGATTAGCAAAATCGGAAAAGGCAGTATTTGGGGAGAAGATTCCAAATGAGACAAGGGATGAGGTAGAGATAAAAATCCTGAAAGAAATGTCATTGTCTGTGCCTTCTGAAATAAGTGAGAACTCAAATGCACCAAAAAATAAGCCAGAGAATTTCATTGAAGAGGAAAAGGAGAATAGACCAAATGACGGAGAGCACGGTTTAGAGGAGAGAAGAAATGTTCGAAATACCAAATCTAGTGTTAAGCCAGCAAATATCAAGTCTAAGGAAATGCAACACGCTCCATCTACATCAGAATTTAAGGCAAGAGTAAAACCTGAAACCACATGTTTTATTTTAAGCGGGCATCGCCTACAGAGAAAGGAGTTTCAACAGGTAATCAAGCGTTTGAAAGGAAGGGTTTGCCGTGATTCTCATCAGTGGTCATATCAGGCAACACACTTCATAGCCCCAGATCCTATAAGGAGGACAGAGAAATTTTTTGCCGCTACTGCATCGGGAAGGTAAGGAAATGTAGGCATGTTAAAAAATTAAGTCCGTAATTCCGTAGTGTGTTCAAACATTGACGCATGCATACAAATTGTCTAACTAATCTCGGGTGGAATGCAGGTGGATTCTTAAAACTGATTTCTTAACTGCCAGTAATCAGGCAGGAAAATTATTGCCAGAGGAGCCTTATGAGTGGCACAAAAATGGTCTCAGTGAGGATGGTGCCATCAATATGGAGGCTCCAAGAAAGTGGCGGCTGTTGAAAGAAAGAACAGGTCATGGTGCCTTCTATGGGATGCGCATCGTTGTATATGGTGACTGTTTTGCCCCACCTTTGGTATGTTTTTCTTTGAAATTTATTTTGTATGTATGTTTATTTCACCTTCATTTGGGAATGGATGGGTATAGATGAGTTTGACTTTTGTTTCTTATCCAACCTCATTGTTTCACAGGATACTCTTAAGCGTGCGGTCAAAGCTGGAGATGGAACAATATTAGCAACATCTCCTCCTTATACCCGGTTCCTTAATACTGGGGTCGACTATGCCATAGTTAGCCCCGGCATGCCACGCGTTGATTTGTGGGTCCAAGAGTTCTTAAAACATGAGATACCTTGTGTTGTAGCGGACTACTTGGTCGAGTATGTCTGCAAGCCTGGGTTCTCCCTCGAGAGACATGTACTGTACGGCACTAATGCTTTGGCAGATAGGTCATTTGCAAGACTTCAAAGTAAGGCAGAAGAAATTATTGAGGAGGTTATTCCTCCTCATGAGGATTGCGATGATAACAATGATGATATAGCTTGCCAAGTATGTGGATCCCGGGAAAGAGGAGATGTCATGCTGATTTGTGGTGATGAAAGTGGTTCTGCTGGCTGTGGAGTAGGTACTCATATCGACTGCTGCAATCCTCCGCTGGCAGCTGTTCCTGAGGAGGATTGGTTTTGCCCAAAATGCAGTAGCACCCAAACATGTTCAAAAAAAGCCAATAAAAGGAAAAAGGGTGCATTGTCTTCATCCAAGGCAAAGTGAGTCTGTCCCTTTCGAATCTGTCAACGTGTATCTGATTTTTATCAACCGTTAGTCCCTGCTCATTGTGTTACACTCTTGCTGTTCTTAGATAGCTGTCAATAATTATGTATAAATTTTGATTTACATGTTTGGGCAACCCTTCATGGACTTAGGTCATTTGCGAAACATCAAAGTAAGGCAGAAGAGATTACCGAGGTCATTCCTCATGAGGGTTGCAATGGCGATGATGTAGCTTGCCAAGTATGTGGATTGCAGGAAAGAGGAGATATGATGCTGATTTGTGGTGATGAAACTGGTTCCGTTGGCTGTGGAGTGGGTACCCATTTCGATTGCTGTGATCCTCCGCTGGCAGCTATTCCCGAGGAGGATTGGTTTTGCCCAAAATGCAGAACCCAAAAATGCTCAAAAAAAGCCAATAAAAGGAAAAAGGGTGCATTGTCTTCATCAAAGGCCAAATGAATCTGATTATCTATCGCTAGCCCCTGATCATTGTTTGTTTTACTATTGCTGTTCTTAAATAGCTGTCATAATAATTATGTAAAACTCTTTGTAGTTTGATTCTAGTGACGAACAAGCTAATGTTGATTTGCATGTTTGGGCAACACTTCAGGGATTCAGAGATGAGCAGCAAATTAATTTGTGAAACTCTAGTTAAATGCTTATGACATGACAAGAAAAAAAAATCATTTAAAAAATATTTAATCCTCTTCTCAATAAGGGGTTGTGTTGATATACTCAGTTATATATTATAAAAATTAAAAATTGGTTTACAATACTAACATGGCAAAAGAAAAATATTTCACAGTTCAAACCTCTGAGTGTGCTGCGTCCTCAGAAGTTTGAACGCTGTCAAAGTTGAACCCGGGGAAAAGGTAAATGGTGAACTCTTGTTGTATGTTTGGTTCCGCGTTTCTGTGAGCTAAAAGCATGTTTCAACCATTTGATGTGGTTCCTATCTTGCGTGAACATGTTTGGCTTTCTATTCTGGAATCGACTCTCTCCTAAAAGCGTGTCTACTAGAAGCTAGAAATGGTAGTTTTTGCTTTGAGTGCAAAATTGATTCTAGCTTTTTCGTTTGTTTAGAGTTACAGGATTTGTTTTAATCATTCACTACCCTTTTCTTGGTTTATTTTTACTGCAAACACCATTTACAAAATTCATTCTATTGCTTTTGTGTTCCAACCCTCCTCTGCTCTTCTCCCCCTTGTATTTTTGTTTATCGTTTCCAGCTATGCGACCACCATTCCAAAAGTACAGCATCTGTTCTCAAGGTTAAGGATGAAGGATGATTTGGGCTTCAAAAACAATTTATTACACAAACCGGCCCACTAACTAAAGTAACAAAAACTAAAAATTGATAACTTTTTATGATTATTTCAACAACATAATATAACTACAATTATTTCAGCAACATAATACAACAACAATAATAATTGTGACGACATAATTAAAAACAAACAAGATCATGTATTAGTCAAACAAACTTGTTCATTTGATTCATCCATACACGTCCTAATATCTTCATATATCTTGGTGGGAATCAAACTTTCTAGAACATGAACATATATTATTAAAGTAGTGTCTAACTTGATCGGTTCCTTTGAACTATAGTGACTAAATATAGAGAATTTTGTTCTCATGTTGTCTTTTTGCAGTTTCATCTGGATGAACCGAACACATCCATCTGAATCGATCGACAAACTATAATTCTCAATACTAACCACCCTTCTCGTGTCGTTATGGTTGAGACGACCATTATTTGGTCCAACAGATCTTTCAAGTTTGAAAATGTAACATCAACACTGATCTTAAACTGATTAATTGTCCCATGTTCTAGTAAAATGCAGCTTTGTTACTGTCAGTGTTCATTTATAATAGATAAGTGTTCATTGCTATGTGGTGTGGAGCGAAAATGAATCAAATCCACCAACTTATGAAAGTTTTTGTGTTGTGGACTACAAAAATTGTCGGTGCACGTAGATCACATAAAATAATATCTTTGACTTGTTTAGATCACAACATTTGAATTGTACCAAACCCTCCATTCCACAAATTTTTAATAAGTATGGGCATCACTATATTGACAAGTTTCAGATTCTATCAATCTAACGAGTAAAATATTGTTTATACTTTTAGAATTCAAATAAGAGATGTACAAGATTTTGCAATATATACACTTTCTGAATATAATATAACAAAATAGAGCACACTACAACAAAATTGAAAACAATAGGGTTTTGTTAACCACTGCCTTAAGAACAATGGTTAAAAATGTCAAAAATAGAAACTTTTCATTAAAAACAACAACTTTTTGACTTTCATAAAGTTAAACATTTCACCTGCAGTCAAATAAAATTCAAGAGTTAAAATTAAGCAAACGACAGCTACGTGAGCAACTATTTGATCAATTTCAGTAAAAGTAAATAAAAAGAATAAATCTCTAATGATTGAGGATAAAATTGAATTAAAGTCTATTTAGAGGACTTCCAAGATATAACTTTTCCTTTGCATTTATAATTGTGAAAAAGAGACAAATAGTCTTGACCAAAAAAAAAAAAAGACAAATACTCCCTCAGTTTCATAATACTTGTACATTTTGGAGAATAATTTTGTTTCACAATACTTGTCACTTTTAAGTTTCAATGCAACATTAATTATTGTTTTGTCAATAATAATCTTACATATTTATTGTAGAGAGAAAAAAAAAGAATGAAATAATAAATGGTTAATGGTATTATAGAAAATACACATAATTTTATCAAAAATAACAAAATTTATTTGGTTTCTTGGTTTTTACAATTTCTTTAAAATAGATATGTATTTTGATAGTTAATAAAAGAGAAATGCTAAAAAGTGCCCTTGAAACATTGGTTTAGAGAACATAAATAGAAATAATTTGTTGAAAAATAATGAAAAGTGTTGAATTCAACTTTATAAAAGTCAAAACCATTGTCCTGAGAGCACCGGTTAGCAATACACTTAATAAAAATAAGTTGATAAAATAATTATTCTTTTTTTTAATTCAAAATTCATTAATTTGAATCGGAGGGAATATCTTAAACTAAATACTTGCAATGGAATTTGATTCCCTAAACTGAGAAGTCAGAACGAATTCACGAAACCGTACACTCCATTCCGTGTTAGTTTATTAGGTAAATGAATGCATAATAATTAAAAATAGATAATGTGAAAAGAATTTGTCAGATATTCAAACAAAATACACATTATGCAGTTTTGACTAGAGCCATCCCTTTGATAGAAGACCCTACCTTACATATATAATCCAATCCATGATTGTTAGGACAGAGATGAAAGCATATGCTAGCAGCACATTGCGCAACTGGCATGATTGTATATGTTCACGACTTTCCTCTTTTCAATGTTCCCTTCCTTCAAACATCACGTCTTTTTTTTTACCCTTCCATTCCAACCAAACACCTCTCTTATGCTTGCTTGTGCTTGTGCCATTATATTAGTATTTTCGTTAACAATATACTACTAGTAAAAATTATTAGTATATAATATCTATCGAATATAAGTGTCTCATTTACAAAATATTTACAATCTCAAATTATTTATTACCTAAAGTATGAAAAAGGTAGTTTCCCCAACAAAAGAAAATTAAGATAGTATTTATTGACTTCTTTTAACAATGTTATAATTTAACATGCTTTAAGACGCATTTTAGCATTTTTTTAATTAAATATTCTCTTTGTTTTAATTTAATTGTCTATTTAGAGTTGTGTGTGGTTTCTAAAGAAATGATTGGTTGAGTTGGTTTCAATGATAAAATTAATATTATCATTTACTAAAATGTTTTTATTAATTAGAGTAAAATTCAATAAATAAAGAAATATTATAAAAATGTCATATTAATATTCTAAAATGATAATTATTTTAAGAAAAAAATAACAAAGTAACAATTAAAATAAGACGGAGTAGTAATCTACGTAACTATTTATTACTTTCAACCGCTCTAATTAATGAGTACTTTAGTTCATCCACACTATTTTACTATTGTAGTCAACGTAACTATTTATTTTTTCAATCAATAGTTATACTTTTGAAATTTTAATAATGTTATGTTATGTTATGATATGTTAAAATGATATTATTTATAGTTTTTAGCACAATTCCTCTAAAAAGGATATTGATGTCATGGAATATTATGGTTCATGTAAACCTAATTAGCTGCTACCTATCGGATGAATTCAGTAAGAAAAGTCTTGTGTAGATTCCCAAAGGTCCTAACTACATAAAGAAAATGGAGAAATGGTGCCCACGTGAGAACCACCTTTTCTTTCGCCACAAGATATTAAATTATGCTTTCAATACGAATATTATAGTTTGATTTTAAATTACAAAATCTCACTTTTAACCAGAGCAGCAGAGTAACGGGAGTTCTTTTTTTAAAAATAGTGGAGAAAGGGAAAAAAAATAGTAATTAAAATGACGATAATTTGAACTCATTTTCTTAAGTTATGAATCTAAGTTCTTACCATTAATTTAGCATTTCAAATATGTCAGAAGAGCGGTTAAAAAATGCTTAATTTTATAACTGCTATATGTTTTTGCAGATTTAATTTAAGTATATTTGATGATTATGGAGATGTGCGAGGCATGTTTTTTCCACCAATGCCAACGATTTATGTTCCAAATATGTCCAAACTCTTTCTTGAATTTGATTATGGCATTCGATCTTAGTTTGATACTAGCTGTGCAATGGTCAATTGGCCATTACAAGTGTACTCCAATAACCCCTCAAAAAAAGTGTACTACGTTACATTATATATGTTACACATTTCTTATACAACAATTTTTAAGGGGTTAAATATGTTTTGGGTCTTGTTAACAACTGTTCTAAGGACATTGTTTAAGGAAACCATAAATAAAAATATTCTTTTGAAAATATAAGTCAAACATATGAAAAAGTGATAGTTGCACAAATTTTTATGCAAAAGTTACTACTATTGATTGTTTAAACAATATCCCAAGGACATTGGTTAACATTTCCCATATGTTTTTTATCCCTATAAATATACTAACTTTTTGTTTTAGTTTCTCTAAAAAAATTCTTCAACTCTTAGTCCTTATAAAATTTTCAATAATTATTTTTGGTTCCTATTTTTAAATCAACTTTTGTATTTTTTAATGAAAATGTGGAGAAATATGTAAAATATTGTAAAAATCTCTCCCAAAAAACACACTTAGATGAGATTGTAAGAGGTCTCTTTGAACTTAACTAGAGAGATTCTAATTTGAATAAAAAAACATCGGATTAAATCTCTTGTGTGCAGACGACATTCGATTTACACCCTTTATAAAAGTTTATTGAAAAATATAAAAAGATTTACAATAAAAATAAAACATAAAAGTTTTTTTGAAATAATAAAATATAAAAATTGAATGCACGACTTTTAAAATGTTTATTTCTATAATAATAAATTTTTAAATGAGGTTTAGGGTTTAAGAGCATGAATTAACATTTTCACTTTAAAACATCTAAACTTTAAAAGTAAGATAATATGTGAACACTCTTGATTCTTATAGACTCAGTAAACATTTGTCATGTGAGTTTAATTCAATTGATAGAGATAATACATAATATATGCAATGTCCGAAGTTTAAACCCTAACCATCACAAAAAAAAAGACTCATTCGACACACCATTATATTTTTACCTCTCTCTTATTACGTTTATAATATATCACATCTATCACACCATTTTATCTATGTCTATTAAATATTTTCCAAACTTAAATGGAGGGAGTCTCTTTAGAAGTTTTCAATAATAATTGGAAGAAAATTGAGGGATTGAGATCCCTCATTTCATATTGGTAACCAGCTAATCGTTCAGAGCATGTATATATATGTGGAGGAGGTTGCTAAACATTTCGAATAATGGGACCATATATTTGCTACCATTAATCCACACATACCATGGCATGGCTATGGCTACTTGTCTGGTCCAATCTAACTGTACGTACGTTCTTTGATTTTGAAACCCATCTATTCTCATATCTGTCTTGGAAACTCTCAACACAGTCGCATATCCTATACTATACAGTTTGTTCTTGTCTTATTCATTTGCCATAAGGAATTAGTTTTTCTAATATTAATTGTTATAAATAAATTTTGATAATTGATGAGTGTAGGTGTAAAGTTTTAATTAATCATATATATTTATCTCACGTTTCAAAATAAATCAGCACATGCATGTGAATGCATGCATATATTTCAAACTTTCGATCTGGCAAGAATTGGATCCTTCTTACAAAAGTAAAATCAGGGAATAACTGTAGAAACGCAATAATGCATGAATCTTTGCATTAGAGAAGGAAAACAGTACAGACTTTTTCGTGTATCATAATTCATTAGACACACTTCAAACAAAATACCATTATTATTGGGCTGTGAAAGATTGAATTTGAACCCCTCTATTAACTCACTCTACCAACAAACCTAATTAACACTCTATTGTCCACACGTGAACAGACTCTACGTGAACAGAACTCTACTACATGGTTAATTTTACTTTTATGAAACAACCCTCTCATCAATTTTATCTAGAAAACTATAGATTTAATGAATGTTTGGTTCTCCTTTAACAAAAATTGATTATGTAAAATCGATTCTTATTAAAGTAGTTTGTATTTAGAAACATTTAAGTAAAAATAAGTTGAATCATAAATACGCGTGTTAAAATAAATTCTAAAATTAAAAATTACAAACAGTTGCTTCAAATAGAATTACTTTTATTCTCCAAATTAATTATTCAATAAAATTATCAAATATAATTTTATAGATCTATAAATTTCATAAGTTATATTTATATATATAATATTCATTAATTTAATTTTTTCTATTAAGTTGTTGGTGATTAAATTGAGAGATTTTTTAAAAAATTTAAGTAGTTTATTTATTATTGTTGTTTTTTAAGGGTTATTATTGTTGTTGTTATTTTAATCATATATTGAAAAAAAATTTAAAAAATTCTAGTATTATACTGGAGTTTATCTTAATTAAAAATGCTGATTGAAAGCAGGGAACCATGCATGGCATAGGAAAAGAGCTCATCATGGGAAAGTAAAAGTTGATTTGACATTTCCTCTCTAATCCCTTTGTTTTCTTGTGTTGAGTGCAGATTAGATTAGGCACCTTACTTTTATGGTACTCCTAGTCTCCTACTATGGAGTAAATCTGGCAACCACTTTTCCCTTAGACACGACTTATCATCCTTGACACTACAGAATTCATCATTGGCCAGAAAATTATTTTTATCATAACTTTCTTTGCTTTACTTATGCGTCGTACTAGTAGTACTTGTCTACTAGTTCTACCACCGGCACCACCTATTGAAACAAATAAACTAAGTTAAAGTACAAAGTTAAATATATTTTTAATCTCTATAAATATATTAACTTTTCGTTTTAATCTCTTTAAAAAATTTCTTCAATTTTCAATCATTATAAAATTTTTAATCATTATTTTTAGTCCCTATTTTTAAGTTATTTTTTGTATTTTTTAATGAAATTGTGCAGATATATGTAAAATATTGTAAAATAATTTCCCAAAAAAATTAAATTTTTTTAACAAACACAAATTAAATATTAATTTTTAACCGTAAACAATATAAAAATTCATATTAAATTCATGTTTTGTTAAAAAAATTCTAATTTTTTTTTGGAAGAAATTCTTATAATATTATGAATTTTTCTGCAAAAAATTATTAAAAAATATGAATTCTAGATATGAGTTTACTTTAAAGGAGGGACTAAAATTGAAGATGGAAAATTTTTTAGGAACTAAAAGTCTAAGGAAAATTTTAGAGGGACTAAAATGAAAAGTTGACATATTTATAGAGACCAAAAACATATTTAACCCAAAGTTCAAAATAAATTCTTTGAGGCATCTAAATAGGAGAGGAAAAAAGCAAAAAGAGGAGAGGAAACATTTAGTAAATTACTTGCACAATATGGGTCAATTTTTTAAAGGGTTAAATATGTTTTTGGTCCTTATAAATATATTAACTTTTCGTTTTAGTCTTTTTAAAATTTTTCTTCAACTTTTAGTCCCTATAAAATTTTCAATCACTACTTTTGGTCCATATTTTTAAATTAAATTTAGCATTTTTTAATGAAATTGTGCAGATATGTGTGGAATATTGTAAAAATAATACCAAAAAAAAAAATTAGAATTTTTTAACAAAGCATAAATTTAATATGAATTTTTAACCTTCAAAAATATAAAAATTCATATTAAATTCATGTTTTGTTAAAAAATTCTAAATTTTTTTGGGAGAGATTCTTATAATATTATGAATTTTCAGCAAAATTTTATTCAAAAATATGAATTCTACATATGAGTTTACTTTAAAAGAGGGACCAAAAGTAAAGATAGAAAATTTTATAGGGACTAAAAGTTGAAGGAAAAATTTAAAGGGACTAAAACGAAAAGTTTGTATATTTATAGGGACCAAAAACATATTTAACCCTTTTTAAAAAAATAAAGAAATAAATGTAGTAAATTCTTCAATTTATCTTAAATTAGAATTCACATTAAAAAAATCATCTTAGATTATAAGTCACCTCATTTTATAAGTATCAATGAAAAATTAATATTTATATTTTAGCATACCATTTATTATTTTATTTTTTTAATCAAGTAATTTGTTAGTTAGAATTTCACATCAAAACATGAGTCACTCTGCTAATTTATTTATTTTTTCATACAAATGTTTTTTTTTTTATAAATAATTCATAATTTCTTTGTCAAAAAAATAATCATAGTTTCTCTTTTTAATATAGAATTAATTGCATTTCGTCTGTAAATTTTAGTTCAACTAGCAAAATTAACGAAATTGCTTGATCAGTCGTCGTGGTCGATGTTTGAACCTCGACTCTTTAACTTATATGTGTGAGTTTCTAATGATTATTGTAATTTCATCTATATAACAAAACAAAAATAACCACATTTTCTAATTTATAACATGATGTATAATTTAGGACAGGGGTAGTACTTGCTAACCTCCCTAAAACCTTTGCTTGATGGTGTTTCATTTAAGAAATTGGATGTCTCAGATAATCTGGGTATTATACCGATGTACTTAATTGAGAAGATAAAGAGGCAATGAAGAGTTGTGAAAGAAATAAAAGTTCATACTCATGGTTTAATTTTATTAAGGTAAAAAAAAAAATTTGACAAAAAGAAAAAATATTCATTCATTCAAATTGATAGAGTACATTGATACAATGAAAATTGCTAAAAACAAAAATGATGAATCTGTGAACAAACTCACAACATCCATGTTAATAGCATAAAACGACAAAGTACTAAAGCCTACACATATGATTATATTTAAGTCTCTGGAATACCCATGTCTTCGGATCTGCAACGTTGATGACTCCAAAGTCATTGATTTGATTTGCACTGGATCGAAGTTGATCTGACAATCTGAATCGAACAAATAACTGAACGAAACAATAAAGACAAACAACGTCGCACAAAGACGACGAACAACAAAGTCGCACTAAGACGACGAAATCACGAAAAAGAAAACGAAATAGATGTGAAAATCACTTATTTCAATAAAAGGGAAATAGAAAAATGAGTTAGAGGGGTGGTTTTGGATCAAAAATTGACCCTAAATCACTCCTCTTTGGTGGATGAAGGAGAAAAAACTAGGGTTTTGATGACGACTCACAAGAGAGAAAGGGAAAGAGAGAAGGGAGAAAAAACGAGTTAGAGCATATAGTTGTGTGTGTGAATTGGTAAATTGGAAGCTGCTTTAAGACATTTTAGTGCAGTTGATGCAATAGTTTCATTTAAATTCAAAGCTTCTGAAAAGTATTACTTCTTTGTTTTTTCCTTTCCATTCTTTAGCATTGGTGGATTATCGCCCCTTTCTTTGAGTGGTTGCTTATACAAAATTATCTATAAATTATTACTTGTTGAGAGGTCGAAGAAGGTTATTGGGAAAGTTATTTTGGATGGTATATTGCGATAACTCCTCGTTATATGATGTTTTTATGTGTTTTATCGAATCTTTTTACTACATTATTCTAGGTTTTTAATGAGCTTTAGAGTGAGTTATTTATGAGTTTCGAGAAAATTTAATCTTGTATTGAAATAGTCATTGTAAGTTATTTTGCTTTCAAAATTACTCTCCGCTTTAATTTAATCGATATAGTTTGACTACGTTCACCGTTTTCATAATAAACAAAGATTATTTACAAAATAACAATTTTTCATAAGTTTTTTTAATAGATAATTAAAGAAATTAAATATTAAAATCGTGAATTAGCATAGGTGAAACTAAAAACTATATCACTGAAGACTCTAATATTAAATATTAAAACCAAACTATTCCAAGAGTTAACTCAATATTGTTTAGACAAAAACTTAAGTTTCACATCAATCTTGAGAGTGAAGTAAGGATATAGAAAGAATTCCCAGCATTGTTTTACTACATATCCAAGTTGGAGCAAGAGCTATAATAGATGGTACATGTGTGAGAGAGCTATTAGACCCTGACCTTACAAACCACCACCATCATCCACCATATACTTGGAAGCAACAAAGTTTTTGGCGGGTACAGAAAATGAAGAAAATCTAATGGAATGTCAGAAAACAAGTTTCTTGGATAGACTAACCCTATGGAAAATTGAATGCAACCAGACAAAACATGTGAAAAAGACGAGGCATGCACCTACTGTTCCTCCCATCGGATACTGTTGCAGTAATCAAGCCTTATCTATCATCAATTGCCATATAAAATAAATAATTTTTCATTTGCCACAACTTCTCTTAAATGAAATCAGACTAACCCAACACTCAGTGCATTTACTATTCTCAGTGCATAAATAAAATTATTCATATTGTAATTTGTAGACCAAAATTAATTAATTAATAAATTTTTCCCCGGCTATTCAAAATTTAATTTATCCATTTGTACATAAAAGTAACCAATAATCAGAGACATTTTTGTGCCGGATAAAAACAAAACATCCCAAGTCCCCGACCAACCAATGAATCAATTCAATTCAACAACTAAGAGCCTCGTACTTCACTGGAATTGACCTATTACTAAACCTTTGTGAAAGCAAGTTCCCCACCACCGTTAGATCACGGCAAAACACTCCTTGAAACACCGTTGGATTCATTATGCTTGGTGAAGACATTGCAAACTTTTCCTCCAACATTTCTTCTCTACTTTTCTTTTGCAACACTTCAACCACTGAATTCACATTAACATTAACATGTACATTTGAAGAAGCTTGAGTAACATGTGCATTTGCATTTGTTTGTTGTAACTGTAGAACCATTTTCTTCTGTTTCTCATTAGAAGCTTCTTCTTCAAGAATTGTATTCATAACATTTGTATAACCTTTTTGAAGCAGCCTATACAACAACATGGAAGCCATTCTAGCTCTATCCTTAACCGATTCAAGATCACGTTCATCCGCGAGTTCACACCGTTCGATGAAACCAATAGCTTTCTCTGGTTTATGTTTCAAACTAAGCAAAAGATGTGCCCGTTGCAATTCCGAACGGGCACAACCACGTCGTAAACCAATCAAACCATAATAGTCCACATTACGTGTTTCGCCAGAAGACAATTTTTGTTTCAATTGTTGAATTTTCGCGGTTAAGGTACATAACTTCCCAGGAATCTCATTGTAACGAACATTATGTCGTTTCCATAACGGTCCAGCAAGTTTTCGATCACGCAAAATTGTGTTGTATAGAAGCTTCAAATGTTCAAGATCATGAAGACAATCTTGGTAGCAACGAATTGTTTCTAGAATTGAAGCTCTAGCTTCAAGAGCTTGGATACATGTAGGGTCTAATGATAGTGTTCTGTTACAATCAGCAATTGAATCAGCAATTCTACCTGCTGAACGAAAGGCAGAGGCTCTATGCATGTAACATTCAGCAAGGAATCCTTGAGGAGCACCGCGGCGGCCATCAACAATTTTCGAGAAGTGACGGATGGCTTCTGAGTGGAGTCCTGCGTCCATCGCGGCTATTGCAGCCGCGCGTCGACGCAGGAGGAATTTTATATGTGCTAGGAGTTGGTTTACAGTTTCAGATTCTGATAAAGGACTTTTTGGTGGAGTGGTTGTTGATTGCTTTGACACCGCGCCATCACCGGAGAACGGCGAGCTCCATAGAGAGAAACTGTCGTCGGACCAACAGACACTCTCGCGACGAAATGCCGCGCTCGCGAGGCGTTTACCGGTCTGGAGAAGAACCATTGCATCTTCCATTAGGCCTAAGTGACAACATGCTTTGCCCAAAACCAAGTATCTGAAATTTACATTAACAAAATTTAATCAAAATCCAATAAAAAAATAATCCATTTACTATATTAACATTAACTTAATCAAAACAAAGTACTGTAACATGTTAAAAAATAAAAAAAGGCCTAGTGTGTGATTCAAAAATAGAACAAGTCTGTTACCAAACCAAAACAGTTGAAATATGTGAACCAAATTACGCAACTTTATAATATTGCATTAAATATTGATTGGTCTTCCTTGTTATACCTTTTAATGTGCATTGAATTTGATAGGAGATTTAAAAGAAGTGTGTGGAAATTTTTCATTACTAGCTGGCATATGTATTAATTCAAACCCCATGATATTGGGGACTCCGATCTAATCTCAGAACTCATTAAATAATTACTGAACTCCAAAAAGTAAAAAAAATTCAAAAAATCCATAGACAGTAAAAAATCAATAGTAAATTCATTTTTTTACCTCCAATATCCTTGATTGTCATAACTTTTACAGAGACCAGCCATGACACGTTTTTTCAAATCAGAAACAGAGAAACACTTGAAGTAACTCTGATCTGGAACAGAGGAATCCGATGAAGAAAGTAACTTCACACCTTCTCTTGAAAGCTGTTGAGAAGAACCATCAGAAGAAGAAACAGAACCTGAATCATCATTAGCCATTTTCAGACTTGGAATATAATCTTGAAGCATATTTGCTACGTCTCTGAATCTTCTCAAATACAGCAAAGATCTTGCTTTCATCTCTAGGGCTTGATCTGAACTTGGAGATATAGCTAAAGCTGCGTCTAGAAGATTTATCGCTGAAACAATCTCGTTTCGTTCTTGTGTTGCAATGAGTGTTCTTGCATCTTTGATATATTTCTCAACAATCTATAAAACAAAAAATATTCAGACATGTTTATGTTATATTACAAAACAAGAATTTAAGGTGAAATATTTTGAGGTTTACCTTACGGTTTGTGAGCCACCAGTGTTGTTTTTTCTCTGTTGAATTGAGAAAAGAAGTTGTGACAGCCATTTTTTTTTTTTGGTTGAAAATGATGATGTTGGTGAAGATTCAAGGTTGAATCATGAAAATATCAAAACAGAACACTATTTGAGGTTTTGGTTTCTTCTCTCACACCTAAAGTGTGCACTTGATGACTATGGTCTAGAAATAAAATGAAAGGAAATATATAGGGGGATGAAGCAATGAGAAAGAGAATGGGGTTTGAGTTTGAGAGAGAAAATATATAATGAGTCACAAATAATGTTTTCTTTTTTTATATTATTTGTTTGAGTTTCATTTATAATATAGTATGATGATAAATATATAAATATATTAGGGGAAATGACATCAGCTCTGAGGTTTTTTTTTAATGAAATCAGTGCCAAGGTTGTTAGAGAAATAAAATAAATTTGTTAAAAAAAGGGAAATGAAATAAATTGTTTGATAAAAAAGTTGTTAGTCTTTTTTGGACAAATGAAAATTATTTAACATATAAAAATGTAAAGGTATAGTAATTTGTTTAAAGAAAATATTTTTTTACTTAATCCTTCAAATTGGACATATCAATACATAGGTGTAGTGTAGTTGTCCTAATTAAAACTAAATTTAATTTTGATATATTGTCAATATAAAAATTCATCGTCAATTAAACATATATGTCACATAATCATGATTAATGTAAATATTGTTAATAATATGAGTTTTACAATGACAATATACCTAAGAATTAAATCTATTTAATACTTATGCCAGAAAAAATATTAAAAGTTTCGAGTACTACTTATTTAAAAAACAAAAGCTTCTGTTTTTTTCTTCTAAAGATTCTAACGGTGAAACTAACGCATGTTACGTGCTGGCAAATAGAAACTTTCAAATTTAAATTTGCGTCTCAATGTATCAAACACTTTTTAAAAACTAACACATGTTACGTGCTGGCAAATAGAAACTTACAAATTCAAATTTGTGCCTTAATGTATGAAACATTTTCTATTGTTTTTATTTTCTTTTGTGTAATACTTTATGTGTGGAACAGAATTGGAATCTCTTTTGTTTAAGAAAAACATGCCACAAATTATAGTTATGATAACTATTTAACTTTTTCCTTCAAAACAGATAACTATTTTATTTTAATTCTTTAATATTAATTAACATTTTACCATAAGTGAACTTCCCCACATATTTTTTTTACTATAAGTGAACTTAGAAGGTAATAAATAAGCATAAAAAAGGAAGAAAAAAAAAATGGCACCAAGGAAAAGAAGAAAAAAAACCTTGAGGCTTGAAAGAGACCTTGAGTTCTTGACAACAACCTTGACCCTTATGTAAAAGCTTTCATCCTTCAATTCTTAGCTGGCAACACACCATAGATTCTCTCTCTCACATCAACCTAAACTGTTGCTTTGTTGTAGGTTTATGGCCCTAAAATTTATGATTTCATTTCATTCTTCGTAATTACGATAAAATAGAGTTATGTTTTTGACTTGTATAGCCGGTTACGGCTAATCCATCACGGATTCAACTACCGGCAAAAGAAAGAAAAGTCAAGCAAGTTGCCCAAAAAATAAGCAAAGGGTGCGAGAAGCACCAAAGGTTATTTATTTCTAATAACCACCTCAAAATTATGGTTTAAGCCTTGTGCACGTTGACTTAAATATTTGTAATTTGATAGTTGATAAAATATCATGATTCATGACATGACACTATTCTTTTATTCTCTTTTCTATAACACCTACGATTAATTAACTCAAACATCACGCAACATGCTTGGTTGAGAAATGAAAATAGTAGATGAAAGTGAAGGAATAGTATCTCCGCTTGTGATCTTGAAGTTTAGTTAAGGAATAATGGAATAAACATGGGAAATTTCTTATGATCGATAAACATTGCCCAACAACTCGCACAAATCATCCCTTTCAAAGAAGAAAAAAAAAAAACTCGCACAAATCATAAACAATGTTGAACACTTTCAATGGTACACGATGCCACAAGTCTAGACACAACCCCTTGTCTTTGGATAAATAAATAGTAACAAGTTTTTGAGTAAATTATACTCTCATATTTAAAATCATATGCTTATATTACATTATTCTTCCTTCTAAAGACAAAGTATAAAGTATTCTATAATGAACTTCGACTCAGTTGATAAGGAGTTGACTCAACCACAAAATCACGGGTCAACTTAGGCATGACAATGGGGCGGGACGAGAATGAGTTTCACCTTCCCCATCCTTGTTTTTAAATCTCATATACTTACTGGTTACCCTACTTGATCCCGACGAGGATGGAAATCCCTCCAAACCCAAATTTGGCATAATAAGTGGCAGTGTAAATCGCTCAAAACCCTCCATCACCAAGGCTTTTCCACAAAGGAGAATCATAAGTTTGAGAGTTACAAGAGACCATGAGGTCATTATGTTTACCATATTTGCCGAGAAACACCTTGGACCAAAGATCATCTAGGTTTTTATGGTATCCCACACCATTTTCATGAGGAAAACCTCATTCATACAATGCGGTCTCCTGAAACCAAAACCCTAATCTATCTTGGGAATCTTTGCATATTGTATATGGTAATACAAAATAGAACTAATAAGTTGTCTAGAGAGAGTCTTCATGCTAATAAGTGTTCTTATGACACTTGTTAAATAATATAAAAAAGAAATTTTGTGTTAAAATTAAAAAAATTTAAACTTTTTAAAAATTGACTACACAACTTCGAACATTTGTTAGTAGCATTTTCAATAACATACAAAATTAATTAATTTAAAACGCTATAGAAAGAACAATATTAACAAACGGGAATATTAGTGGATTATGAGAAATACGGTCTTGTCTCATAAGCAACTAGATTCATATGTTCGAGGTTTTTTTTTTCATTGATTTCTTTCATCGGAGTTAATCCTATTTGAAGGTAAGTGAGAAATTATACTTAGTCACATCTTTCAACTGATTTTTGAATTTTAGTTCATCACATTACAATAAACTTATTTTGTTAGACTCAAAATCCATTGGTGCTTTTGGGTGGGTTTGTTTTGCTTTTTATTTCACTTACATTTATTAACGAATACACATGAAATTTGGTAGAAAGCCAAGATTGGTTCGTCTTTAAGTCACTCTATCTACCCTTTCTGTTGCCTTCCCCTACAATACTACTTCTACAGCTCCTGCAATCTCTAGCCTTGCCATTGCTAGTCTTCCCCCTTACCCAAGCTTGCCATGTCACCCTTCAATGTTACCCTCTCTCCACGTGGCAATCCTGGATTTTGGACCCCACATTAGTGGACCCCTCTCATTATCATATATATCAAAAAAATTTAGATAAGCTCGAGTTTTTGGACATGGTCTTATTGATTTTTTGTTTCATTGTTACATTTTGTGGATAGCATGATCAATGATTTGAGCATGGCATATAAACCTGAGGATAGTTCAATCTCTTGAATAAAAATAATTATTTTTTTGTTTCATTTCACATGGATTTCTTTAATAATTCAGACGGAATTCCATTTCAATAATTCATATGTAAATGTAAGAATAGATAAACTTAAATTAAAATTAAAATTAAAGGGTAAGGGCTACATGTACATTAAGGAAGCTGACACTCTCATAAATAAAATGGTGAAATGGTAACAACTCCAAAGTTGTTTTATACTGTACAAAATTAGTACAGTGATTTATTATCTCACACTGCATTTGTTGATCAATAGTGATATATATGCCATTAATGCTGAACAAAATTTGTTGTTGGTAGTAAATAGTAATACTGCGCATCAGTTGCTACAGAAGGGCTACAATTGAACCCTGCTAAGGACAAGGCACACAGGCTCTCTTTTGTTCAAATAATAATGATGGGGAATTCTTCCAACTTTGAATGTAATGAATTAAAATAACTTTAAATTCTTGTATTCAAATTTGAGTTCATTAATTTGGTGTGTTAGTTTCCTTTACTTCATAGGGCACGTCTACCATACCAATTTCTCTTGTGTTAAGATTCCCATTCATTATTGAATACTTGGTAGCTATGTAGCACCGATACTTCTATTCAAGAATGTTTTCGGTGTCCGACAAATGTTAGTATTCGACGCCAACAAATATGATTACATTAATTGAATTTTATCATATATTTTAAATTACTATAAACATTGACGTGTGAATGTCGTATTCGATATCCATGTATGTTTCCTGCCATATACTTTGTAAAACTGAAAAAATGGTTAAAAGTTTAGATGCTTATGCTATAGATAATTTCCTATAAACTTTTTTATTATACGACATTATAATTGTTAGATTCTTTTTCTTGTATAATATGATTGAATTATGCATTTTAGAAGGCTGCGCGACTAAATAACAACCTAGGAGTGACAACCATACATATCACGTGCCACAGTGTTATGATGACATGGTTGTGAAAGGAAAGATAATAATTCTTTAATTGGTTAATTATTATGAGAATGACTTAAAGATGGAATGAGTTAAAAGTTAAAATCGAATAAGTTAAACGTTGACATCTAATCTTATACAACAAACATTTGTCTCGTGCCAAAAGAAGGAATCAAGTAGTAACACCAACACTAACACTGTTTGAAAGACACTAATTAATTGAATTTGATTAATTAAAATCTTGTTACTGTTATGTTTTGTTTTTACATTGACAACATTGTTGTACAAAATCAGATTATCTTTCTTTGGTAGTATGATTGTATTGTATTTAAAAGGTAGTTGTCGCTCATAAAAGCATTGAATAAATAACATGTTATAAGTTTGCCAATTAATTCAGTAGACACACATGTATGATGCATGCATATATATATATAAACCTAATAGCTAGAAATTGCACATGAATCATCAGACGTACTTTAATAATTTAGCAGCAATAGTATTGCTGTTGTTCCTAGTTCCCACAAATTTGGGACCATTAGGGACCCACCCTAAGGCAATGGACTAGGACAAACCAAGGTCTACATAGTTTGTTATCTTCTATACACACATGGCTGCTACTCTGCTACGCTGGCTGGAACACCTTGCTAAGAGGATCCAGGTTGTAAGAAATTGGGTCCATCTTTGTGATGGGATGTTCTGTTTTATTGGTGAAAACTATCAATGGCTAAAATTAAACCAATGTATGGGTAATTTAAGGGTCCCCTTCTTTTATGTGATATATACTTGTGTAATATGTGTTGTCCACTTTGGTATGAAATATGAATTGTGTGTTGCGTGATTTCATACAATTGACGATGTTTAAATTGTTCGATCAAGATTGAATAACCATTAAATAGAAAATATATTAAATAAAACGAAAAAGATACAAAGACTTGGGGGATATTAGACACTGAGAAAAATCCAAACGGAAATACATCGTGATAAAACAGTCCAAGTGGATCTATTCTAATCTATCGTAACAAAAATTCATTAATCACATTCGCAACCCAGCGAACCATATACGGACGCGAAACCAGGTTACAAAAAATATGAAAAGTAAACATCGGCAGAAAGCGGTTAGAGTTTAAATATGAAACATTTGAGTTTAAATATGAAACATTTGATCTTGATTATGTGATATTAGTTTACGAAAGCTTGAATGTATTTGTTCATTCTAACCACACAAAACCCTAATTTCTAAGGGGGTCATCCCTTTGGCTACCCTATATGACATAAATAATTTTTATGTACCACTCAACACTCCATTCTATTTTAGTACTATATGATAGAAACCTTCATTTCAATGTCCCCTCTACTCTATCCACTAGCAATACAGCTAGTTCCAATTCCAAGTTAATTTTAAAATAACTTTTCAATGATCCTTTCTTTATTTTCATTGGTGAATAGAGACATCTTTGAAGACCATATGGGTAGGTTGTTAAGTCTGTCTTTGTTTTGCTTGTAAATGAAATTGGGACCAGGAATTATTTGAGAAGGTTGTTTTTTATTTACAAAGATAGCTAACAAAATCAAGTATCCATTTAAGTTTAGTTATGCTTCTGCATATTACACATGCTATGTCTCAGTTTCATTTTTTCTTTTTTAATGTGAAGCTAAGTTTTGCAATGTGGCGTCATCATTGAGCAGATTCTATTGAGTGTACTGTTTGATGGGTGGAGCCATTATTGGTGTGTTTCCATTTCCTTTACTTTTGGATCTACCCTTCATTCTCTTCCTATTATTGCCAATTATTTGTTTTATCCACAATTCAACATGAAATGACCTTATTCTCCTTCTTCTGTTGTAACTGTCACAGTACCTATCAACTAGTTTTCGAATCCTCTAATGAATTGGAATCTTAAAATATTGTAATTTAAAAAATATTTTTATAGTTTTTAGTTGTTATCTTATATATATTAGGAGTAAGGAATAAAAACAGAAACAAATTTGAGTTCTGGTTAGAGTTACTATATAATGCATGATTGATGGGTTCCAACAGCATGAAAAATTAAGGTTCTTGTATGTGCTGGATGCCACATATTTCTTCACATCTATTTATATTCAATATTTTCCTATTATTGAATTAGTTGGTAATTATATATATATGATCACTTACCTAGCTAGCTAGAAAACTTGAATTATATGAGATGGTTAACATATTTTCTTATTTCTCCATATAAACTAAGAGAAAAGTGTGTTTTTGATATACATATTAAAGGAGACCATTGATAATGTGGTTGCATTATATATACCTAACTGTATGTAAGTAGAAGATTAAGAATCCCCATTATTGGTGTTAAGGAAGAAAACTTTAATATATTATGATTCTAAGTTCTAACAATTTGCCAAACATTCTTCTTTGATTGTTAGACGAAAATGGCATAAAACCAAACTAGTACTTAATTATTGCCATTGCATAACTATAATACCAGATGAACGACCCAATTAGTGAAATAAAATCAATCAATATAGGTTGTTGAGGTGGTACATATATTGTGACATTACATCATTATAAAGTGTAAGAATAAATTGGCTACATTAGTCTTATACTATGATGAGGTCCTTTAGGTATGAATATAATCATTGATTAATGGAATCTAAACCTGAATTAGCATCCTTAGTAATTGTAAATATAAATAAAGATTAGACAACTAATTTAGATTAAAAAAATAGGTTCATGGGAAATCCTTCCAATCCAATTTCAAAGACATGTATGTAGACAAGGAGGCAGTGTGTGACCCGGAGTCCTAAAGATTCTCTTATAAAATTACTGTTCTAAGATAGGGTTTATTTTTTTCATATATTTCAATTTGAAGTTTGTGATGCACGTCTGCATCTAACTTAGCACTTAGTAATAATACTATATAGTAATGGAAATATACCATTCACTATTTCAATGCTCAAAACGATATGAGCACTACTACTATAATATCTTAATTTAATTGACGGCTCAATATTGTAATGGCTTTGATTAATGTTCATTATGCAGCCATTTAAATTAAATTAAATTAAATTGCCTCGTATTCTCCAGAATTTATCCACTATGTGGTTTTATCATTCCAATGCCTCTCTGCAAAAGCTCAGGGAACCTCTGTGGGATGCACGTGTCTTGTGGATTGGATTTCATGTAGAGATGGTCACCCATGTGCAAATTTGCCTTTCTAAGCTACTAACATGTACTAATAATCATATCATATACTAAGTTAATAATACACTAATTAATACATGCTTTGCTTCTGTTACTAATTGAATTCTTCAACAAGGCCAGCTTAATCAAGGTGTGATCTGCTCACCATGTTGCTAATTATCTGAACAAGTTTGCTAAATCACATTCAAATTTCAAATATACATAATTTATATATGCCCTAGTTGCTCTTTTAATTTATTGCTCACTTTTTCTCTACTTGCTATTGATGCATTTATTTAAGATGAGTTTCACTTTTAGATTCTTTTAAATAAGGGCATTAATTGTACTATATATGTCAGCAATGTGCCTATTAATTCTCTGAACATGTTTCCTCAGTAGTATCAAATTAAACTAGATCTATTTGCTTATGTGAAATAACCGTTTGGATGTGATCTAATTAATACTAAGAAGAATAATAGTACTAGCCGTTTGCTTACAAGAATAAGTTGCCAAACTATAGATGAGTAAATAATAATTATGCATATTAAGACTAAGTAATTTAAAATTCAGTTTTCATAAAGCACATTAATTCACACATATTTCAACAGAAAGTTGGCACTAAGTTAGATCTGCAGGCTCCTAAAAGTTAGAGGCGGACCCTAGAGAAGGATTCTTCTATGAGTATTAGTTTCCCTCTCACTTTAGTAATCAGCTAAGAAACATGTCATGTAGTAGTATTAAATTGCAAAGGAAAATTCTAATTAATACTCAAGACACTAGTTAAAAAATCACAATCAAGAATTTTTTTTATCCAAATTAGTTACTATTGAATTAAATGTGCACGAATTAAGTATGTATTTAGTTATGCGGCACGTTATTCTAAATCACGGTGAAAAACTAAATTAATGCGATGTTTGGTACATTATTCACGATTCAGGACTGAAACATCAAACCAAACATATAATGAGAATGCAATTTTATAGATTCAAATTTTCATGGTGTGTGAATACTATCAGATTTTGTCTAGGGCCACAGGTAAAGTCAAAACTCAATACTATTGATGGCAGGCTTGCCTAGTGGGTTGATTCAACTCATTTTTATTCTAAGCTATTGACATTTGACAATTCTTTGGTTAGTCCTCATCATATGTGATTCACTAAGCTCTTCACCCAAAAAATTGCAACAACATTTTTGTACTAACATAAATTCAACCACCCTTGTGGCTCTATGTAAAGTCATCATCCTTTAAGTCTTATGTTATATCTTTTAGTTAGCTATGCCCAAAAAATGAACCTTCAACTATAGGGTCATTTAATTCAACACCCAAAAGAAAAGACCAAAATCATGTCATGTTGATCATACTTCTTATAGATACATATCACATTGGTACATAACGTAAAGAGGGCCAAAGAGTCTCCCCAATAATTGGAAACATTAAAGATTTTAGAATAAAAAAGCTAGACATGAAGAAATGAAATCCCTCGTGGGATGTACACTTTTTCTTGATCATTTTGAACCCCCCTTAAAATATGTCAGCCTTAGGTAAAGCCTTATCTTAGAATAATATGTATAGTTATAAGATGAAGAGAAAAATAAAATCACTTTTTCTAATTTGCTTGCTATATTCTCTGTTCATTCTCTCTTTTTTTTTTGCTGTAAGAAATTAAAGATATTCCTCTCAAACCAATCTTATCTTAAAGCCATTACCACCACTACCAATTGTTTGATGAAGCTTGAGTGTAAATGTTAAAGTAGAAACTTGAATGCAAAGTCAAGCATCCATATTTCTATATTATCAAGTAAACAACATTGTGCTGGCTGATCCATGTTATTCATTCACTTTTAACTTGGCATTGGATAAGAATATTTTCTAGAAATATTAAAGTAATTAAAATTCAATGGTTTTTATTTTATCAATACCATATCCGCATATTGCAGATACTACTTTAATTAGTTGGCAGCAGTAAAGCAAATGAGCGAATTTTTCTATTAATTATACAACCTTAGGGCTTTATTTTAATTTATGTCTGACTTTATAATAATAAAAAAATTAATTTCAATTAATTGGCAGTCCTTTTTGTTGCATCTTGACCAGTGGATTCCTGCATTCCAGCTGAAAAATACAGATCAAATGTTGAACTTGTAACTAGATATTTTTGCATCATTGATAAATTAAATACATGCATTTTTTGTCACAATTAAACTATGCTTTGATAGATATGTCAACATCTTAGCCATATGAATTATCAATGCTTTCATTTTTTTTTTTTTGTTGTTGTAATTTTTCAACTGAGCTTTTGTTGGCTTAGCACATGCCAGCTTTGGTCATCATTCATCAGTTTAGAAATGGAACATTATTGGTTTACATGTCACGTGATTGCCATTATAATGCACTTTTCCCTGTTCTTATAGCTAACAAGTCCTGTGGTATTCTCCTTTCTATTTTGATTATTCTTCCCCGATTAGGAAAAATTCTAAGATGTTCAATGATTCATAAACAATGAGTTAAATAACCACATAATGAAATCTAATTATGATTACTTTTCAATTAAATCAAAATCTATAAGGTAATTATATTCGAGACCAGCAAATTACCTCTAGTAAAAAAGGAAGAATAAAAAACCCTCAAATAAGGTTATAGAACTTATAAGTGTTAATATTGTTATAATTATTTTTCATTTAAATTAACATTTATAATTTTTTAATCTTTTTAATTAGTTTTTTTTCTCAAAAATAACTAATTAAAAATATTAAAAAATTATAAAGGTTAATTTAAATAGAAAATAATTATAACGATATTAACACTTATAAAGACAAACCTTGATTTCAAATAATTTAAATAGTTTAAACTCAAATAGTTTAAACTCCAAATATTTGGTTTATGATAAAATGATAAACCTTGAATTCAAAAGTTCCAAATTCGATCTCTAGTAGTATTTTTGAAGGAAAATAAATGTAAATTCATTTATAATAACTCTTTGAGTTCGAAATTCTTTTCTATTTTAGATTGAAACACCAATCCCCTCACCTTATATTTAAGAGACCACTAAACTCAAATAGTTAATCACTTGCGAAACTTCATCTATTATTTTTTTTATATTTTTTAATAAATTCAATATTATTTTTAATATATTTTACATTTCACCATATTAAACTCATATATATTTTCACACTTACTCCATTTAATCTATTCTTTTTTGTTCATATTTTACAAGCATTAAACCAAATATTTTTTCCCACACTTTTCTGAATTCCAATCACAGTAAGGGGACCACATTTTGCTGAAAAAAATAATATATAATTCAGGCAATTTTAATCTCGACTTGACAATGTCATTATCATATAGGATGTATTAAAAATGGAGCGTTGCACAGAACAATTGGGTTGGTTTAAAAAACATCCAATTAGCGTAAAATGTAAATAAAATGGTTTAAAATTTCAAGATAAAGAAATGATAAAGTCTTCGAATCCTCTATTGTTCGTTGTTCAGTAAGTTGCACCTATCCTCTACAATTATTCTCATAGTTTCACATGAATTAACAAAATGATTCTGATCAATCTCTTGACTAAGAACCATCTTCTAAGGTTACAATCCTCTAATCTCTTAGACAAATTTGTAGTTGTTGAAGGTTTTACTAGAACGTTAATTCTGAAATCATAACCTAATAATCATCTATCTCTAGACTGATCCGTTAAATAAACCAGGATTACTAGGTCTAATTCAACAATTATAGCTAGCAGTCAATTGAAAATCAATGGAAAATTTGGCTACTCATGGCTAAAACACAAGTAATTAACTAAGTTAAAAAAGACAATATTACATGAATAGGACCAACTATGAGTTGGATAACAAGCCATCACAAGATCATGAGTTCCTTGCTTCAAAATATGCCTTTCAGATCCAGAAAATTTGAACCTTCTTTCAGTAAGAAGTTTTTCTTTTATAAGCAGGGTTTTGGACGTGTAAAATCATGTCACAATGTCTCAAAATCGTGCCACGATGTTGCATTAAATTCAAATTTCATGGTTTGGCGTTCACAAAATCATGTCACGATGCTACCAATCATGCCATTGTGTGTAGGTCAATAGCAAATGCTCCATTCTTGGTTGAAAATCTTACCACGATGCTGAAAATCGGGTCACGATCCTATTAAAATAAAACTATTGATTTTCTTGAATTCTTCAGCTACAAGTTGTCTAAAACTGCTAAAGACACAACTAAAATAAATAATAAATGGATGAAAAACATCATATGACAACATGTCATCAATTCATATGTGAACATAAGAAGAGTATATTTTCTTTTCTCTCTACTGAATTAGCAGAAATGCGTATATCCACCTTTTTCTATTTGTATGACTAAAATTTTAACTTAATTTGTTTATTTTAATTTTATATATTTATCTCTATACTACAAGTGCCATATTTTTAGCAACCAAACAATAACTTATATTTAAGAGTATAGTTATTTAAGGGTAATTTTGACATATTGAAAAATAGGCTACAAAAATAAAATTATGTATTATCTTTATTAGTAGTACAAATATAATGTAGAGTATCATTTTTTTAAATATGCAAATAGAGTATCATATCAAAACCAACATGCAAAAGTATAAGCAAATAGAACATAAATCAAATTCTTTTATAAGTACAACTCAAATGGCAGTTCTAAAAATATTTGATATACAACTGCGCAAATTTGAAATCACAATTCCTCACTCATCAACTCTTGGCATGTGTGAGCTTCCTCAAACCATTAGTAAAATATAAATCAAAACTATTTTGCAATTCATTTGAAACGATAAAAATTGGCCACTTTATTTTACTTTTATTGGGACCTAGCTAAATTCAAAGGAGTTTCATTTTCTACCCTTAAATTTACTTAAGATTTGTCCACAAGTCCTAGCTTAATTTGCAAAAAATATTAAAACTGTTAGACTGAACGTCATGATCAGAGTTCGAATCCTGACCATCCACTTATGTATGTTGGTTTTTAATGACTTTGTCAATTCGTCTATCTAAAAAAAAGTTATTCAAAAAATAAATCGTTAAAAAAAATGGTTTTTATCCCCTACAGATATATGCTCTTGAACAAAATTACACTATCTTTTATCTTTTATGTCTGAAAATATACTTTTAGAAATATGTGTATTTTAAAAAACAGTAGGGTGCAAAAAGAAGCTTTAGAAATTTAACCTTTGTGATAGACCACATATTATTAGTCCATGATTAGGCCTAGTCGAAAGTAAAGAGGCAAAGAACTCTGAGGATTTCTTTTTGTACCGCCTCAATATCTCTTGTGCTGAAAATTATCCTTCAAAGTCTTCGAATGTGTTAAAATTTTAGAAGAATGCTCTCCGGGAGTTATTTCCCAAATTTTGTTGGGGCTTTTCCTTCGAGTTTGATACCTTTCCCACAATTAAACAAAATATTAGTTTGTTTTTGTAAGCTTAACTCAATTAATAGGGACAATGCATAATATATGTAAGGTCTGAGGTTCAAATCCTGACCAACACAAAAAAAAAAAAATAGTTTGCATTTGCTCTAACATTTGGTAGTTAGTTTATTTGTTTTTTTTTTTTTCCGGCTACCTATTCTTTTTGGATTTTATAAATTGAAATGTAATGTTCCAAATTTTTGGTTTATAAAATCCAAAATAGGCTCAATTTTAATTTATCTGAAGGGTGTTTGTTTCATGGTTGAAAAAGTTATTAGAGGTTACATAGTTAAAATAAATTAACTCTTAGAAATAAAACATTTCCACGAAAAAAACTTCCATTTATCCATGATTTTATTCCCAAGGAAGTGGATGATATAATGTTCCCATGTAAACAGTAATAAAGTTGAAGTAACTATCCATATAACCATTTTCACAAATAATTCTCACAATTATTAACCAAACACATTTATTTTAAAATACACAGAAACAGATGCCCGTTATTATTTCTCAGAAAAAGTTATTTCTATAAGTGGAATTTTCAATCGTGAAAAAAACGCCCCTTCAATTTTTTTTCATCATATTGATTTGTTCATATATTGTTCAACATTTTAACTGCCTCGACTAGGAAAGAGCTTGAAATCTTCGGTTGTATAATCCCAATGACGGCAATATAGAATGCTTAAGGTGAAGGAAAAATAAATGCTTATAAAAATGCGAATGAAGTCCGTTGATGAATGGATTGTGCTTAGAAATAAGATTTTGTGGGAAATGTGGTGTTTTTGGAGGAAGAAGAGAAAGTAGGTGAGGAATTGTGTTTTTGATGAACATGCTCATATATGTTTTAAATTCTATAATCCGAACTTTAAAAACACACTTCTAGTTATAGAATCTGAAGTGCGTAATTTTGTACAAAAAAGTGAATTCACAGAAGATGGGGTCGAAGAGTATACAAATTGTGTTCGGATTCTACAATCCGAACCAGTAAAAACAAACTTTTGATTATAAAATTCTAACGGAGTAAAATTGAAAATTCGTAGGACGCACGAGTAAGAATTAGTCATATATATTACTATATATTACAATGACATCGTGAGCTGTTAAAGAAATAGAGAAATTGTGTCACATGAACATGCTGTGAATCCCATTACGAATCTTACGATTACATTAACATAAGAAGAAGAAAGAAAGAAAAAAAACTAATGTCCTACATTAATCATGACAAGGACAAAAAGAATGGTGAACAAAGTACACGGAAACATTTTATAAAAAAAAAAAGTACATAAAAACATGAGACGCAATTGCAAATTTTCTCCTTTAAAAAAAAGAAGTTAAAATTGTACATTTCCTTTAATCTCTTCTCCAAGAATTGCAACCAACCCTGTTATGCTTTATTTGATCGTCATTGATGAATCAATCTAATATGTTCTGTCTTTGGATATACCAAACCCCGCACAATCAGTTGAAACTATATATATTTAATCCCTGGCATAGTATTGATATATTATACACTTACCTTAGTAGTATATATTGAGATCATTTAGAACACATTCTAAATGCGGCCCTATAAAAAAAATTCAGGTCTTGATGATCCCTAGTGTTTGTTCTTGAAGTGATACAAAGTGTTTAACATCACCAATGTGAATGCTATGTACCCCCATTGGAATTCTCCTAGTCCCAGACTTATCAACCACACTCAAAAGCTTACATACATGAATATTGATCCTCACTTGTCGCCGAGCCTTAGCAGGAACATATACTTTCTCAAAAGCCACTAGTTGCTTATTCGGTGCCCAATGACCATTACCTGTGGGTGGTACTGAGAACACCAACAAAGTGTTAGTACCATCTTTTGAACCAACGTTTTTAACATCAATGTCAAGTCTAACGGAAAGCTTGCCGCATCGTGCATGTGTCACTCTAACTGCTGCTTTGTTTGAGCTATTTCCACGGCGGTGGCCGTCTACCGGAACTGACACCACTTTTGGTGCACCAGCTAATGTGTGAACAAAGTTGGTGTAAGATAATCCATAACCAAATGGATACACTACAGGGCCGTTGTAAAAACGATATGTTCTCCCAGGGTACCCTGTGGATGAGCTTGGTCTCATTGCCATATCTGTCATTGCCAAGTTTTTAAGGTATCCTTGTGGGTACCATGTCATAGGTAACCTAGCTCCTGAAAATTGAACAATAGCAAAACTAACTTTTAAACACTTTCTTAATAAAATTTAGCACCATTTATAATGTAGTTTTTTTGGCCTAGTATCGAACTTTTGAGAGATAATAAGAAAAAAGTTAAACAAAAAAGTGTTACTTTTACCCCAACAATTTCTTAAAAACTAATGGATAAAGACATGTAAAATAATGTTTTTTTCTCGTATCCGGATGAGTAAATCCGGGCGGAGGCGATTTTTAAGAATCATAGGTGAAAAGAAGCTCCCTTAAAAAGAATATATTCATTACAAACCTGGGATAGCAGTTCCAAACAATATATCTGCAATGGCAGCACCACCGGCTTGACCAGGATAACCAGCCCACAAAATGCCTATAATTCGAGGATCATTCTTTGCAAAAGTTATATCTATAGGCCCACCAGACATCAAGACCAAAATGGTTGGACCTCTCGAGGCAGCCGCTACCTTTGAAACAAGGTCTTGTTGATGTCCAGGAAGAAGTAAACCAGTCCTATCTACCATTTCAGCTTCAATTGACTGATCCAATCCCATCACTAAAACAGTAGCATCCGCTTGACGGGCTGCATTTAGAGCCGACCCAAATCGATTATCATCATTGCATGCCACATTTACACAACCGGGCTCGTGAATAGTCCTTGCATATTTCCCTATTCCTTGTAGCGGACTTGTGTATCCACAAGCAATACCTAAAAAACAAAAACAAAAAGATGACTTCACTTCTCTCCTCCCAACATTTCTCAAAGCACGTGTTTTGTCTGGATTACACAATCTAGACGTGAAAAAAAAAAATCCCATTTATTGTGTAATTTGAACAAAATGCATGATTTGATAAATGTGGGGATAAGGAACTATCAAACAGAAAAAAACTTAGTACTGCAGTATGAAGCTATGTCCCATGTGCCTGCATAAAACAATGGCCTACCAGCATAGTTGCCGATCATAGTGACAGTAGCATTAGAATTGGGCCCAATGACTGCAACAGTACGATGATTTTTTGTGGAAAGAGGCAAAGATGGACCAGTGTTCTTAAGAAGCACAATCCCTTGTCTTGCAGCTTCAAGAGCTAACTCTTGGTGAGTTGGAGTGCACACATCAGTTGGACCAAGGTTACCATATGGTTGAGCTGATGGCTCACCATCAAACATTCCTAACCTCATTTGGACTGTAAGTGTGTTTGCTAAAGCACCATTTACATCAGTTTCGGTTAACAAGCCTTTTTTAACGGCATTTTGGGTATGTTGTGCAAGGAAAGGTCCACAATCCAAATCCAAACCTGTAACAATCATCAAATATATCAATCCATTAATTAGGTTCCTAGATTTTTTTTTATGCTGAAGAAAAATGCATCATCATAATGTAGTGTAACTAGCCTGCTTTAATGGCATCGGCAGCAGCTTCTTCTGGTGTTGATGCATAATGTTGGTTTGTGTAAAATACCCCAACAGAGTCACAATCTGATACAATGTACCTAAATTACACCAAAGTAAATATAGTAAAATTTTAAAAGTAACAAATAAAATAAACTTCTATTGTATTGTGATTTGTAATTAAGCTTACCCATCAAGACGCCATTGACCACGAATTGTTCCCTTTAGAAGATTGGGGTCAGCACAAGTAGGGACACCATTAACCTGATTGTAAGAACACATCACACTAGCCACATTACCTTCCTTCACACACATCCTAAATGGCACATTGAACGTGTCTTCCATGTCCTGTTTGCTAACCTGTGCATGTAGACATGAGTATGAGTATATTCAAAGTTAGAAAAGAAACACATGAATGACCCACATTTCTTCTATTTTAATCTTGCATTACCAAAAGTGTTGGACTGGACCATATTACATAGTACAAAAGTGCAAACCTATATCTAGAAGTGATACCATAAACATAAAGTGTACCTTTGCATTAAAGTGAAAGCGATCCACACCATTCCAATTATCAACATCATAAGCCGTAAAGTGTTTACATGAAGCAGCCACCTTTAACCGGCTACTGTCTGTTCCCTGTAGTCCTCTCACATAATTGGCCGCGTATTTACCTGCTAGAATCGGATCCTCACCGGGAGTCTCCTGTCCACGACCCCATCGTGGGTCCCTAAAAATGTTCACATTTGGACTCCAATATGTCAACCCCGCCATTCCTCCGTTGTACATTGCCCTTGCTTCGTCTGATGCAACCTGCACATTATTACCCTTACGTTAGATCAATGAAAAAAATCATAGTATTGCTTTAAAAAAATATAGCTGACCCGTCCAATTGCTTCCCACAAGGAAGCATTGAATGAAGCAACGGTAGTGATGACTTGAGGGAAGCTAGTGGCAGCTGGGAATTGGCCACCAAACTTAGTTCCTGGTCCGACATTTGAAACTCCATGAAGTGCCTCCGACCACCACTCATAACCTTTGATCCCAACCCTTGGAACCGCCGCAGCATTGTTCACTAACATGCTAACCTTTTCTTGCAATGTCAACCTTCCAATGAGGTCATTCACCCTTGTTGGTATAGGCAGTGATGCCTTGCAAAATGGGAAGTTATTTGTTGAGGTGTTTTTTGGGTCACATGCAAAAGGGTCACGTGCCTCACCACCCAATAATAGAAGGAGAAATACAATGGTGATGAGGAATATTGAGTCCATTTTGGAAAGACAAGAAGATGAATGTATAGGTTTTTGTGGGTTGACAAGTTATGGAATGGATGGAACAATTTATATAGGTGTGGCATCATATGTAAATAACACTGTTTGATGTTGTTAAGTTGTAATAATGGATAGATTTAGCTATTAGTGGACCCTTTTGGTGATTTGATTTTCCATTACTATATAATTTCTTTTTTAGTAACAAATATTTTTGAGAAATGAAGCAACTTACTTTGCTGTTGAGATTTCAGTAAAATTAAGCTGGTGACTAACAATAAAATTAACAACCGATGGAATGTACCTGCCGTATGCACTTTTTGAATTGCAAGTATGTTTTCTTTTCCAATGTTGTTAAAACAGTACAAATCCACATCACAACAAACAAATATTATTGGAAAAAATAAAAAATAAAGCTTTCTATCTTATTAGATTTTTACATTGAACCAACTCATCGTCACAAGTCAATTTTGCATGACATATGTTAGGCTTAACCACATATTTTAAGATGGTATAAAAGCTATCTAAGATCCTTTGAACCACCTGCTATCAAGTCACCATTATCGTGCCACTCTCATCACATTTCAAGACGTCCAATAATTTTCTTTTGACAAAATTTTCTTTTCCACCAATAAATTAAACATCATAAATGTTGAGTAAATGTTAGACATTTAGACTTCGTTGCTGCAGTATTAGTTCATCAAACTCTTAACCTATTTTCATAATATGGATAACTTGGATTGATATCAATCTAATTGTTGCCGAAATTGGTAGTGAATATATTAAATAATTATTAACCTATTTATTTATTTGTAGTTATCCATGAGTTTTTTTGACAAGATAATTATTCATGAGTTGCTTACTGGTTTTTGCTGTTTTTATAATTATTTATTTATAATCATTGTTAATTAGTTGAGCTGTTAACATTATTAAATGGATTATTTAAAACTGAAATAGCTTGAGTATATCACACAATATGTTCACCCAAAAAAAAAAAATATATCACACAATATTGTTGAGCGGGAAGTGATTGAAAAACGGAGACATCAAAACAAAGTGGAGTCAGGTCTAACAGAAATTAGAGATCAAGAAAGCACATATTAAGTTAAATTAAAATAAAATTGTTGGCCCTTCTCCAATTTCAATTTGGATATTTATAATGCTTGTTGGTCAAGTTCGAACCTAAGAGTAGCTTCGCTTACAAGTGATGTCCGGATTTGGAACAGAGCTTCTGACAAATTGTGTGTACTCTGCTGATAGTGTCTATACCTTGTGATGATGGTGAATTGTGTCTTTTATAGGAATTAATCTAAAGTCGTAGGAGACTTGGTAATTAAGAGGTCGGTATCATCAATCAAAATACCTACAAACAAAAGACAAAGGAACAAATAAAAAAAAACATAAAACAAGAGAAAGCATAAGATAGAAGAGTGAGAAGAGAGGAAGAACTGAAAAATGTTAGGGTTTACAAAATCTTCAAAATGCCCTAAAAAAAGGTTTTAAAAAGTAGGGTCAATTTATAAAATTTCTACTAAAATCAAATAGCGGCTGTTATCCGCTAAGCCGCTATAGCATCCAAAGCAGCCTCTATTTGATTACGCGCCGCTACGACGATCAACGTAGCGGTTTATCGCTGCTACGCTACGTGCGACCGCTATTGACTACTAACTTCTATTTTCAAGAAAAGATATCAATTATCATCAAGTATTAATCTATTGAAAATCATTTATTAAAGTGGTCTACTATAGAACTCACTATATGATATTATATTGTAATAAAAATATGATAAAAAAAGGTATTATTTAGGGAACCAACATCATAACGAGAACAATCTAGATAGTTTCAAAATTATCATTATTTAAGTTAAGCGGAAACACCTGTTAGTATATGTAAAATGACATATTATTGTGAGTGAATTTAATTTTGATACACTGTCGGTGGAAAAAGTTACACTATAATAAACCATAATCATGAGTGATTTTATGAAGTAGTTATAATTGAAGACAAACATTTTTAATGATTTGACAATTATGATCGATTGATAGTGTAAAAAATATATCTACGTTGATGGTATAAATAAATTAAATCCATTTTTATTTTCTCTTAGTAATGTCATAAAATTGGTAGATCTAATACACAGCTTTAAGACGAATTTTAAGATGAGAAATTTTTAAAACCCATAATAATATTTTAGCAAAATTATTATAAAAACTTCTTCATTCTTAAACTTTGTTGGATTATTTTTATGAAATTTTGAAAAGTTAAGAGGCCAATTTCAAAATATAAAAAATGTAAATTTGCAATTTTTTAAAATGTAGGGACCAATTTACAATTTTATTAATTTTTTTAAGGACCAATTTAGAAAGTTTGAAAAATAGAGACGGGCTTGCAAAATTTGAAAGGACTTTAAGGACCAATTTGACAATCACACAGATGGAGTAAGGAAAGAGTTTCAAATATACTTATTTTTTATGTCATATTTTTTTGATGTTAACCCTCCGGTTAGAGAAGAGATTCTAGTAATCCAGAGTTAAGCCACGAGATAAATAAAGCATGATCAAGAATTATTTTATCTAGAAATTAAACTTGGATTCTCTCAAATGATTGATCATTTAGTGAAGTTCATTAAGCACTTCTCAATCAATCACCGATTCCATTTAACCTATATTTAAAATCACTAAATTTAACTTTCACAAAATGTTTCATAAAATTCTTAAGTGTTTCATCATTCAATTAGTCGTACTAAATAATACCATCCCCGACTCTTCAATCGAGTGGTTTGCCCTACAATCAACAAGCATGATCAACGGGGTAGACTAATGCTAGGGAAGTAAATAATACCAGGGAGTTTCTGTAATATTATGCTTAATTTGTGCTTATGTATCCTCTAATTTACCACGTAAAACAACCATAATACATGAAATTTCATAATAATATTTATGCACATGTACACTTGGGATGCATAAATCAATGTTCTAATCCCTAAGATTCCGAATTTACTAAATTAAATGAAAACAAAGAACAAACTGAAGAAAGGACTTCACAGAATCACAGTTTCATTTGGGCAGCATTACAGAAGTTGGTATATATGCATCTGAATTACACCTAAGATACACATGCAATTAAACAAGAACCATACTCATTAACATAATTTCTACACATAATAATACCCCACATTAATCCACAATATTTAACTACTAACCAAAGCTAAAATAACTATACAACTAAAAACTCTTGAGGAACAACCAATGAGTATGTTTTTTCTCAATATTCTTCTCCTTAATAGTATCCAAGCTAGGCTTCCACCCTTTCCCTGAAATCTGCCTATTCAAATAATCTGGCCTCCCTTCCAATATTTCCGGCAAACTCTCCGAAAAATCGTGTCTCTCTCTCTTCTCCTCCATCATCTCTTCCTTCCTCTGAGGCTCCACAATTTCACTGTTATGACATAAACTACTAAACCAAGGAAGAAACTTAGAAGAACACAAAACATAATTAGAGTTCAGAATAGAATTAACCATCAAAAGAACTCGGCGAGTTTCTTCGCCGCTTAAACCAACAGGCTTCCCTTGCTTCACTGGAAGCATCAAATATATCTTGTTCATCTCTAGCTTCTTGTCAGCAGGTAATGGTGTTGGCCTTTTTTGGTTCACAGCTGAATGAAACTCAACTACTACTTTTTGTGGATGATCCATCATTAACTCTGCCACTGTTATTTGTTCATCAAATTCATGAACTGAACCATCTAAGAATACTACTTTACCTGTTGAATCTGAAGGACGAAATGAGACTTGATTTCCCATCTTAAAGATAAAACCTAGTTGTGATGAATGTGATTGTGAATTTGGTTAAACTATATAATATAGATAAAAATAAAATGTGATTTGGGTTGCGTTATAATGGGGTTGGGAAAATTGCACATAGTAGAAATTGATGTTTGTTAAACTGCTCCATCATGTTATGTGGACTCGGTAGTTTTTAATTTGGCTTGGTCGTTAATAACTTTGATGTCAGTTACAACATCACTTTAGATTTTGACTTATTGGAAAATAGTATGTCTAACCACATTTTATTCATATCCCTAGCAAAATCATATTCTACTGGTTAATTTAATGTGTGTTGTAAATAATCTTCTTTATTTATAGCTAAGGATTGTGATTACTAATCATGTTTACCAACTAGGAAAAGGAAATAAAGGAACAGTTCAACTAAATAACTTATTTGGCTATGTAGATAGATTTTTATTATCGGGTGGTATAGTGGTGACATCTCACCTTGTTAAAATTAAGTTTTTGTTGGTTGTGAAATGTACAAAAGTCGTGTTAACCGGTGTCCAAAAAAGAAAACTTTAAATTGAAAAATACATTTTGTTGACTTTTAAAAGATTGACAATACAATTTCTAATGCAGTCCATACTATATTTAGTTCTTATCTAATAGTGTCCTAAGGGCATTGATTAACCTTTTCCATTGTATAATTATGTAACTTCAAAAATAATGAAGTGAGATTTTTGTGTCATGTGGTAAGAGTCAATAAACAGGGAATAAATGCGCATTCACAGCATTGAATGGATACCTGTAATTTTACGCTATCATTAATATGATGTGCAATCAACGGCGTGAACTATGAGCAGTTAATTTGTTCACAACCTTTGTGCAATCAACTGCGTGAATTATGAGCAATTAAATTAAGGTTAAAATAGACTAGATCGAACAAAGATTTGTAAAAGTTAAGTCTCACCATTCAAAAATAAAATATAATTAAGATCTAAGCTTTTCTTTTTGACAAATTAAGATCTAAGTTTGTTCTTTCAAAAAAAAAGATCAAGTTATTTTTTTTTTTTAAAGGAATTAAGATCTAAGCTTGACTTTACCTTTTTTAGGGCATGATATGGTTTGACATTTTATTTATTTTTTAAAATTTTAGGAAATTTTATGGTATGATGATTTTTTAAGCAACAAACTTAATTCATTTCAGCTAAAAAAAAGTATTGATCAACAAGGGAATGATCCAAGTGGTAAGTGATTTGGACCCTTTAAACATGGTTAAAGGTTCGATCATTAGCTCATGTGTATGGAGAAAAACCGGTTGATAGAGGAGAACACGCCATGTGTGTCACTGCTAAATGGTAGTGGAAACTTCGTATCAATATCATGGTAATCCAAACATTTAGAAAAATAAGAGCATTGACACAATTGGGTACATCACCGAATAATGAGAAACTAGCTAAATAATGAGGTCGCCTTAACTAAATTGTGGGCAACCTCGTTGTCTTGTCTTCTAGTAAACTCAACCCAAAAGTTTACAAAATGTGAGCTATAGATTCTACAACAATCTTGAAGGATACCTCCAAAATCTGAGTGGTCCTCTCACTTGGTGTGAAACTTGGATAATGTGGTTAAGTTATATTTTGGGATTTAACACAACCTTTAGAAAATTTTGCTCTATAAGATAAAAATATTGGTGTATATGTGCTTAAATGATAAAAATATTAGCAAATTTATGATTTAACACAAAGTACAATAAATTTAATATAATAAGAGATTAGTTTTGATCTATGTAAAACTTTTTACTTTATCAACGAATCACAAGTCATTTTTGTATGAAATTGTCATTTATAAAGTCAATTTTTTTAAGGGTTAATAGTTCTTTTCACCCTTGTAATATATGTTATTTTTGGTTTTCACCCTTGTAAAATTTTTAGTTTGATTTGCTCCCTTGAAATTTTTTTTTCCAGAATACCCCCTCATCATCCAACTCACCAAATTCGCCTATGTGGCGCTGACTGAGCATTTTTTTGGTTGGCCACATCAGAAAATTAATTTATATTAATATAAAAATTTTCAAAATTAATTTTTGAAAATAAAATTGTAAAAATTAGAAAAAAAAATTCTGGAAATTTTTTTATTACCAAAATTTTTTTCCAATATTTTAATTTCGAAAAAGATTTTATAAATTTTTTGGAAAAAAAAATCTGAATTTTCGAAAATGATTTTTTTCCCCGATTTTTAAAAATTAAATTTTTTTTTAGAAATTATTTTTTGTACAAAAAATTTGAAAAAACTTTTTTTTGAACAAAAATCTGACATTTTTTTTACCTTTTGAAATTTTGTTTTTTTTTTTTACAAGGGTGAAAACCGAGTTTGGTGAGTTGGATGAGAGAGGGTATATTCCGGAAAAAATATTTTACAAGGATGAAAACCGAAAATGACATATATTACAGGGGTGAAAAACACTATTACCTTTTTTAATAATGATTCAATAATTATGAATAATCAATAGTGTAAAAAGTATTTACACTGTTGGCTTGTATCAATTAAATCTTAAGGTTAATAGTAATAATAATATCACTTATATTTATTATGTAGTTCAAGCTGATAGGACTAAAAGAATTTTTCAGTTGTTTGAAACATACCTTTTTAGATGAAGACATGACTAAAAAAGACCTTGTCTTGTCTGTTTTAAAACAAAACTTATCTAACATAAACTTGATATAAACGTCTCTCCGAGTATGTATGGCCTATTTTCACACTACCAACAATTTGTTTGGTCACAAGTCACAACATTTACATTTACCTTATGAAAAAATATCACGAGTTATGTAGTTAAGGGAACTTGTCTTAACCCACTTGACTTGTGTGATGTCGGTTTGAGACTTTGGATTGTGTTTCTCATCAAAATCTTAGGTTTGATTTACCTTGATGTCAATCTGGATATATTAGTTTAGCTGCTTCAAAAAAAAAGAAACTTACTTACGTGATAGTGTTGACTTGAGACCTTAAAATACACTCTTTATCAAAGTCTCAATTTGATTCTCTTCGATGCAAATTTAGATGTGTTAATTTATCTTCTTCTAAAAAAAGGAAACTTACCTTTAAATGGGTGTTGACTATCGTTTAAAAGAATTTGAATTTGAATTCTAATTAAAATTATCATTGATCATAACTTACTTTTACTTTTGACCAAAGTTCAAATAATATAAAATTCAATTTTCTAAAGTACCTATCTATGAAGAGTATAAAATTAGTTTAAAAAAAACTTTGTATTATGTAATTTCAATAAAACAAAATTATGAATGATATAATATAGTTGCAACAAATGTTAAACTCTCTTTTTTTTCTTTTTCAAACTCTAGTCGTCACCATTTTTCTTCTCCTTGATATACGAAAATAGATGATTTAGAGGCAATTTTGATCCAAAATCACCTCTCCGAATTGTTTTTCTTTGTTTTTTTTAGTTAAATAAGTGATTTCTACATATTTTCAATCTTATTTCATTTGTTTTTGTGATTTCATCATCTTTGCACGACTCTGTTTGTTTTGACTTCATGTCTTTAGTGTGGTGTTTATTTGATTCAAGTTGAAAGATTAACTTTGAGCCAGTGTAGATTCAATCTTTAACTTCGGCGTTATCAACGTTGTAGATCCGGAGACACGAGTATTTCAAAGACTTCATATTTGTAGGCATAACTACTATGTCGTTTTATGCTATTAACATGTGAGTTTTTCGTAGATTCATCCTTTTTATTTTTAGTGACTTTGAATTTGTATTGTATCGATGTACTATATCTATTTGAATGAATAATTAATTATATTTGCAACAATTTATTATAGATTGAATAGGCAATTGTCCCACTGAAATTGTAGCTTTCGTCAAAAACCCCAATGACTTTAACAAAACTTCAATTACCCCCTCGATTGCATAACGTTAATCAATTTACCTCTTCCGTCAAATTCCTCTGTTAGTCAACATGACGTGGTATGTGACTGTCTACGTGGTGGCACTACCACGTCTCTGATGTGTCATGCCACGTCACAGGTGGTAAAAAACTTTCGATTTTTTTTTGAAAAAAAATATTGATTTTTTTTTTACGGTTATGAGCCCCCTTGAACTTTTGCACTTATGAGCAAAATGCCCCCTGAACTTGAAAATTTATATTTTTTCTTATCCTTGATCAGGACCGTTCCTAGAGTTTTACGGGGCTTAGGCATAATATGAGAAAATGGTCCATTACATAATACATCATAATTTGTTTTTAGTTCATTGTGTTTTTATTAGCTTTTCATTTCGTTTTTTTATTTTGCTTTTCACTAGCTAATAAATGTTTTTTTAGATAACATCTGAAAATAAATCAAATACTCCATAGACGCCAAAAAAATAAAATACCGTAGAAGTAAACAGCACATGCGAAGTAGACTAAAATTTTAGCATCCCAAAACATCGTATGTCAAATGCAGCTGTTGATAAAAAAAACAACAAAACAAAAAAGTTGATGCGTTTCACATCGTTTTTTTTAGTCATCTCACATCGGTTTCATAATGATGAATGTGTTTCGCCTGATCTTGCATTATCAAATTCAATTATGCAATCAATTCAAGAAAGTTGGCATTACTATACTGATATAATTTATTTTTTTGGAATCTATGAAAAACAAGATTAAGATTAATTTCTCTAGGAGGCCAAATCACTTTTACGAGCTGATCCATCTAATATTATTGATCATTTTTACCAGTTTGGTACATGCGCATGTTGTGCCAAATCAAGGTGCTCGTTCATGCATCTGATTTGGTTTGCTACTGTCTGGGTGCTCTGGAAGGAAAGAAATGATAGGATATGTCGTGGTATACAGAAACCTCCTATTCGGTTGTTGGAAAATGTTAAACTTAGTTCCTTTTGGTGGGTTAAAGCTAAAAATGCAACCTTTCAGTATGGTTTTTATAATTGGTGTCAAAACCCTTTCTTATGTGCGGGTATTGGCTAATTTGTGCTTCTTTGTGATGAACACCTGATTAAATTTTGGCTTTCTTTTTTGGAACATCATGTGCCGGAAAGATGGTCAGTATTTAGTAATATATCTCATTTTGATTTCTTCAAAAAAAACTCTAGTGGGACCATTTTCAACTAAAATAGAATTTGTTTTGTTATGAAAATTATCCCAATTTCTTGGATAATAAATATCACTGATATTTTTAATATTAGTGAGGCCATTATTAGGAACAAAGGACCCCAAAAAATATCACCAATTTCTAAGAACATCCAAAAAAAATTATAGGAGGGTGTATATGGAAACTTTTGTGCTACATGGGGTATTTATAGCAAATCACGTCAAAAGGGCCAAAAACAATAACAGATTTCAGCCTAGCCCTTCATCATGTCAATGTTTGAGGCCTTTTCAGAGAATTTTACTATATATACCCCCAAAAACCAAATATATCTATATTCACCCCCACCTTAAAAAAAATTGGCCCCTTGCCGGCATGGGCCCTAGGCCCTTGCACCCTCGGCCTATGCTCTAGGGCCGGCTCTGTCCTTGACTCAAAAGATATTAAAGACAAACAATTAACCGTTAACTTTAATGTTTTAAGCTCTACAAGCATTCATGTTTCTACTTATATGTGAATTCCACTTGGTTTTTTGTTTTGTTTATGAAATTGGAATAATCTATATGAAAATATTATATGGTTTATAAGAAAACTTTAGATTTTTATTTTATTTTGATCACATGTATTATTTTTTAAAAATTGTGACTTTTATAATATAATAACGAAGAGTAATCAATGTTTATTTTCTTCAAGTATTTTACATGCATATAAGTTTTATTATAAAAATTATGTTAACGTTTCGTATCCTAAATTTTAAAAAATTCACATATCCACGTACATGTATTGTATCGTACCTGCACATGTATCTGTATCCAGACTCTATAGGTTTTGAGTGATATTGAAAAAGAGGTATTAGGGAGGAATTTGAGTAATTTAATTATGAAGATAATTAGTTATAATGTTGTAGGTTTTGGTAGTGCAGTTAAGACAAAAGAAGTGAAAATGTTGATAAAAAAAGGAAAAACATACAATAGTTTGTATTCAAGAAACAAAAGTGGAGAATATGAAAGAAGAAAAAAAAGTGTAAAATGTTACGGGGTCTAAGGTGGTTTAGTTTTTGTTCAAATCATTAGTAGGCATGTCGGGGGGATTTTAGCAACATGGAATCGAGCGATATTTTGTATAGACACAACCTTGAATAAATTTTATTTAGGTATACACACATAAATGATAAAATTTAAAAGAAAAAAAATCTAGTCACGTAACTTAATATTATTTTTCTTTTAAATTTTATCACTTATGTATTTGTGTCTAAATAAAATTTATTTGGGTTTCTGACCAAGAAAGAGTTGGTCTCCTAATGTGATTTTGAATATTCATCTATTTTAAATAATGTGTTGTTTGTTATTGGTTGTTGGAAAGGAAAATGGGTGAAAACTCATGTCATGTGTGTGTATATGCACCTTGTGATATGAATGGTAAGCAAGCATTATGGTAACAAATGCTGCAAAATATTGGTGGAGGATGGGAGGGAAGTTTGTGTGTGTGGTGATAATTTTAATGCTATCATGTTAGAGTTAGAACGTAATCAAGATATGTCATGTTTTAATAATTTCATTGATGATTCAGAATTGATTGTTTTGCCTCTATATGGAAGAAGATTTACTTGGTCTAGATTGGATTGTCAAACAATGAGTAGACTTGATAGATATTCTTATCATCCGAATCTTGGTGTTTAATCCGTGGAACATTTGTTCTTGATAGGAATTAAATAGAGGTTTATCAACTAATTTTTTTTCTCTCATTTGTGGATGAACTGTAATTTACATTGGCAAAATTTAAGAGCAATGTGGTTAAAGGAAGGTGATGCAAATTCAAGTTTTTCAATGAAATGGTTGCAAGTCGAAGAAGAGATAACAAGATCTTTACTAATGAAGTTAACATTGAAAGAGCATATGGGGTGGAAGAGATTAGAGGTGAAGTGTTTAATTATTTCAACAATGGTTTTGACTCAAAAGTAATTGTAGAAAAATGTGAATGATGCTTGATTTTGAAATTAGAATTTAGGTGAAGTCTATTCGGCAAAAGAAGCTTATGAGGTGATTAAATCATATGTATGTTTCGACGGTTCCCGTAAAGCGTTGTTTCTTGTAATAAATTGTTAGGTGTCAATATTTGATTGGAAATTGTCTTAAGATAGACTACCAACAAAAGACAACCTCATTATAAAAGGTGTTTCTCATCTGGATACTCATTTATGCATGTCGGTAGAGTCGTTCTTATAAAATTGGAAGTCCACCTAATAGACCACTAATAAAATGAAAACATAATTTTTTTTAAAGAGAAATCATTTATTTAAATTTAAAATAACTTCCATAAACATAAAAAATATTTATCATTATAACTATCACAAAAAATCCGTAAAGACAAAAAAAAGGTTATATTTTGTTCTTAATTGTAAATACATAATTGAATAGATTGAAGAGAATTGAGCTCAATTAGCAGTAGAAAAGACCATAGAAAATTGTTATTCCCACATTAAAGGTGGCTAGAAAACACCATGAAATTACTAATATAACCTCATCGACAGTTAATTGCGGATGGATTTTAATCGACGGTAGTTAACTGTTGATGAAATTTGGAGTTAAATTTGTCATTTTATAGTATTTTTTAGCATTGTGTGAAGTGTGAAAGGCAATTTCAAGACTATATTGTTGACAGATGAACCTCAAATCTATGATAAATTAGGCCCAAATCAAAGCCCTGTGATACTGGAAATAAAAATAATTAAAAAAAAAAAAAGAAATCCTAGGGGAATTGAACCCTCCCTAGTCCATAGAGTTGGCAATGCAGGATTCTACCACTCAGCCATATGCTTCGATCTGAAATCTTTACCGTGTTATTAATATGTATTACGTTTTAAATCCTGCTCTGTACTCAAACAGATTTGCTCATTCCCAAGTGAAATGACCAAAATGTCCTTACGTGATTTAAGTCACGCTAGTGTAAACTTAAACTGAGTTAAGTCATGCAGCATGACTAAACTCACGCACCTTGTAGCTCAGCGCGAGTTAACTCGCGCTAGTTGGCCGGTGGTTAGGACTGAAGAACACACGTTTTTTTTCACTTTGGTCAGGTTTTCAACATTCAATTAACACGTTTTTAACCACTTTTACACATTTTTTTGAACATATTTATGTTTTTTTATAACTTATACTACCATTCCCACCTATAAGTACCCCTCCATACTTCCATATTTCTTCACATTATCTCCTCCCACTTTCTCCCCCTCTTTCTCTTCTTATTTTTTTTCTTCTTTAGTCTTTAGGCTCTTTATACCCCTTTAGGTATATACTAGTAGCTCTTGGAAAAAATAGTGGTAGGTCGAGTTGGGGAAAAAGATCATCCTTTGAGGTAAAATTAGGTTTGCTTCCTTTTACTCCCAAAATCTTTTTACCGTGGGTAAAAAGACTCACCATGGGGGTATAAAAGAAACCAAATTTAAATTTACCTCAAGGGATCTTGATGTCATTTTCCACAACGGGACTGATCACTATTTTCTTCAAGAGCTATTGATATACACCGAAGAGGGTAAAAATAACTTTTTACTCTAAGAGGGTAAAAAGATAATAAGTAGATTAGTGAATTCAAATAAAATATATGTATTCATTATTGTAATGTTTGAATGATATCAATAAAACGAGAGTTATATTTATTAATTTTGTTTTTTATTTGTATTTATATTTGTATTTATTTTATGTTTATGATTATGTATTGAATAAATAAATTCGAATTCCTTTCTTTTTATTTGAATTTATTTATAATTATGTATTCAAGAAAAAAAGGCAGCGTAATGAATAAACTTGAAAAAAAAAGTAGCGTAATGAATAAACTCGAAAAAAAGTAGCGTAACGAATAAACTCGAAAAAAAAGTAGCGTAAGGAATAAACTCGAAAAAAAAGTAGCGTAACGAATAAACTCGAAAAAAAAGTAGCGTGATTAATAAACTTGAAAAAAAAAATAGCGTAATGAATAAACTCGAAAAAAAAAAAGTAGTGTAACGAATAAACTCAAAAAAAAAATAGTGTAATGAATAAACTCGAAAAAAAAGTAGTGTAATGAATAAACTCGAAAAAAAAGTAGCATAACGAATAAACTCGAAAAAAAAAGTAGCATAATGAATAAGCTCAAAAAAAAAAGTAGCATAACTGTCATCGCGATTTTCGGGTGTCAAATCATTGATTGGATTTGAACCTTTCAATCATTGATGTCTCTATTTTTTTGGGGAAGGTAAAATCGAGAAAAACCTTAGGAATCCTAAGTTCGGGGTTGATTTCATTACGGGAAGGTGTTAGGCACCCGCAATGACTATAGTATCCTATAGGAACCATTTTACTATGCTCTACGTATGCGCTTTGCTTTTATTGCTATTTGTAAAAGAGATTGGTTTTAAGAATGAGAGGGAGAAGGTTGGATTTTATTTTATTGGACTTGGAGAGATTTTGAGTCTCTTGCCTACATACCCTTTTAAGGGATCAAAATTCCATGTAGTTCTCTTCCAAAATGCTTTTGTGGGTTAGTTCAATTTTTAGTTTTGAAAATGGTTTTGAAGAACGAGATAAGAGGCCGTGTAGGCATTAGAATTGAAAACAAGTGAGGTTAGTCCAATTTATTTACAAGAAATAGTTAAAGTTGGAAATTAGCACTAGTTTTGATTTTGTCTTAAGAAAATGAAAGAAAAAAGTGAGGTTTTGACCTCAATTTATTGCAAAATAGTTTGAGTTATGTATTGATTTTTTTTTGATGAAGAAATTATAAGTTTTCCTAGGTTTTACGCTTCCTACGCATACATCTAGCGGAAAGTCATACAACGTGTGTGCATGTGTCGGTGCGTGTGTCGGTGTACATCATTATAGTCCATAGTCTTTTACATCGGGTCCTAGTTTACATTCTATAGTCTTGCATGGAATTAAAGAAAATAAACTAAACCTAGAATATTACATGAATTAATAGCAAATTGCATAAAGTGACTAAAAGGGAAGAAAGATGAAAATGATGCAATGCTTGCAATGTGCATGAGACATAGAACAAAATGGTTAGTAATGAAATGAGAAATGATAGCATGAGTAGCAATGCATAGTAGGTGAAATTTATTAACAAAGCACTAAACCAATTGAAAAAAGATGAAGTGAACATAACTAAAAACATTAAGCAAATTGCAAAAGAACAAACACTAAAAATAATGCAAATGACACCAAACTAAAACCCAAGATCTAAACTAAGCCCTATGACCTATAACCTTTACCCGAAACAGCACCCCTTTTTAAAGAAAACATTTCAAGAATCAAAGAGAAATTATGAGTCACACTTAAACCCTAAAATCAACACATTTTAACAACAAATTACATCTTAAAATTAGCAACTAAACTTGACCAAAGAGAAGCTACTAACCTTACAAAGGGAAATTAACAAACAAAATTGTAGCATTGTGGATTGTAAGCAACTTGTAAAATTATTGAGCACTTGAACTAGAGGACTAGGAATTAATTTGTAAAGCAAGAAAGGATCCATTGAGTTTGAAAACCAAAGAATTAACAATTAGGCATGTAAGAATGTAGAAATGGCATGAATTCAGAGATGAACACATCACAAAAATCACATATCAAACATTAACACCATAGAGCAAAAATTGGATCCAAAATAGTGCAAGAAAATTCGCAAAAAAAACATCAAAACATGTAAATCCAATAAAATTAGCGCACATGCTTTTTATCCACTTTAAAGTGTGAAAACACCACAAAGCAATGAAAATATATCAAGAAACCTATGATAATTTTTGTAGAAATTTTTGCAAGAAAATTAACATGCGTAGAGGCGCAAATAGCAAAGACTGGGGTACACATAGTAACAGAACCAAGAGAACGGGTAAAAACTAAGGTCTGCGGGTAAAAAGCCCAAAATCCACGGATCTGATGGATCCGGATCAAGCTAACGCTCCAGGAGCGTTGGATTGATCCAGATCCATCAGGATCTTGATCAAACAGCTGAGAGTGAGAGAAGAATGGGTCGGGTTTGGGTTAACCCGACCCAAACACATATATAAAGGGTTTTATACCCGTTTTCTTTCATTCTGGTGGTATTTTTCTCTTTCTTCTCTTCTTCTCTCCGCCGTTCTCTCTTCGTATGGAACCCTAAACCCTAGCTTGGTTCGAATCCACCCAGAATCCGTTCCAAAACGTTTCCATCAATCCGTTTGGCTATTCTAAATATGAATTCGCTATCAGAAACCTCACACAAACCTTGAATCGATGTAAATCTGGAAGGTTCTTTCGCGTTTTCAACCGTTTTTCTGTTCATTTCATTCGAATCTTTTTTGCATGAAAGTTTTTTTATGGCTTCGTGGATCTACGGCGATTAACACTCGTCACAGATCGTGGAAGCTTTGATTTTCAAAGATTTGTTAGGGTTTCATGATTTTCGAACGGAATCCTTTGAGTTTCCATGGATTTACATCGATCCTGAATCTGTATGAGTTCTGGAATGGAAAAGAGTTAGGTTTACGTGTTTTACCTGCGGTTTGATTGGAGATTTGGACCGGAATCTGCGAACACTTCTCGGATTCGTTTCTGTTCGTGGATTCCTTGGCTTGAATCCGAAAATAAACCGGTGAATTTTCGTTCTTCTTCTCTTAACTGGTTCGGACTCTTTGAATTTCCTTCCCTCTTCTTCTCAAACTTGCCTCTGCGATCGTGTTTGAGTTCGCTGCTTTAGGTAGTGAACTCGCGCTTGAATTGCAGGGGAAAACAGTTCAATGATGAAGGTTCAAGATCGAATCTCTGAGAACTGCCATGGATTTCACTGTGTTTGCTTGAATTTCGTTCTGAAGAAGCTAGGGTTTTGTTCTTCACGTTCATGAAGTTTCTGAGTTTCTTGTGGATTTTCTGTTTTGATCCTAACTGCCAAGAGGGAGAATGAGAAATCTGTTTTTGTGATGTGGCGTGTATTGAATGGGTCTGATTCTGACTTGTACAGTGGTGGCCTTTTATAGGCTGCCATGTGTGTTTCTGGACCAATGAGAATGCGCCATCTGGCTTGGACTGCCCGTGTGGCTCTTGTGGACCAATCTGCAATTGTGTAAAAATTTGGACTGTTTTGCAATTATGTAAAAATTGGGACTGTTTTGCAATTTTGAAAAGTTTGGACTATTTAAAAAAGAGAAAGACTGCCTAGAAAAAAAATGGAATTAGGGCTAAAACGCAATTACAGCAAGAAGAAAAAAAATGGGCTAATTTGCAATTTCTAAAAATGTTTGGACTAAAATGCAAAAAATAATAAAATTGGTTAAAAAAGGTAATTTGAAAGCAACGTAAAGTGAAATAGTTAAAATTGACAAAATGGACTAAAACGAACAAACTACCAAAAATGAGGTATTTTAAAATACCTCTCTGCCCAAAATTCAAATAATGTGAAAAGACTAAAATGCCCTTGGGGCAAAAACGACTCAAACTGACTCAGACTGACTCAGATGCAAAACTAAGACGATTTTTAAACAGAATTTGATATATGATTCATGCAAACAAACAGAAAAGACTTAGGGACAAATTGTAGGGACTGAAAATGGGTTCCTTTGTAGGAAATGACCAAAATACCCTTTTGTATGATTTTATGCAAAAATTTAAAAGACTGAAACAGTAATGCATGCAGTTGAAGCACAGTAGAAAACACGGTGGATTTGAAAGCATTAGAAAATAGCAGGGAAATTTGAGTGAGTATTTTTAGGTCCAAAATGAGGGTATGACAATAACGAATAAACTCGAAAAAAAAGTAGCGTAACGAATAAACTCGAAAAAAAAGTAGCGTAACGAATAAACTCGAAAAAAAAGTAGCGTAACGAATAAACACGAAAAAAAAGTAGCGTAATGAATAAACTCGAAAAAAAAAAGTAAACAAATAAACTCAGCGTAATTTCGAATAAATAAATATTAATTAAACTCAGCGTGAATTTGAATAAAAATTGCGTATTAATAAATTCGAATGAAGGTTACATTACATTACATTCGGGAATGCATCTTCCAACTACAACAATTATCATACCTCTAAATGGGGTAAATTCAAACTCGTTAAACAGCAGTTCTCAAGCATTCACCCGAAAGTTTTATTGTTTCATTCAAAAGGTTAAATTTTTGTTGGTCTTGGTTTTAAATGATAGTATCCAAGTGCCAACGGAATGAGGTCCAGACCTTGACACTTCAATATCATCATTTAAACAAAGCCAACAAGAATTTAACAATTAGAATGAAACAATACAACTTCGGGTGAATGCTTGGGAACTGCCGTTTAACGAGTCTGAATTACCCCATCTAGAGGAAGACAATTGTTGTAGCTGGAAGGTACATTACATTGGGGAATCCATCTTCCAACTACAACAATTATCTTACCTATGAATGGAGTAAATTCAAACTTGCCAAACAACATCTCTCAACCATTCACCCGGAAGTTTTCTTGTTTCATTCAAAATGTTAAATTTTTGTTGATCTTGGTTTTAAATGATAGTATTCAAGTGCCAACGGAATGAGGTCCAGACCTTGACACTTCAATACCATCATTTAAACGAAGCGAACAAGAATTTAACCTTTTGAATGGAACAGAAGAACTTCCGGGTGAATGTTTGGGAACTGCCGTTTGACAAGTTTGAATTACCCCATCCATAGGAAAATAATTGTTGTAGTTCGAAGGTGCATTCCCGAATTTAATGACGATCTTCTGGCGGAATCAAACTTTTGATAATATCTTCAGTTGATCTCAGCAACGTTACACGCATATCAATCCACTGGAACATGTTGTGCTCCCAAAACATGTTCGTCACGTTTTCGTCGTTCTCTAACTCCACCCAAGTGAATGATACTCTCCCCTCGTCGAGCGTTAGACGTTTATACCGAACGTTTACCACCCTCCTTGTGTCTCCAGGGTTGACTCCTTGATTGAATTCATTCAGTTCATCCTTGAGTCCTCTTAACGTTACACCAAGACACCGAACCTTCAACCTCTGAGGTTCTCCGCTGTTGAATTGTGCATGAACGTCGATCCACCCGGTCATTGTTTCAAATCTACACAATAAGAAATTAAAAACAATCAATGAAAAACTCATTCAAACATTTCATCAAACACTTGGAGTGCAAATTATACATAAATCCTAAAAATGATAACTACAACATAAACATGCAAACATCTAAATAATTAAGCAATATTACTCATTTGCATGTAACATTGTATCATATCTTGAAGAAAAAAAAATTAAACAAACCCTAACATAATCTAATAAAAAAATATCATATCTTAAACAAACCCTAACTAAATATAAAAAAATCAAATCTAAGTATAAAAAATCTAACATAATCATGCAAACATCTAAACATCATAACAATTAAGCACTATAAGTCATTTGCATGTAACATTCTATCATTTCTTGAAAAAAAATTAAAATTTTAAGAAAACACTAAACCTAAAAAATTATAAATTAAGTGAAAAAATCTATCATACCAACATTATTTAAGCGAAAGCTTACTTGTTCTTGTTATTGGAGTGTTGTTTGATTTGAAGTTGAAGGAATTTTGGAGTTGTGTAATTTGAGAGAGAATTGAGATTTGTTGAGTGTTGGTTTGCAAATGAGGCAGAATGAGCCTCTGTCTGAGCTTATAAAAGAACGTAGCGTGAGTTAACTCACGCTACGTGACTTAAGTCACGTAAGGGTATTTTAGATATTTACTTTGGGAATGAGCAAAATCATTTGGATAAAAAGCAGCATTCTTACTTTTTTACATGCATTCTAAACAAAACAAAACAAAAATATTTTAGACCCCAAAATTTTGAAAGCCCAACTCAGTAGAACTGTTTGTATCCTCTAAAAGATGACCATGTATGTCGGGTTGCATTGACGAAAATACACAACATATATTTTTTGAGTGTATGATGTTTGGTAAAGTTTGGGTGAATGTAATGCGGTGAGTTTTATTGTTTAATGCGCAATAATAGGTTTGATTTATGTCATTAAATTTTTTGGGTTGGCTCCTCACAGTAAACAAGTGAAAAAGGTATCGTGTTATATATATATATATATATATATATATATATATATATATATATATATATATATATATATATATATTTTGAGAGAAGGTATCGTGTTATATGGTTGACATGCATTTTGTCTATTTGAAAATTCAAAAATAACATTCTTTTTCTTCAACAAGAGAACAACTCGGGTCTTATTTTTGACACGGTAATTTTTTTATCATGGTCATTGATCAAAGCTAAAGTGCATGCTTTTGCGTTTGACCTTCACCATGAGAATACTCACCCATCTCTTATGTTTGTGTGTTGACAATGTTTGAAAATTTTGTTTTGTTTTTCATCTTCGATGAGGTGGTAAATTTGATATAATTGTATTTGGTCTTTTTTTTTTTATTTTGTTTTTTATCATGGTCAAGGATCATAGCTAAAATGCATGATTTTACGTTTGATCTTTACCACCAGGACACTCACCCTCTTTTATATTTGGGTGTTGCCAATGTTCGAAGATTTGGTCTTGTTTTACTTCTTCATTGAGGTTGTAAATTTGATATCAATGCATTTGATATGTTTTGTATTTTTTTTCTTCTCAATTCATGGCACTCCTTGCGCGGTAAATAGTTTTTTTTTTAAATAAATATATATATATATATATATATATATATATATATATATATATATATATATAGTTTTTCTTAATTAAAATAAAGAAATAAACATTATATAATTCAAAAATATTTATTTTAAAGTTTTTTTTTTGGTAGTGGCCGAGGTTTGAACCCCGAACATTGCATATATTTATGCATTGTCCATACCAACCGAGTTAAGTCACTAGGACATTTATTTTAAAGTTTATTCATAAATTTAAAAAAAATACCTAAATTTTTCTTGATTAAAAAAATCTAAAAATTTATTCCAAAATTTCCATAATTGAGAAATAGATATTATATATTTTTTTAAACATATTCTGAAATTCTAAAATTTAAAAATATAAAAAATATTTATGGAAATTTCAAACAATATATATGAACGAAGAGTATGATTTTTTTTTTTTTTACAAAATGTACAAAGAGTATGATAACCGAAAAAGTATATCATAAAATTTGAAAAAGATAATGATCTATTTAAGGAAAGTATAATATCTTTGGAAAAAAAATCTGAAATTAAAAAAATAAGATATTATATAATTTTTAAATATCTATTTTTAAGCTTATTCCAGAATTGAAAAATCTACAAATTTATATTTATGGGAGTTTGAAAAACATTAAAAAAAAATCTATTCATGGAGGGTAGACTATCTTTTAAAAAAGTAATTCCAAAAGCATATAATTGAGATATAGATATTAACTAATTTTCCCTAAGAAAAAAAGATATTACAAATTTGAAATTTTCTATTATATAATTTTGACTTAAATTAAAAATTTCCCAAACTGTTAAAATATCTATTTATTGAAATTTCTAAAATGTTAATATACACATATATTATATAAATTCAAAATTTTCTATTTAAAAAATTATTCAAAAATTATTTACTTTAGAAGTAGAAATCATTTTTTTAAGAAAGAAGTAGAAACCATATAATTCTAAATTACCTATTTTAAAATTTATTCTAAAATTTAATATAGCTATTCATTTAGATATTTTAAAATCAGTTATTTTTTATTTAAATTATTGATGAATATTGCTGTAGTACTGCCACATCAAAAACATTTGTCCAAGTAGATAGATGATGAAAAATAAATTTTGTCAAATCGTAAATATCACTTTAAACGATCTTTGAGTCCGAAGTCTCCCCTACCTTAGATTGACAAAAAATAAATAAATAAATTTTGTCAAATCATGTTACTTAACTATGTTCAAGGTCTTTAAAAAAAAACTATTTTCAAGGGAATCTATCTGATCATCTTTTTCTTTTTCAGTTTACAAGTTTAATTGGATTTTCAACAAATAAAACCCAAAAGGCATTTAACATAATATGGCTTTCAGGAGTGTGGATAATTTAAAAAGAAAGAAATAGACACATATTTTAGCAAAAGGAGGAAGATATTCAATCTTTAGGCAAAAAGGTTAAGCATGTAGCTTGTGGTTTAAATCAACATATGCTATGTTTGATATTGACTACAATTATTGGAGGCTTAATTCTCTTTCTTGCCTAATTGTTGTTACTTAGTTTTTTCTTTTGCTTCGGTTCGTTCATTCTTGTATTGGATAATGTTGTATCTTTGTAACTTACGTTTTCCTAGACACAACTTGTGTTGAAGATCTTTTCGTTTGGTAATATAATTCATTTTAGTCTGTTAAAAAAAACTATGTTTTAGACATTTTAAATAACTAAATGAGTTAATCAAGCTCACAACATTATAGACGTCAGCAAAAAAAAGAACATTATAGGCGTCACGATTATTTTTATAGATCCAAAATATCCTTTTATTTTTAAATGATATCATTGCTAGATGTAAGGATATATTATTATCACACAATAATTTTATTGTGTGTTATGTCAGACGGCAAGCAAATAAGGTTTGATAATTTCTTATTTTTTCTTGATGTCTGTCCATTCTCCTTGCTTATAAAAAAAAAACAAATAAGGTTTACATCTTACATGATTCAGAAAAATAAAAAATAAGATTTACAATATAGCTAGAGTCTTCTTATCTCATTCTAACCCACATATTTTCTATGAAATTCCCTCTTATTTGTATATGTTGATTATTAATGAAATGAACTAGTTTTGTCTTTACTAAAAAAATTATGGAAATCAAGTACAAAATCATATAGATTTTATAAGTAAATAAATATTAAGCCATAGTCCCTAAAAAAAAAATTAAGCCATAGTTGACACACACGGTTGAATGTGTCAAACTCAATACTGATCCTGCAAATCTAATTTATATCTATTAACGTGTTTACTAAATATTTGTAAGTTGCTTGTCCGTTATCAGACGTGGTATTCTTCAGCCTACTAACAATTATTGTGTAGGGGTTATGATATGGAAGAAACGGCGGCGCATCAATTTTTACATTGTCATCGGTTCGGTACTATATGGCTTCTCATTCAAAATTGGATTGGGATTACTTCTATTGATCCTTCAGGTGTAACGGGTCACTTGGTCCAATTTACTCAGGTTCGTGGCTCATCAAAGGTTTTTCGATCATTATTGCAGCTTATATGGTTTATAGCTGTTTGGGTAATTTGAAAAGAAAGAAATAATACGATCTTTAAGGCTAAGGTTGATCATATGCACACATTGTAAGACAAAACTAAGCTACTTTCCTTTGTGTGGTTGAAAGCAGGAAATGTCATTTATGCTTTTAACTATCATATCTGGTGGCTTAATCCTTTGATGTGCACATGTTTGACCATGTAGATCCTTTGACGCATCTATTCTAGTATGTCATGTGCTAGATAGATCGCTGTTTCGGTGTTAATATATTACATCTTTAGCTCCTTCAAAAAAAATAAAAAATTTCCAATATTTATACTACTGTAAAGCCTTTTTTCAAAATTATATTTTGTAGAAGGGTGAAGAAGCCGTGAACATGCGGATCTTTGTAAAAACCCTAATCAAGATGTCCATAACCCTCGAGGTAGAGAGAAGCAACACAAACTGTCACGAAAAAGATTCAAGACAATGATGGTATTCCACCGGATCAACAATGTTTGATTTTTGTAAGTAAGCATCTTGAAGATGGACGTACCTTAGAATGGAGGATTACAAGTATCCATAAGGAATCCACTCTTCATCTTGTTCTCAGACTCCATGGTCGTATTAGTGAACCTTCTTTGATGGCTTTGGCGCGAAAATACAACCAAGACAAGACCATTTGCCGCAAATATCATGTTGGTCTTCGTGCAAGGGCGGTGAACTATTGCAAGAAGAAATGTGGAATCAATTGATGCCAAAGAAGAAGATTAGGTAAATTATGGTTAACCCACTTTAGGTTGGCCTGGTGGTATTGGTTTGAGACCTTGGAGTTTGCTTCTCCTTAAGGTCTCATATTCGATTCTTCCCAATGCCAATTTGCTCATCCTTAAGGTTTCATGTTCGATTCTTCCCGATACCAATTTGGATAGACTAATTTAACTTCTTCAACAACAAAAAAAAAAAAGAGTAAATTTTGGATGATAATGTTTCTCTCATCATGGTGTTTGTTCTAGACCCTTTTTTATGATTTTTGTTGTTGCTTCTACCTTGACTAAATCTCTTATTTTAATTAATGTTGAAATGTAGTTGGAAGTATATATTTTGGGATAAGTATATTGATTTCTCGCTTATGAATACGTAATTACCTCCTCTCCTTAATTTTTTTTTGTAAGTTTCTTCAATTATCCCCCTGAAATTAACAAAACTTCAATTACCCACCTGAAATTGCACAACGTTAATCAATTTACCCTCTCCGTCAAATTCTTCTGTTAGTCAACATGACGTTTTACAAATACCTACCCCCCCCCCCCCCCCCCCCCCCGAAGTTTTGCACTTATGTGCAAAATGCCCCCTGAAATTGAAAATATATATATATTTCTATATATTTCTTCTTCTTATCCTTAAAAGCGATTGCATTATCACTTAATTGTTGAGCATATTAGCTAAGTTTTGACGGTATACAATCATATATGTTCCCTGAAACGATCAAATATTAACCATGTATTAGAGTCTAATGATATGAAAGTCAGCATAGCAAAGTACACCCACATCTGTTAGATGGAAAACTAATGCATGTCATACATAATGAAACACATACATGATATATGATTGGAACAACAAAGAATTACCAAGATGTCAAAATATATGGTTTTGCTATTGCTAATTTCTTCCTTTGACTCTATTGAGCTGTCTTCTATAAAATGAGAAGAAGCACCAATGTGAAGCAAGAAAGCTAGCATATTCTCCCCCATAAAAATCATCTCAAAGTTGGTAAATAAGAAAAATCTAGATCTGAAACAATTATAAACCATCTAATTATGTTTGTCATGCATTAGTTTTCCATCTCATTAAGAAAAAAAAATAATATAAATTTCTATGTCAGGGGGCATTTTGCACATAAGTGCAAAACTTCAGGGGTATTTATAAAACGTCATGTTGACTAACAGAAGAATTTGACAGACGAAGTAAATTGATTAACGTTATGCAATTTCATAGGGTAATTGAAATTTTGTTAATTTTAAAAAGGTAATTAACGAATCTTACAATTTCGGGGTAATTGTCTATTTATTTTCAAGTCATACATATAAGATTCTTAACACACTTTCTCCCTCCAATTATGGATATCTCAAACGGAATTCACTAGATAACTGATAGCCAAATAAATTTTGAATTTGTTATGAAACTAAAAAAGAAGGAGAGCAAAGTGAGGGTTTCCATTCCCATAGATTTTGAATTTATTACCAACTCATAATCTGGATTATATCTAAGTCAATCATATATAGATTTGCATACCATATCTCATTTAACACGTCACTGAAAAAACTAGATTACGTGCTAGAGGTTCTTTGAGTGCTTGAGATAGCTGGCTGATCTTGGATGAACCTAATTATTTACGCATTATCTCTATTTTATTTTATAAGAAATGATATGATTGTGATGACATTTTGGATGCATTGATTTTCTGGTATCATTTAGTGACTTCAAACATTGCACTTGGTCATTATCCCTATTTGGAGACTCAACGTTTGAAAGCAACAGTTATAACTTATAAGTGAAGAGGGTGTGCATCAGAAATATCTTGGATCGATTTTGAGATTTTACAATATTATTATTATTATTATTATTATTAACCCGCTTAGATAGTTCTGATGGTATTGACTTGAAACAAAACGTGCTCCTCTTCAAAGTCTGAAGTAGAGACAATTTTATATCGTGTATGAGTTTTACTGCTAGAATATAACCCAACAATTCATTGTACCTCTGAAGAGCAATCCCATAAACACTGTGCTACTTGATGCCTATTCAATTTTTGTTTAGTTTTTTTTTTATTGTTGGTAGAAAATAGTTCCTTTATCATTTAGGGTGTGTTTGGATTGAAGGTTTGAGAGAGGAGGGCTCAATTTTAATTTTTAAATTGCAAACAATGTAAAATGTTTTTCAAAAATAAATAAAGTGTTTTTGAAGTATTATATGATTATTTATCATGTTGTTAATTCAATTTTTTAAAAATTATTTTATAATGTCCGTAATTTAAAAAAGAAAAATAAGTTCTCCCCTCCCTTCCCCTCCTAAATCCTCCATCCAAACACACCCTTAAAAATTTTCAACAAGGCACCTTGGGAAAAATAACCGTGGAACTTCTATATTATAGAAACAATAAAGTGCAGAATACATGCATACACAAATTGTAACATTACAGTTACCAAAAAAAATAAAATTGTAACATTACACAGCAAGACTTTTGTACTTAGTACTATTTTAAGGTGCCTTAAATATGAAACCAAATTCTCTTATGAACTATGGTTGCTTCACAATTACAACAGGACATTTGGCATTCTTGACACAGTAATCACTTACACTTCCAAGTAGTGCCCTACAAATTGGCACCATAAAAGTTAGTTATGCCATCATTTTATATATTCTAAAAATTTACTAAAGACTATGTTAATGTTAATGTTAATTACCTCTTGATGAATCCATAGCCATGACTTCCCATGACTAAGGTATCAGCCCCTAGTTTCTTTGCTGCGTTGCATATAACATTCTTGGCATCTCCAGTACCAACTACTTTCTCAATATTTATCTGTAAATAAAATCCCAAATTCAGAGTCAACAACTAAAAATTGAAGAATTTTAAACAAAAAAAGTGGGAAAAAATTGAGCTGGATGAGTTGACCTACATCTGTATCGTCAAAGTTTCTGTAAATAGCTTCAGCTCTTTTCATTACTGATTTAGCTAACTGTGAACTATAGTTTTCCAAAGTATCAATTGTATCATTGGAAAAGATATACCCTGTAAAATATATTACCAAATTAGTATTCAAGTTACTCAAGCCAAGAGTAAGAACATAATAATAGCCTAAATAAGAATACCAAGTCGACATATATTAACTTATTTGAGTTTATCTGACGAAATAAGTAGATGTTAGGTTGTTTGGGAAATCTCATGAAACTGTCTATGACATGTCTATAAGTTGTTTTTAGCTTATTTTTATAAGCTCTTCAGAGTGACTTATAAAAGCAAGTTATAATTTATACGAAAACAGTTAATCTTTATATTTTTTTTCCTTATGAAAATTACTTATACATGAGCACTTACATATTAAAAGTTTATCAATAAGCTTTTAATTAAGTTGTTCATCCAAACAAGTCGCAGCGCAAAGGTAAAGCCCCTAAAGCCCTCTCGCTTTAGGCGTACCACAGAAAAATTAGTTTATTAGCAAAAAGGCATCATATATCAAAACCTACTTCATGCGTCGCTTATTTCTGAAGATTATTGGGTCGACTCTGAATAAGACCAATTATGTGTTTAATGTTAATAAAGAGTGAGAGTGAAGAAATTAACCTGCAGAGTCCAATGAGTAGACAGTAGAAGGTGGCTTGACATAGAGAAGCACAAGCTTGTTATTGTTGTTAGTGTCAGCAATAAGGTTACTGATGGACCATGAAAGTGCATACATGCTCTCCTCACTCTCATCAACAGCTACCATAATCTTCCGCTCTCTCTTTTCCATTTTGTATATATTAATTATTGCTTGCAAACTTGAGAAAATTGTGTGTTTTGAATTGTAGATAATGAAGAATGAAGCCGGTGGGGAATGGATTATATAGAAGCTGGGACACAAGGATAGTACGTAGTAGAACATATTGCGGTGCTAAATCAGCCAAAATAATTTTCAATAGTTTCCTTCCATTAAAATGTTATTTTATTTTTTTTAACAGACCGATAAAATGTTACTTGTACAATTATTTTATGACAATTTTTAAACAACTTTTATTTTTCTTGTGATATAGCTTTTTTCTCTTTCTTCTTATTGATAAAAAAGAATAAAGAGAAAAAATAAAGAGCGATAATAAAAATATAATGAATGAATGAATGAGAAAAAAAGTCATACAAAAGTCGACACAAAATAATTGTATAAATATCATTTTTCAAAATATTATTATGTGTCACGTATAGATGTTTTTTTATTTTTCTTTAAAAAAAATATTTTTGATTTTAAAATTTAAAATGATAAAAAAACTGTCACATTTCCCCTAGAAGTCACTCCCTTAAAAAAGATATTTTTTATTTTAAAATTTAAAATAATAAAAAACTGTCACACTTCCGCTGGAAAAAAAAAACTGTCACACTTGAAAGTAGTAGAAGAAATATCTTCTCATAAAAATGTAGATGAAATATCTAAACAAAATATCCATGGCAGATATTTGTGACTATATTTTAAATGTTAATTATTTTGTATTTTTTTTTCAAGAAACTAAAATAGATTATATAAACTAAGATCCTTGTATTATCAGCCTAAGAAGTGTCGAAAACTAGGAAGAAAAGATTCACATCACATCAAAAACATAACCAAAAGAAAAAGGAAGAGGGCATAACAACCTCAATACAAAGTGATTCTCAAACAAGTTAATGGATTAAGCCACCATAAATGATAGTTAAAAACAAAATTAATTATATTTGCTTTTCAGCCATCAAGATGATTGTAACTTAATCTTGTCTAGAAGATGTTGGAGGGATTCTTCTTTTTGACGAAAGATCTGAGCATTTCTTTCACACCATATCACCCACACAGTTGTTAACCAAATGAGTTGAAAAGTAGCGCGGATATTTTTCGAAAACCCGCCTAAATATTCAAATTGATAAAAGTGATCGACAACATGCGCATGGCAGGGTGTACCGTACTGAAACCAAGCCAGTGAGAGACACCTAACCAGATTTTTTTAAAAAAATCACAAGAGAGAAAAATATTATCATATCCTCCATTAAACCACAACCTCCAATACATAATTGGGCATTAGGATGAAGAATGTGCCTCATGATTAAATTATTTGTTGTTGGTAGACGAATACGAAGCAGACGTCAGACAAAGAGATTAACCTTCAGAAGGAACTCGTTATTCCAAATTGCGTTGGAGTGATCATCTCCTAAAATATTGACTGACGATAACATGTAATTATAAGCACTAGTAACATTGTAATTGTTGGAAGCATGTAAGTGCCAAAACCACCTGTCAGAACTGTTAGGTTGCAAAACAATATCAGATAAAATCTCACAGCATTCCCTAATTTCTTCCTCCCAAGCAAATAACTAACGCCATATTAAATTCTTTAATCTGCCTCACCCCCAAACCTCCATTCTCCTTTTCAGAACAAATAGTTTCTCAATCAATCCAATATATTTCCTCATTTCCCAAAAAAAATAAAATTGGTATACCTATGTCAAAATTTATTCAAATTTTAAATTTATTTTGAATTAAATTAAAAGAAACATATTAATAAGTACCCATGACAAGGAATTAAAATAAATAATTTTTACATGGAAAGTGTTCATTTTCATCACTAAAATTCGACGTATTTGGTTAATGAAATGTGATGTATTTCGATCAATAAAATTTTAGATCAGATAGGTCAATTTTTTAAAAAAGGAAGATACATCAACCTCACTGGCCTAAATATCTTTCTATGTCTCATTGAGTTCAATTATTTCAATAATTTTATTTTTTTTAAGAGCTGAAGATATCTTACGCAGTATACCGCGACCTTTATGAATGTAGCGCAGCCTTTGTCAAGATGAGTGGGATTCTCCTTCTATTTCTTATCCACTTATCTTTCTATTGATTGGGCACAATCTAAAGGCTAGAACACTTCAAAGTAGACTATCCTCCAAAATTGGTTTACTTTCGATCGAACTCACCATTTTTTTTAATAAAAAAATATAAAACAAATTAGAGAAGAGAATATACAGAAAGAAATAAAAAACAAAGGACGGCAGCCAATACTTAAAGGAAAGGAATATATATAGATTGTTAATTTTTACATCAAGTAAAAAACATGAACGAATAAATTAATAAGTTATTTCACTTTCCACCACAGTTTCATCAAATATACTTTTAGATATGTCACGTTCAACAAGGATGTGTGCATAGTATCCGTAAGTACTATCTCAAATAGTGTTTGAGAAATGTTAATCGGTGCCTTTAAGACACTGGTTAACATGATCCATAGAGTTTTTACCCTTTAATATTCTTTTGGAAAATCAAGAATACATATCTAAAGTTGATTTTACACAAAACAAACAACCTCTTGTCAAATTAAATCAAAAAACAATAACCAAATCGATGAAACCGGATTTAGGTTCTTCTACAGAGTTTTGGATAAGGGTTAAATTAAATCAAACAACAATAACCAAGCTTTTGAAAATGAACATGTCTTCTTCTTTTTCTCATCATCCTTATTTATACCCTACCTTCTCTACATAGAACAACAATGTCAAAATTTTCGACAATTTGATGATTAAATAGTACTACTTCGGTCTCTATATATAAGACATTTTTGTCAAAATCACGAGAATTACAAAAGTTGATTTTTGTATTAAAGTTGTTTGTAATTACTATTATTTTTACAATTTATCCTTTAAGAGAGAGAGAGAGAGAGAGAGAGAGAGAGAGAGAGAGTTAGGGGTGGCCCTTTGGTACATCTTGTACTGAAGAGGATGCACTGCCGGTGTTAATATATTCCATTTTTATGTCTTCAAAAAAAAAAAAAGAGTTAGTTTATGTTTTCAACATGTTATTTATTGTTAATTGAAGAAAAAAAATGTATAATAAACAGAGGTATGTAGGTAAAGAAATAATTAATGTAGTTGGAAATAGCAAAAATGTCTTATAAAAAGGGACACAATTTTTTTTTCAAAATGATCTTATGATTAGGGAGGGTGGTAGTATTATGATAATGAATCAAAGATCATGCAGTTTTTTATTCTCTTTAGTTTAGTGTTTTTTGAGTTCTAAATAACTAAAATTTGATGAAGGGGTGTGGGTAAACTATTCCTGATTAAGTACAAACAATAGCAAATGACATAAGAAAATTGCTTTTCTGACATTCAAAACTTCATAATAACACATATAAATGACGTTTTTTTATCCCTGACGGTAGTTAACTACCGCTGAATTCATCCGGTGGTAGTTAACTACTGTTCCAAGTATACAGCACACACAAAAAAAAAAATTGCTCCAGCAGTAGTTAACTACCGTGGAGCATGTATATTGATTTTTTTGGGTTTTGCCTATACAGACTACTCATTTTCTCTGTCTTCTTTTCTTGTTCCTTTTCTTCTTTCTTGTAAAAAAAAAAAAAAAAACTCCATTTCAAACACAAGCATTCAGTCAATTTTGGACCAAGAGTTTGTACACATCCCTCATAATCCTCATATACAGATGAAAATAGATGTCACTGAAATGATAAACTACAGATCCAAATAATGATTCAACTTTGAGATGTTTGTTTCATTCCTTAATTTTGTGAGAGCTTTTTTCTATATTTTCCTTATCCACTCTTTGCTAACTTTGAAAATCTTCCTTATATATTCAAGAGATTTGGGTTGGTGATCATCATTAAGGCGGAATCTTAGGATTATTTTTTGCCTTTCCCTTGAGTCCAAGCTAGTGGAAAAAGAAGAAGAAAAGAAGACAGAGAAAGGAATAGGTTGTATAGGCATAAATTGAAATGAATTTAGCGGTAGTTAACTGCTGCCGATTAGCCCAACGGTAGTTAACTACCGTCGGGGGCTTTTAGGTAATTTCCATGTGTCATTGTGAAGTTATGAATGTCAGAAAAGCAATTCTCATGACATAATAGACATCATTCTAAACCAACTGAATAAGTCTAAAGCCCAACTCAAATTTCGGGTGATTGGAGAAGGGAATTGCACTTTAGACACCTAACAGTTGCTTACAAGCAAACACCAACCGAATGACACTTAACTATCGTTTGTAAAACGGTAGGTAGCTATTGTTCGACATTTTTTAAATCAGTTAAATCACCTTTTAAATTGGTTTAACCGATATACAAAATAACCGAACAGTAATTAACTATAAGTGGGGTGTGTTTAGGTTGCACTGAGTAATTGTTTTCTCTTTAAAAAGTTAAACCAATTCACCAAAATTGACATTGAAAAAAATCGAACTTAAGAATTTAAGAACACTATAAAATCCTAAGCCTACGAGAAATTGTTATGTACCTAATGAGCAATTCCCACGAGAGAAAGCACTCAATATCAGCCAAGACAATTTATTTGCAATCAAACTATGAGATACCAGCCGATACACTCCTTTCGAAATGGGAAATTATATCTTACCGTTATTGTAAGAGCGTTATGTCTATGCATATGGTCCTTTAAAAAAGAAATGTCTCCACCTTACCTGAAAGGCTCTATCTCATATATAACATCAACCTCAATGATATTTGCATGAACTTTTGAAGGTGTGGCATCAATGTTCAATAAGGACCTTCTCATTTTCACTCATAATCAAAAACAGTTAAACTTACAATTATTGCATGAATGCGTTGCCCTTTTCATCACTAGAGCACATTTTTAGGCAATGCATAAGTCATAGCTAGCTTAAACCATACTCAACTTTTATAGAATGTCCACTTCGTTATCAGTCACGAGATATGTCTAAGGTAACAAAACGAAATACCACTTGTAGAAAGAAATTGAAAAATCAAGAACACCAAATCTAAATTTATTGTTATAATCTTAGGGTGAGTTTGGGTTGAGGGTTTAGGAGAGGAAGGAAGGAGAGGGTTTATTTTTCTTTTTTAAATTACGGACTATATAACATGTTTTTTCTAAAGTAAATTAAGTGTGATCGAAGTATTATATGATCGTTTATCATGTTAATATGTTAACTTTTAAAAAAACATTTCATAGTGTCCGTAATTTAAAAATGAAAAGCAAACTCTCCCCTCCATTCTCCTCATAAACCCTCCATCCAAACACATCTTTAACGTTTTATTGCAAAAGGGACGTGCGTACGTGCGTGGCATGTAGCCAGCATGTCATTTGCAGCTAAGCTAGCAGCAACAGGATGGTTAATTTGATGCCAAATAAAAATCTTAACCATTCCATTTCTATTTTTATTTTATTTTTTAAAAATGGTTAAATATGTTTTTGATCCTTATAAATATACCAACTTTTCTTTTTAGTTCCTTTAAAAAAATTCTTCAACTTTTAGTCCCTATAAAATTTTCAATCACTACTTTTGGTCCCTATTTTTAAGTTAATTTTTGTATTTTTTTTTAATGAAATTGTGCATAAATGTGTAGAATATTGTAAAAAAAATCTCCAATAAAAGTATAATTTTTTAACAAAACATAAATTAAATATGAATTTTTAACCGTAAAAAATATAAAAATTCATGTTTTGTTCAAAAATTCTATTTTTTTTTTGGGAGAGATTGTTATAATATTATGAATTTTTTTGAAATTTTTTTATTCTACATATGAGTTTACATTAAAAGAGGGACCAAAAGTGAAGATGAAAAAATTTTACGGGACAAAAAGTTGAAGAAAAATTTTAGAAGGACTAAAACGAAAAAGTTGGTATATTTATAGGGACCAAAAACATATTTAACCCAAAAACAAATAATTAAATGGGGTCACTTTGGTCCCTTAATGTGCAGCAAGTAGTCACAACAGTCCTTCAATGTATCAAAATTTTAATATAGTCTCTGATTGTCCACTTTGTTAGTCAAAACAGTCCCTAACGTTTAAATAATCCTTTAAAACTCACAATAACTCTTTTGATATATGGACTAAAATGACAATAAGTAAGTATGTATAAGGACTAATATGACAATAAGTAAGTCTATTGAAGGACTAATATGACAATATTAATGAAATATTTTAATATTAAAATTATTTTGACTAACAAATTGCACAATCAAGGACCATTTTGAAATTTCGATACATTGAGGGACTATTGTGACTACTCGTTACTCATTCAGGAACCAAAGTGACTATTTCTCCATAATTAAATTGACCATGATTTTTTTGGAAAATAATTGACTATGATTGTGTGTTTTCATTTTTTTTTTAATTTTAGTCAATCAAATAAATTTATCTCCAAATCATTACTATGTACAATTTTATCTCCAACTAGAATTAGAAATAATAAGAAAAGTGTTTTGAGTAGCTACTTTTATAAATTGATTTTGGATAATACTATTTTTAACAAAAAATGATTTTAATTAGTATAGTAAACGCAGACAAAAAAGTTTATGTTTTCCTTAAAAAGTTTTAAAGTATAATTTTTTTATAAAAAGAATATGACCAGTATAATATTTAAATTATTGGATATGAATTCTTTTCTAAAACTAATATGCAAGAAACAGTCACTTAATTTCTTTTTTTAATATGAGCTTGTTTGTTCGGTCCTTCTATTAAATGTATGGTATCACATAACAAATTCCGACGAAATATCATGATTTTGTAAAGTTATAGTTCACATTTAATAAAGTGTACTTTTTACAATATTATAGTTAACACAGTGATACTAGCAACCCATGTTATACCGAACATGCATGCACCTAATTTCTAAACCGTTTAAACAAAATGTTTACAGAGAAAATCTCAACAAGAAGTTAAAAAACTTTGAACCGTGAAGCTTCCATATGGAAGGAAAGGATTGTTCATTTGTTCTTATTTATATTTATATTATATTGTTGGATAAATCCATTGAATTAAGCAATGGGAGACGACAATAAGACCAAGAAAACATAAGTGCATGCGTCAGCTTTCTTGCATGCTCAACTAGTATTCTATTCTTTACTGGGCAAATCAAAAGGATTGTTAATTATAGAAATAGAAATGTACGTGAAGGGGGAAAAAATCATTGAAAGGGGAAGAGATAAAGCCAAAGCATTTCAGTAAAAGAGACATGAAAGTATTTTTTTTAGGGGGAGACATAAAAGTATTAACCATTGATTATTTTAGCTTAATGATGGTTTTGGTCTTCTATTTTCATCTCCTTATAAAATTGGCCTCTCATTTGAAAATCTATCCGTTTTGGTCTATGTCTCAAATTTTCGGACTTAAGTGTTTTGATATGTTTTAGATGATGTGACAAACAGTTTGACGATATGAAATCATCCAAATTGATTATCTATTTACATGTTATTCATTAAATTTTAAATAGAAATAATTTCTAAAGTTTAAATCGAAGTCTTTAGGAGGTTTTGTAATTTTATGGATTTGATCATTCTAGGTAATTAGATTGCATGCCACACTATTTAAAACATATGTCACAACATTATTTTTTAGCATAAAATTATGAGAGAGCAAAGCTGATAGATTTTAAAATGGGGTGACCAATTCTCCAATGAGTGAAAATAAGATCACATATAATTAAAGGGTAATGTTAACCGGTATCGGGAGCACTGGTTAAGGCGTCAAAAATAGTAAATATTACATTGGAACTTGTGCTATCTACTTTTCAAAAGCATAAAAAATGTTACTTTGATTTTAAAACTTCTTTTTCTTGGTTTCCTTAATCGATGCCCCGAAACATTGGTCAAGGAAACTAAAAAAAGAAAATTTTAAAATCAAAGTAGCATTTTTTAATCATGATTTGAATTAAATCATGATTTTCACTCGTTTTTTATTATATTTTGTTTCAAGAGAGTGTGTTATTTGGATTTAATTACTATACATCAACATCAAAAGTGACAAATATTTATAACCGTGCATGATGCATCTAATCAAATTCAATTCAAGGATTCACTTTTTTTGTTCATTCCTAAAATAATACCAAAAATATATTTGAGGAAAAAATTATACGAATACTTATTTGTCGTGATTTGATTGGATGTATTTGTAAAAAAAAAAAAAAAAACTACACCATAATTGCACATGTATTACTTTTATGTTTTTCCGACATGATTAATCTTGTTATTTATTTATTTATTTATTCAATTTTTGTACACAAATTTATTTTGCATTTCAATGCAGTTACTTCTTTAAGAATAATTTAAATTTATACAATATATCCTCTTGCACATAACTCTATTTATAAGGAAAATGCATTGTTATATGTATAAGGGTTTGGATTTAGACTATGTATTTTTCACTTATTAATCTTAAAGGATGAATTTCTTATAGAATACTACCTTTTTTTTTATGAAATAATGTATGCTTAAGCAATGATAAATTTGTAAGATAAAACAATAACTTTTTTTTTAACGGAGATAAACAAATAATATTGAATTTGTTTGTTCACATATTGTTAATCACCGGAAGAAAAAATAAGCAACTATCAAGGTAAACTAATTTTACATTGACATTTAATAGAAGTATGGCATTTGGTTTAAAAAAACGGATACAAAATATGTCTATATAGCATTATGATGGATTATCATTGAATAACTATATAAAAATATTTTACACCATAAGAATCTAGCAAACATTTGTTTTTTGAATGTGGCTTTGCAAGTCAACTTTTGTATTGGATTACGAGACTGAAGACGGAAGTGGGGTGTCATAATTCTATTATCAAGGGAGTTATCATGCAACATTTTTATGAACAACATTTTGGTTGTTCATAAACGAGGGAAAAATTATACTAAAAATGGAGAATAAGTTAAAACTAAACTAATCTAGTAAATTAATTTCTTCATTCATTCATTTGATAATGGTTACAATGGTCAATCACTTATTTATAGCAATGACATTCTAACAACTTAACGAATGAGTCGTCATAATGGGTCTCTTTAGACCCTTGTAGAACATGATGACTCGTCCACTAAGATATCTAATGCAACTAACCCATCATTGTCCTTAGCTACTTGGGCCTATTCTATATCACTGGGTCTATTTGATTCATTACAAATATCCGCAAAAATCAGCCAAATATGGGCTACGCAATGTAGGTGACACTCTTAAGCTAATAGTCAATAGACACATCAAATCAAACAAGCTTATTTTCACAATTTATCCTTTTATCTCTGTGTTTTTAGTTATGAATTTCTTAATGTAATTTAAACCCTAAAACAATTGTAACTAAAATTCCACTTGAGTAGTTAGAGAACACACAACTTAGGGACAAATTCATCCCTCAACATTAATCGTTTGAAGCAAAGAGAATCACAGTTGAGAAAATTTACCCGACCTCAACTAACTTCAGTTTCCATCAATAACACTTAAGAAATACATGGTTGAATTGTATGTTGCTAATAAAAAAAATATATACTTTTAGATTTCTCACAATTTTAGAGCGGACAACCAATATGCAAACAAAATTACTTATGTTGGCCTTCAACATGTTAGATTGCTTTGAATGCATTCACTGCCGTGTGCATTTTTTATTCTTTAAATGGTAATAGATTAGGGTTTAGTGAATTCAAATATTTTATTGATTTTGATCTTTGTCCGTGGTTCTCTTTCTTGTTATTTTTATTGTTTGCTTTGTACTCTTTTTTTCTTGTAAATTCCATTCCTCTGTATTTTCCTGAGAAGGTTTTTAATGAGACATACGTTGATTTTTCCTTATTATTCTATATTTGGTTTTGGTCTAGTTTGTATCTTTAGTTTTATTTATTTTAATAATATATTTAAAGTGATACAAATGATAGATGGCAGTTAAAGAGTGCAATATAGTTGATAAAAGAATGTTAAAAAGTGTATACGTTATTAGTATTATACAAAAATGAAACACTGTTAATAAAAAATTGATTCACATACAATATCGTGAGTCCAACTAGAATATCACAACTTAAACTTTCTACTCTAAGTATATGTTTGTTACTACGTTTTCTTTTCTCTAGACGCGCAACAATCTAGAAGCTACCTTTTTTAGCTTTTAAATTCTCACATTAAAAATGCATACATGATATTTCTCAATTACATGCCAAATTTAAACATTGTTCGGTTTATCAATGGCTTCAATATTCTCGCATTCCAATATTGTTTAAGCTTAAAATATAGAAGTTTCAATTTGGAGTTTTAGACAAAATGCATGTTAGGTGAGGTACCCCGTCGTAAAAACAAAATGTGGCATGGAAAAAAGGAACGGCCGAATAAGAGGTTTGTCATACAATTTCGGTGGACGCGTTTCTGATTATTTCTGTAACATAATGTAAATACCAGAAGGGGTCCCACGGTTTCAAATTTTAGTTTGTCTTCTTGAATTGTTACCGTTGCTGCGGGAGGAGGGTGTTCAAATATGAATGCAAAGGGCAATTATGAACTGTACGCAGAGAAGTCCTTTTTAACCCACACTAATCAAGGTTTTATTCTCAGTAATGGGCCTAAGGTACCCTACAATTTATTCTTAAATAGTTGATAGCGAAATATTATATTTTTTTATTTGGAGTTGAGCTGTTTCACATATAGTCAAAACACACTTTTTTATATGAAAAAAGTTGGATAGCTCAACTTGCTTAAGGTAAAGATTAAAAAGTTTAAAGTTTAAGTCAGTCTTGGTAAACAAACTAACAAAATAATTAACATACTAATATTTATGGTTTAAAATAAATTATATAACCCCTAGTATATGGTTTTTACCCGTTACCAAAGCCTTGGTTAAGATTTTTGTCAACAAAAAGAAAAAGGCGTAGTTAAGATTATTTTCGTTCTTTCCCTTGCTTTCCAGATTGCCATAGCCCAAGACTTTATCGTTATAAAATAAATGAATCATACAACATCTTAATGTCCTTGTATGTTTTCAATCTTTTATTTATCGTTTATTTTGACCAACTTAAATGCTTCATACCTTCAAAGTAGGCCAAAATTAGATTTTCTTTGACTCTCTATGGTATGTCCATTTGCCAAGATAATGAATGAGTCAAAGGTATCCTTCATTTTACTATGTTCACGAATTTGTTTCTCTCAAACTAGGCTTCAATATAAATAGAATATCTATAAATAAACAATGAATAAAATAAATAATATAAAAAAGTTTTTATTTTTGGATCTTAGATAAAGTGGTATGAAACTCACACACAACCATGAGATCTTAGATTCGAATTTGGGTCACGATGTCCGACCTTACAATTTTGATATTTGTCAGTTGAGCTAAGACTTCTAAACGAAAATATAAAAAAGTTAATTAATGAAAAAGGGGGAGGTCTAATCAATATCGACATATTTTTTTTCTTGAAAAACAATACAAGGACAATATTGTAAATCCAAATTACTTTATTTAATATTTAAAGCCTAGATTCTAGGGAGAGGAGAACAGAGAAAAACAGAGTACAAAACACAAAATTTGAAAACAAAAGCTCAAAGTTCTAAGAAACATGGGAGAAGTTATTTTGCTGGTTGATGATTTGAAATCAATTTCTGGATTTTCTCGTTGTAGAATATGTCATGAAGAAGAATTTGAGAGCTTCAAAAGCTTAGAAGCTCCTTGTGCATGTTCTGGTACAGTTAAGGTAAAACCATAAATTCTTTAAACTTTTCTTGACTTCCCTTTTTTCATTATGATTTTGGAAATTTTCTCATGATCATATACTTTTTTTTTTTTTTTTGTAGTTTGCTCATAGAGATTGCATTCAAACATGGTGCAATGAAAAAGGAAATACAACTTGTGAAATTTGTCTACAGGTATGAAATGTTAATTATGCAATTAAATTCTTCTTTAATTTTTTGTTGATAGAAATGTTAAATTCTTTCTGCTTTTGAATGCTTATTTGTTTCTCCAAAAGACAAAACTAGTTTTCATTTTAATTTGTTTCAATCTTTATTTCCATTTTATATTTTAGGAACATAGGGTCTATGGAATAATAATAATATTAATATAATTATTTTTATTATTAAACATGATGTACCCTTTTCATTATCCTAAGAGATGAGTAGTATATTTGATAAGCAAAAACTAATTAATTTTTATTTATCAATATATTATTGTTTTTGCAGCAATATGAACCAGGATATACAGCACCACCACCAAAGAAATCTCTAAAACCTAATGAAGCAATGACCATTGGCATTAGGTGATTCCCCCATTATAGTTTTTCTTTTCTTCATATAGTTGAATATATGTCACATGCATAAGATGAATGTAATGTAACGCAATTTTAATTTTCTTGGGTGCAAATTTCTCAATGTTACTCAACATTCCACCAACGTGGAAGTCAATCAAAGTGAACTCATGTGCCTTAATCATTCCTTAATTTTAAACTGTAACACCTTTAATAAGCTAACGTGCACATTTGTTTTTGGTCAAATTAAATTTTTGGTAACACATGTTTATAATTATAATTAATTTTTGAATGGTTAAGAAATATACTAAATTTGAATGTGAATATATAGAGATAGCCTTGAAATATCAAGGAGGGAGGAAGAAGAGTTAAACAGAAGAATAGTTGGTATAGTTGAAGGTGTAACAAGACAAAACAATTACTCTCAATGCACCTATGCTGCAGATAGAAGTGCCTCTTGCTGCAGATCACTGGCTTTGGCAGTAAGCATTTTCTTTTAATTTTTTTGTCTTTGTATATTTGTCTATATATCGTAAGAATTTAATCCGTATACACCAATAAATATTTTTTACACATATATTTAATCAAGGATTTACATGTTAATACTAATTGAGATATTTTAGGAACTAACCGATGAAAATGGTATTATGATATAATTTGATTAAATGTATGTATAAACTTTGATTTTTCCGATATAGTCATGTTCACGCTCACCACTATTAGGCTTGTTGTTGAACAATTTTAAGAGAATTCATTAGCATTGTGGCACCGGTGCATGCTGTTTTGTGATTTTAAAATGAAAACGTAGGAGTAATTATGTAGTTTGGAGTTGGAAAAGAAGTAATGGGTCAAAGAATCCAATGTTGATTGCAATTATTGCCTTGCCAATTCCATTGGCTAGTTATGGTCAATGAGTTTGGGTTCATCACATTTTCTCTTTTAAGGGAACAATGGATTTGTTGACCTTTGGGAGTATTTTCATGCAACTCCAATTAAAAAAAGGAAGAGTTCCATTTATTATTAGGTCATGACTTTACTCATTGTTACCATAGATTTAGGATTTGGATTCTCTCCGGTTTAGAAATTTGAAGTCGTGTAATCACATAGCTTATTTTGTGCATATTATAAATTTGCTTTTCAATTTTACTTTTCCAAATATAAATGAGTATTTTGATCGAACGATTCTAATTTACATGACTGCGTGATTAAAGTGCTTAAAGAGTGTCTTCCCATTCATTTAAGCTAAGTGGTTTTAACTAGCTTTTTTGGTTTTGCAGTTTACTCTCATATTGCTTCTAAGACATCTTCTTGCTTTGCTTACAAATGGAATGGAAGATTATCCATTTACAATTCTTACAGTAAGTAGTACTTAATTGGTCTCTAGTTTTAAACTTAAAAGTAATAGAAAACTATATGCCTTGTAAATCATTGATTGATTTTCTAACTTTATGATGTATTTTGCTTGTAGATCTTTATATTAAGGGCCAGTGGAATTATCATACCTATGTGCATAATTATTAGGACTATGGGAGCCATTCATAAAAGTATCCAACGTCATTATCATCAGGTTAATTCAACATATTTTTCATCTAGTTTTGTTTGGACAGATTAATACTTGGATTTTGAGTTTGATGTGCAATTGCAACCATAAAACTAATGAATGATTTAATTTGTTGCTCTAAATATCAGGATTCTGAAGATGACTCATCGATGTCTGATGGAGATGATGAAGAAAATAGGACACCACATATTGCAATTTTAAGACATTCACATTATTAGTTATGTTATTTACTTTTATTTGTGTATAAGAGCATTATGCTGATGCTCTATCAAATTCCAACATTTTGAGCAAAAATTTATTTATTATTATTAAAAATGAATGGAATTTACATTGAAATGCATATATTCCCTTGCCGTATTAATGATAGTGTGTCCCCTATCTACCACACAACAACCCAAATAGATGGAACAACTAACTTCATCTATATGTATTCACTTGTACATTATCATGTCAATCCAAACATGTGCAATGTGACAACCTTAAATTTTTTCGTACTAGAGTTAAAGGATTATTGTGACTGAAATAAACATACATACATACATGGCTTTCAAGCATTATCAATGCTTTTTAAAAGAAGGGATTGGTGGAATTTTAACATGATAACTAATTTTAGTCATGTTAAAAAAACTATTTTCTAATATAGAAAAAACATGATAGTAACTAATTTAGGCTAAATGCATGTAGTCAGCAACAAATCCAGAAATTTTAATTGGCGGAACAATTTTTTATACTGTAATCTTTTTTTATATATAAAACATATTAGTGTGTAAGTGTTAAAAATAATAACATAATTATTACAAAGCAAAATTTAGAGTAAGAAATTTATGCTATTTTATATCTAAAAAATTGAAGACATAAATATCTATGAATTATAATTCTCTACATGTATATATATTTTAAAATTATTTTATGATTATTTTTTTTTTCATTTTCAGCACTATGTAACCAAATAATCATTGAACACTTTACAACAATATCTATAAATAAATGTGTTCAAGTTCGTTGAAACACGGCACACAACATTGTTCCACACATGTTTGTAGACTTCACTGAAGCAAACTTCATATGAGAACATGCATTTTTTATGGGAACTATATTTTTCCACAACCCGTTAATTGTCGACACCAGACTAATGTGGAAACAATCCATAAACTGCATAATTCTGCATAGCACAGACCGTCTATTACTATATATATCACCAAGCTGCAAAAGAAATTCATTCTTGTTTAGGTTCCATTCCATTTGTTATTCAACCAAGCACCCATTTTTGCAACTTTACCATATTTCTATCTAGACTTCAAAAAATGATTCAGAAACTTCAATTTTAACGAAATGTCACTGATCCAACTATCTTCCTAAAGGAAAATGCTTTATTGCACGACAGCCATACAAGCAGAATGCGCACGACTAATTTTAGACCGTTGGATGAGTTTTTTTTTTTTGTTTTTTTTCCTTTTATTCATTATTTTCTCTAATTGATATGTATTAACTATTTTCCAATTTCGTTATAACGAAATTGGTGAACAAAATAGGTGACTTAGTTAGCTTCTGCATCATCCAATTTTCCACTCAACAAAATGTCTCTCTACAAAAGAGAATTAAACCTTCCAATTTTGATCTCATTTGAATTCAATAGTTTGTTTGTTATTGAACCATATTAAAATTGAAGGTTTGAAGATCAGGTTCAAGTTCTGCATTTCATTTGTTGTTTTGTGAAGTATGGTTTGATCTTCAAACCTTCAATCTGATTGTCATAAATTTAATATGATCCTCATTTTGATATAAATCTTTGACCTTCTTGATGTGACATGAAGTGCTTCTAAACTCTTGTTCTAAAGTCATTTTTCATATGAACGACCGTTTCTAAGATTTTGATGGCTTAGGGTAAACCTACAAGTTGGGTGTCCTAACTAATAAATATTTATAAACATCAAACTTGATACAAAGAACTGAGCAATTTTTTTAGGGTCTAATATACCCCTAAAAAAAATGGACCCCAATTTTGTACTTATTTTTTGGAGTATAGGGTGGTCGCCCTCTTCACCCTACCTCATATACGGCCATGTGAACATGAAGCGCTTCTGATCTCAATTTTAAGTATCTTTCATTCATTCTAAAGTACTTTGAATTCCTTAATCAATTTGAAGTCCTTTTTGAATAATTATGAAGTTTAGATTCATGTGATGTGTACATTTGTAATATCATGTTCTAAATAACACTCAAAAAAACTTTGATAGAAAATAAAAACACATCATAATCACAATCGATCTTTGTTGTAATAAGCTTGTTGTCATTAAAACATCTAAAACGGAATTTTGTGATTTTCCTCAACAATCTCCTCCTTTTTTTATGATGCCAAAATTATTAAATTGAGGATCATATTTTAGATTTAGATTTTTTTTTGAAGGAAGATTTTGATCTTATCTCTCAATGTATTCCATAATCATATTTTAAATTTTTTGAAAAATCCCCCTCAATTTAGGCATGTATGCAATATTAAATTGAGATAAAAGATAAGCAATGATTAATTGAAGGCCAAATGCACCTTGTGATCCTTTAAGTTCTACGTTTGTGCAAAATTATTCATTTACGTTTTTTTAATACCAAATTAGTCTTTGAAGTCATACGACCTTTGCATCGTTACCATTTTCCATCCAATTACGATAAAGGATGCTTACATGAAAGTTAAATGTTGATGTGGTAAGTCCACATCAGGCAAAATATATATATATATATATATATATATATATATATAAAACTCAATCCCAAGTTTTTTTTCTTCATATTTTCACCCTCTCTACCTTCAACCCTAAAAAGAATAAATAAAAATCAAACTCATACTTGAAATGTTTGGAGATATGAAATTATCTTAAATTCAACATCTTCATATCTGCCTTTAACCTAACAAAAATATAAAAAATCAAAACCAACATCAGATTTTTTTTCTCATTCCACCCCATCTCCCCCTCCCACAATCTCTCTGCATCATGTTCTCATTTCAAATCTTCATCTATACATATTTAACAAATCAATTAAAAAAATTCTTTATCATTAATAAAGTTTCTCCCGACCAATGGAGTAATTTTTTTAGCCTTGACACATATGCAGGGATTGAATGAAATATTTGAGCATTGCGATCTATAAACTCCTTTGTCTTGGAAGACATTCTATGATGTAGCTTAAAATGCCCTTTCGAGAGAGGTCATAATTCATTGTCTTTTCTCAAACTACACATTTGATATTAAAGGAATGCTAGCAACACTCACTTTTTAAAACTTTCTCTACCACTCACTCTTTTATTGGATGAAATCAAGTTGGTTTTATTCATTACAACATGATGCATTCAAATTCTCCGAAGTATAGCATGCATTCTATCTATGTGTTGTTCTCCAGGTACCTTTGGATGGTGCTTATAATTTTGATAATGGCTCTTCGACTTATGGAAGTATTTTTAGAGACTATGATGGAGCTTTCATAAAATATTTCTTCAGCAAAAGTGTAGTCCCTTAGAAGGGGTATTGTTCTTGCTCGCGACCTTCGTCTCATGAAAGTAGTGTTTGAAACTGTTTCGGACCGGCTACAAAGCCCAAATAGGAAGTTTCAATTCTCAGCTAGCTTTCGTTTTAATTAATGCAATCCTTATTCATAAAAAAAAAAAAAAAATGTTTATTTGATAAGATATTATTTTTTTTGGTAAAAATATTATCACTTTGAATAAGATATGATAGTGCATTTTATATCTTTAAAAAAAAGTACATAAAGAAATAGTAAAATAAATATATATTAACTATAAAATAAACCAAATCACTACTCTTTTTTACAAGAAAAAAATGCTACTTTTTATGATGTAAAACTGTCTATTATATTTAATTATTATTTATAATTTATTACCATAAAATAAAGTCTCTCTTTTAGACCAGTATCACCTGACGACGCTATATTCATTCCATTCTTATATTGTGTTTGAATTGAACTTATTTTAAGCTTAAAAAAAAATTGAGCTTATTTTGAGCTTATGCAAATAATTAAGCTTTTAAGTTAATTCATATAATCTTATTAACGAAAATTGTATATTCATAAGTTGTTTTTTCATAAACTACCTTAACAAATTTATAAATAATACATTAATTCTTATTTATTTGCATAAACTGCTCTGCATAAGCTCTAAAATAAGTCAATCCAAACGGGCCCTAAATAAAATTTAATTTATTTTTTTAATTATATTTTATCAACTTTTTTTAAAACCGGTGTACACAATTATAAAGACTAATTTCGACTCTTGTCAAACCAAAATAAACGACAAATCAAAATCATGTTGTTGTATGCAAGACAGACCATCAATTACGTCGCATCCAGGATAAAATGTTGCTTCCAGGATAAAACTAGTTCAACTCCAATTATGCGATTAACTATTGCATTGTAGACAACCGTTCGAGAATTACACAACTAAGATCACTCTTTTAATACTAAAACCATATGATCACTCTACTATGGTATTGTGACCATTCAAATACGGTGTTACCACCGTTTTAAATTTTAATATCTTCAAATGTCAATATGGTATTTCAACCACTCAAATATGGCGCTACCACCATTCTAATATATAACTTATGCAAGAATTGAAGAAGAATATATTTTTAAGATCATTCTTATTGTACCAAAAAAGAGGATTATGATCTTAAAATATTATTTATTTCGAAGGGACATAATCCAGAAAATGGACTATGCTCTTAAGACCATTATTAATTCTGAATGGACATCTAAAAAGTGTTTATGAACTTAAAAACACTCTTAATTTTAAAGGAACAAAAAAAAGAGATGAAGAGAAGAAAAATTCGTCGACACAAGTCAAATAGGGGAGGGAGAAGAAAATTATTCGAATTTCCAGAATACTTTTCCAGTGTATAGAATAAACTATGTGAGCTCTCTATTCTCAAATAGAGTTCCAAAATATATTGTACAAAAATATATTTATTTTTTTTGAAGAAATATTGTACAAAAATATATTATTGAGTGTCAAAATATATTTCATATCACATACCAAAATATTTTGTCAAAAAAAATCACATATCAAAATATATTAGATTACGTACCAAAATATTTCAAATTGTGCACCAAAATATTTCAGTTTACGTTCCAAAATATTTTAGCAAAATATATCAAATTGTGTATAAAAAATATATTATTAAGTGTCAAAATATATTTCAGCGTACCAAAATATAATAGATTGCATACCAAAATATTTCAGATTGTGCACCAAAATATTTCAGATTGAGTTCCAAAGTATTTTATCAAAATATTATTTAATTTAATATTTCCACTAGTGTTTTTGGTTCACATAATTATGCACCCTCTTAGAGGTGTATCTCCCACTATATAAACATTATGATAAAACTTCTACCTTTTTAAATTCACACTACTCTGCTCTATATGTACTCTCTATTGTGGTTTTTCTACCAAGTTTTTGAGTTTGGCTCATATAAAATGATTAGTTAGTAAAGTAATACGTCAATTGATATTTTATTCACATTAAAATATTGTTATGCATCTACATATAATATCAAAATTTTGGAAAATTTATTAGTTTTATTTTTAATACAAAAGGGCCAAAACTTACGGGAAAAAAGAAAAAGGAAGTCAAAAAAAAATAAAAATCAGAGCTACTAAGCGATGTAGGGATTGACGAAAACAGATCCTCTCCTGCCTTTCTCTCATGCCTTTTGTCCTACTCTTTGATCTGAACCATCCATCAATTAATTAGTGTTGTTGACTGTTATATTTGACTGAAATTAATGGTCCAAATCACGCAGCACCGTCATGCAGCAGCAGAGGATCTGGGACCAGGGATTGACACCTAGAAGAGCCTACTCATAGCAAATCAAAGATTTGATAAATTTGAGTTGAAACAGGGTGCTGGTTTTCTAGTCTAGTAATAGAAATAAAAAACCGGGTAGCACTTTAAAAAAAAAGGAAACATGTATTATTTTTCTATTGTTAAAAAGAAAAAATGCAATTCTTTTTTTAGAAGAAGAAGGCAATCCTTTAAATGCAAACATGTAAAGTAACACTATATTTATATGACTTCTAAATTTGTTTCTTTATTTCTTTTAATAAAATTTCTTCTTTGTGCTTAAAAAAGTGTTATATATCTTGGGATCGCGAAAATCACGGAATCGCAAAAATCATGGAGACACGCGCGTCAAACTTTCAAAACAAACGAGGAAATTCTGAGTTAATTTCAATGGCTTTGACGCAACATACATGTCAACGGCTAATGAATTTTTTTTTCGTTTTGCTTAGTGATAATATCTTTCGTTATATCAAGCAATTTCGATCGCAATATGTAATGATAATCTGCGATAGTTTTATACGAGAATTATAATGAAACACGCGTGTCAGACTTTCAAAACAAATGAGGAAATTCTCAGTTAATTTCAACAGTTTTGACGCAACACACGGGTCAACGGCTAATGAAATTTTTTCCGTTTTGCTTATTGATGATATCTTTTGCTATATCAAGCAATTTCCATCGCAATATGTAACGATAATCTGAGAAAGTTTTATACGAGAGTTATAATATGTTTGAATTTTTTTGCGGGTTTGATCAAATGACCGCGAACTACCGTGATTTTACAAAAATTAGATTTAAAATTTTAACAATATCATAGTATCACTGTGGTTTCAAAGATAAACTAGTTCAAACTTTAGAAAATAGAGTTTAGCTAATTTGGGAAAACAACCTTCCTTCCTCCTTTAAAAAAACCACAAATTCAAACCGCACACTGTTTTATTTAAAAAGAAAAGAATTATGAAATGTGCTTAACAGAAAAGTAAAAAGGCAAGGGTGTTAAACACTACTTATCTAAAATAAAATCGAGCAGATGAATTTTTTCTATGCTCATAGGCAGTTCCAACTCTATTCAACATCAAGAGGTGATTGTGTGCATTTTTCATATGATATAAGAGATTACATTGTTATATAGTTCATTATTTCATAGATTGACATCTATTGCAATTTCAGGTTGATAATTCATTTGCGCCAACAAATATTAGTTTGATGTAATTTTAATTGTTTTCATTTTTATTTGATTAGATATATAGAATATATGTTTTTTTTCTCACTAATCTTAAGACCAGAAACACAATATCAGTTTATCTTCTTCCTTGGCTCATATATTCATTATTTTTTTATTATGTATTTAAATATTGTTATATCAAGGGAAATTTTGAAGTTATGATAATATTAGTAAATATCAGATTAAATTGTTTATTTTATGGTAGATGTGAGTAATGAACAAGATTGAGTTCTGATTTTGTCAAAAAAAAAAAGAAAAAGATTGAGTTCTGATTATGAAGAATAATATATGCACAAAGAAAATCAAATATTATCTGAGATATTTTCTCCTAATGCCTCGCCTTGTATAATTATGATATAGATATGCATAAAAAATAAAACTATTCTCTACAATTTTTGTTGTCAAGAATTTCCTATTTGTTAGAAGTCCATGGTATTTTGGACAAAAATTCTCTATATCTCTCTATTTGTTCTTTCTCTCTTCATTCTAATCCCATGTTATCACAGTTTGACCTAAAATTACTATAACTTTTGCAGTCCAAGGATAGACAACCCTAAATCCTAGCATTTTCACTATTAAAAAAATTCAATATATGAGCTTGATTTTGATTTTATGGAGTTTCCAATGCAGAAATATTACAGAGAGCAAGTTGATTATCACATCCACCATACTCAATGAATAATAGTTTATCAATGGCATTACTTCGACCTTCATCTTTCATGCTCTTGTTGGTACGTCTTTATATTTGTGTTCGTGCTAATTTTCTTTATGTTCCTAAGCACTCTTTATTTTCTTCGATTTGATTTGTAAGAGAGATTAAGAAACAATTGAGATTTGTTATCGATGTCTTCAACCAGAAGTATACATAGCTACACATAAATTTACGATATTATTTGTTGTGTTATTGTAGGCATATGGTGCACTGATAGTCCTTGCTTCATTGACACCATGCTGGTATCTCATGGTCACACATATTGAGAAAAGTGTGAATTTGCACTCAGCAAATATTGTGTCACATTTGCAATCAGAAATTGAGTACTCAGCTGAACTATTGCAACCAATGAAATCATCATCAACAAATTTATCTACATTATTGAGTTCAACCCTTAATTCTACTAATATCACTTTCTCTGATGTTCACACCAAGGTATACCCACTTCTTGTATAATTTCCCTTCAAAACCATATATATTTTGTTTGATTATTTTTTATTACCGAACTATCGTGGTTGATGTGGTAAGTAGTTAGAGATCGCGAAGGAAATTTACTTTTTTTTAAAAGAAAACTCTTAAATATACGTGAGATTCGCAAAGGAATTAAGTTTTCGCGTCCGCGCGAAAAGAAAAAAAAAAATCTTTGTAGCTTTAATGGTTTAATATATTTGCACTTTGTAGGTGGCTCCGTTATTATTTCAAGCATTGAAGACAATTCCTCACTTGACACAAATCTCATACATAGGAAAGGAAGGTCTTTTTTTCACACACTACAATGATGGTGATCAAGTTCTAGCAATGTACTCTAACTCATCTAGTGGGGGTGCTTCAAATAAAACCATATACTATATCCAACCTGTGAACCATGACACTGGAATGGTTTTTGGGGAAGCCATAATATTTAACAACACTATCAATATTGATGCAAGTTGGATAAATGGAACAAATAATATTTCACATGAATTTGCATCATTGGGAACAAAGTTGAACAATGTTAGTGATCTTTTGTTCATGAATTCAGCTAAAATCAACAGAATAGGAGGGATCTCTCTTGGATTTTCGACGAAAGCAATAACCGATTATATCACTCGCATTGTCGATCGTCAAGGGACAAAATCATATTTGGCTACCAAAGATGGAAAAGTTATTGTAAAAGGAATTCAAAATATTCGTTTGATGATTTTTAATGATAGTGTTTCAATACAAGATGTTAATGGTAATGGAGATCTAATAAGGAATGAGGGAGCTGTATCTTGCAAGGATCAAGCTGTTGGTTCTAGTTTGAATATTCATGATACTCAATATTTGATTCATTGCTACCCCATTGATATTATGGGAATAGAATCGGTACGTTTTTATATTTTTTGCATATTAGTTTGTTTGATTATGATGCAATTTTTTTCAATTGATTCCAATAGTAGTATATTAACTAACTAATAAAATAAAAGACTGTACTTTTGTACCCGAAAATACAAGTAGTGTTTTGTACCTAAAAAATAATATTACTACTTTCACAATACTATTTGCATATTAGTAACATATGACTCACTTTAATATTTTTATACTATTTTCACAAAACATCTCTCTTGGTCTTGTATCTTATAATTGTTTTCTATTTTTTTTTATGCTACATTTTTTTCATTCTATTTCATTATATATTTAAATACATAGTACCATTTATAAACACATTCCATAAAAATAAAAAATAAAAAAAACTCAAATACACACTGTTTACAACATTTATTTTAGATAAGTGTTAGCAACATTATTTCTAACTCATACGTGAAATTGATGTGGTCCGATAATTTGAAAATTTAATATGTGGTAGCACTTTTTTTTTTTTTGAATAAATATATGGTAACACATGAATTTCACTAAATAAGAAAGTGAACATTATGTTTTTTTGTCGAACATAACCTTAATATTTTTAATTCAAAGAAGAAGAAAAATAATCAAATAATAATGACTTCAATTAACATGTGTTTAATTATCCAAATAAATGTCATGTATGTTTATTAACATGTAACTGAATATTTTTGTTATCTCTAACTAATTTTATTAAATGTCAGGTGCATGTGTTAGCTGTCCCACAAAATGGATCTCTCATCTTTAATCCAAGTCATAAACAAAAGGGTTTGACACTCTTGATTGTAATGATGGTGATGATATTTATTGCTATCTTGAGTTTTCTATTTCTAAATGTTGGTGTGACAAAGAGAGAAATGCATTTGTGTACATCACTCATACAACAAAAGGAAGCCACAGAACAAGCTGAGAGAAAGAATATGAATAAGAGCCTTGCTTTTGCTACTGCTAGCCATGATCTTCGTGCTTATCTTGCAGGCCTTATTGGTTTGATTGAAATGTCCTCTAAATTAGTTGTTACTAATTCACAATTGGACACCAATTTGAAACCACTTTCAGAATTGGAGACCAATTTAAAACAAATGGATAATTGTGCCCAAGATTTGCTAGGTAAATCATCATAGTGCTATACCATAATTGAATTTAAATAAATTATTGTTGTTCCGCGATATACTATTTAGTACAAAATGTTGTTAACGAGCGGCTATAATGGCATCATTAATTCATTTTTATTTTGTTACAATCTTAGGACTGTTAAATTCTATACTTGACACAAGCAAGATTGAGGCAGGAAAAATGCAACTAGAGGAAGAGGAATTTGATTTATCCTCTCTCCTTGAGGATGTAGTTGATTTGTACCATCCAATGGCAATGAAGAAAGGTGTAGAAGTTGTATTGGACCCTTGTAATGGCTCAGTGATCAAACATTCACGTGTGAAAGGTGATAGGAGAAAATTGAAGCAAATTTTGTGCAACTTACTGAGCAATGCTGTTAAATTTACTGATGAAGGGCACATAACAGTTAGAGCATGGACTCAGAAGGCCAAACTGCAAAACTCAAGAACCAAGACTAATCACAAGAGTGTTATGAAACCTTTGTCTTGGTTGTTTAATAAGAAAGACAAAGAATGTGAAGACATAGAAGCTGTGAATTCAGTCCAACAAGATCCATGTCTTATGGATTTTGTATTTGAAGTGGATGATACAGGGAAAGGAATTCCTAAAGAGAATCACAAGTCAGTGTTTGAGAATTATGTTCAAGTCAAAGAGAATTCGGTTGGCCAAGTAGGAACTGGCTTGGGACTTGGAATTGTGCAGTCATTGGTAAGCATGTTTTTGTAATCTATTATTCTCAAATAATTGTGAGAAAATTTTGAGTTTATTATACTTCACTTAGTTGTCAATTCATTTAGAGGTCATACTAAATTGAATACAATCTGTTAGAGAGCCCGGGGAGAGTCGGGAGCAATGTTGGGTGAATGCTCTAGGACCATAAGAGAGAGACACGTCCACATCTCAATATGTGTCACCTCTCTTATATATCAAACATTTTACTCATTTATAGACGATGAGAGTCTTAACCACTCGTACATTTAACCCATATATAGGTGACATGAGACTTAACCACTCACACTTAAAACCCAACAATCTCCCTCTCAGGCGAGTTTCCACCTCCTATACTTGATCCAAACACTAGAAGTATCCCACTTCCACTCTTCCACCAAGCCGAACCAGGGCATTGATACCACTTGTTGGACAATCTGGGGGAGCCCCATAAACCCAACATTCTCCCCTCAACTGAGTTCCCACCTCCTATACTTGATCCAAACACTAGAATCCCACTTCCACTCTTCCACCAAGATGAACCAGAGCACTGATACCACTTGTTGGGGAGCTTGGGGGAGCGTCGAGAGCAACAATGGACCAATGTTCCATAACCTCAAGAGACGCAGACACCATATCTCCACCCAAAACCTTAAGACGTTAGGTATATGGGTCACCTCTCTTACATATCCAACATTTTATACCTACTCATAGGCGATGTGAGACTTGATCACTCCTACTAGAAACCCAACACAATCAATATGATTCTCTAATACGTATCTGTTTGAATATTGAATCTCAATTTATAACGATGAATCATGATGAACCTTGATTCATTCTAATGAATCATTAATAAACTTAATGTAGTCAACAACTTTTTGGTCAATTTTGTATAATCAATCACTTCTCCTTTGTCTTATAATATATGACTTGAATCTTGAATTATTTTGAAGTTCATATATGATATAAAAAGGTTAGCTTATAATTTTGTTATGTCACTTGTTTTTTATTTAAAAATAAAAATAAGATTTGATTAAAAATTAGAAAACAATATCTTCCATTTCATGATTTGAATCTTAACAGTATGCATGCATTATTAGTTCTCCCTTTTAGTTGTAAAAAAAATCATTTAATAAAAATGTCAAATGGTTTTTTCTAGGTACGTTTGATGCATGGAGACATTGGTATTGTGGACAAGGAAGTTGGCAAAAGAGGAACATGCTTCAAGTTCAATGTGCTTCTCACCTTATGTGAGAATGAGACAGTGAATTATGAGTATGGATCAACCTCAGGTGACAAAAACCTAACTCTAGAGAAAAAACTAACAATTCGCACTGCTAGTTCTGGTTCAAGCATTTGTTCTCTTAGTCCAAAATTCCATGTTAGCCCCTCTCATAGGTCTGAGCCTTCACATGTTATTCTTTATATTACTGATGAGGAAAGAAGAAGAACTTCGCAGTTGTTCATGGAGAGCTTAGGGATTAAAGTCAAGGTTGTGAAGAGTAGAAATCATCTAATTCATACTCTCAAGAAGATCAAAAAACAAAGAGGTGACCAATTCAGTGATGAAAGTTCACCAGAGTCTTCAGAGACGAGTTCTAGGTGTACATCTTATAACTCTTCTTGTAGTAGAAGAGTTCCTTTCAGAGCAATGGATCATGGAAATGAATATCTATCTTCAATGTTCAAGAAGAAAAACAATGGAGCTGCACCAAGTTTTGTTTTGATTATCATTGATGCAAATGCAGGACCATTTTCTAAGCTTTGTAAGATTGTGACAAACTTCAAGAAAGATCTTCTCAATCCTAGTAAAGTTGTTTGGTTGGAAAAGCCTTTTGAGAGTAGTGTTGATTTCCGAGCAATTGATCAAGATGATATTGTGATATCAAAACCATTTCATGGTAGTAGATTGTTCCAAGTCATTAAGCTTCTTCCTGAGTTTGGTGGTAATTGGATAAGCAATTCTAGTAAATCAAGGAATGAAGTTAGATCACAAGTACCTTCCAATGATGAAAGTGTGTGTCTAAGTGTGGAACAATGTTGGAAGGGGACACAAAAATCCTATGTTAATATGGGAAGAAAAGGTTCTGTCCATCAAGGTGAAATAGAAGAATGTGGAGAATCAAGCAATTCTAAACCATTAAGTGGTAAAAAGTTTTTGGTTGTTGATGATAGTTCAATGTTGAGAAAGATTTGTATGGCTACTTTGAGATCTCTTGGTGTGACTACTATTGACCAATGTGAGAATGGTGAAGAGGCTGTGAGAACTGTTCAAGAGGGTTTAATCAAGGATTTTACTAATCCTCCTTATGATTATATCTTAATGGATTGTCAGGTAAATGATTATTGAATATAATTTATTTTTCATTGCAATATATATATAACTTTAGCTTATATTTTGGTGAATGTGCTTAACTTTTCCACAATGAATTGGACAGATGCCAGTGAAGGATGGGTTTGAGGCAACAAGGGAGATAAGAGAGATGGAGAAACACTATGGTCTTCACATTTCCATCATTGCATTATCTGCTGAAATTGACAAACTGACCACAGAGACTGGAATGGACTTCCACATAACCAAACCTATCAAGAAAGAGCATTTACTCAAAGCTATTACATACATAGAAAATAGTGATATCATATAAGGGTTTTCTTTTTTTATATAATCTCTAGGATAAAGAACATTTTGGCTTTCTTCTTTTTTTTTTTTTGTTTTTTTATAAGGAAGGGTTTCCTTTGTAAAACTACAGAATTAGGATGATTTACTTCAAAAAGTTGCAATGATATAACTTCTAATTCATCAAGTTATGAATTATAGAAATAAATTCTACTATTATGATTATCGTTTCCTCTATATATTTTTATGTACATTTTGATTTTGAGTGTCTTGTATTACCAATCAATTGATGTCACAATTACCCTTAAATCTCTCCACTCCATCATTATTATATTCACTATCTTTACATTATTCTTGAAAATTCCTCTTCTCTTCCATGCTCCACCTCAATCTCATCCTACTTGATTTGATTTTCAATATCACATTCAAAACAAGGTAATCACTCTTATTTGCTGACAAATGTCACACTTGCCATAATACTTACCTTGTTTTATTATATTGTATGTGACTTTTTTCAAAAAATATACGATATTACTATTAATTTTATAATTTATACCAAATTTATTTTAAGCGTGTAATAATTTATGTCATATAACTGAAATATACACTACTTTTGCGTGTGAGAGATGTATTTTTTTTTATAAATTCATTTATAATTTAATTTAAATTAATTCTTTATTAATATTTTACAAATACTTTAACTCCGTGCTTAAAAAGGATATCATACTAGCTTTTTTTTTTTTTTTTATCTATTTGTAAATATGCATTCGGATGAAAATTCATGGATGTACTCAATCAAACTACTTTCTTTTTAAAATGGTTCGTCTTCTTCTTGCGCTCACTTATTAGGATTTATCTTCTCTATATTTTGTTTCTCAATGAAAGAGAGTTCTCTCCTTCATTTAGTTTGGTTTATTGCTTTTTTACTCTCTTTTTGACGAGTATTGCTCTTTTACTTGGTTGGTTAAATGGTAATTAGCAAGGATATTTTTGGTACGATTTGATTTAATTTTGTTTCTAAAATTTACCCGAACTGTAAGATAAAAAAAAAATTTACTTCGATATAGTTCGGTTGCCTTTTAAAAAAAATGAAACAAACCAACGTAGTTTGGTTTGGTTCTAGATTAACATAAGTTACATAAAGATATAATTTATTTTAGGTTTTTACTTTTAAAGAAGAGGAATGTATAGTATTATAACATAGCAAAAAAGAACGGGAGGGTAATTCAAGTGAGGAGGGAGTGTATTTACTCTTAGGAAAAATCCTAAGATAGATTGTACCATTGCAAATTTTAATATTGAGATTATATCAATAAACTATAAATCTAATCTTCACTATTATTTTATCCTTGGAAAATTCTATTCATCTTCATTATAGCCAAATTCTATTAGGATTACAACAAACTTCTATTAATAGAGGCACAAATAAGTGTTGAGTTACATTATCCATGTAATTCAATTTCTAGCAAGTGGTGCTACGTAGATAAATGCAAATAAGAATGGATCAGAGAATCAAACATCAGTGTGCAATCAGTATTGATGTCAAAAATTTATGATATTTGGAGAAACATTAAACAAACAGCTTACATAATCCGTAAAAAGTAGTATCCATAACAATGCTGAAATTTAAGCTACCGATTCAAGAAACATATCAAACTACACTCAACAAAATTTAGAACTTGTGCTTAAGAATGGCCTGATCTCACTAAACAATTGCCTGGGACTTGTTTAGGATCACACCTTCATATTTAACTTGGAACCACTTCATGGCATCATCTTTTGTGACACGATGTTGGATTCCAACTCTTGCCTTGCACCTACGACGACGTCCCACACGATAACCAGGACGCTCCAAGACAACAAAGAAATCCATTCCGTAAATACCGGTGGAAGGATCATACCTGAAGCATAATTTTAAACATCAATATGGTAAAAAACAATCATGCTTTGAAACATAAGAAAACAACAAACAAAAAAATTACAAAGGAAAAGGAATTGGTACAGACAGCAGATTGAATTCCTAATTTTTCTTTCAAATTAAAAGAGACAATTGCTTTTCTGACATACAAAACTTCATATTAACACATGGAAATGACGTTTTTACCCCGGCAGTAGTTAACTATCATTGGATTTATCCGGCGGTAATTAATTACCGTTCCAAGTATACAACACAAAAAAAAAAATGCTACAGCGGTAGTTAACTACCGTGGAGCATGTATATTGATTTTTCCAGTCAGAGATAGCCTTGTTACCTTATGGCCTCAATTAATGGCAGCCCAAAGGAGGAGACACGTCCCTTGTGTTGTAAGTTTTTATGATATGAATTTAATTTTTATGGTAAAAGTTTGTTTTATATTGTCAACACGTTAAACTCAATCATAATCAACACAAATTGAAATGAAATGATATTAACTCTGTATACTTGATTTGGCAAAACGCAGAATGATGAAGTAGCAACCTTGTGGCTAAACAACGATAACAACCTTGTGGCTAAACGCAGAATCAATATACATGCTCCACTGTAGTTAACTACCGCTTGAGCTTTTTTTTTTTTTTTGTGCTGTATACTTGGAATGGTAGTTAACTACCGCCGGGGTAAAAACGTCATTTCCATGTGTTATTATGAAGTTTTGTATGTCAGAAAAGCAACTTTCATTAAAAGATTGCATAAGATAAACGACAATTGAACTGAGGTAGAGCTAGTTAGGATAAAAAAATCAAAAATTATACAAAAGAATGAAAGAAATGACTTTGCAATAATCATGAGTATTCTAACAAATAACTTCATAAATAGAACTGTTTTTTCGGCTTACTTGATTCCCAAATCAATATGTTCCTGAATACCGAAGCCAAAACACCCGGTATCACTGAAGTTTCTCCTCAACAGCTCATATTCCTTGACCTTCAATCCGCTCTCCAAAAGCTGCATTGCCTTGTCGCCTCTAACAGTGACATAGCATGCAATCTTTTCATTCCTTCTAATACCAAAGGAACGGACAGTATACCTAGCTGTAATAAGCACAAGAGCGAAAGAAGATCAAATCAGGACACAACCACAACTCAAAATATCCAATACACATGTAAACTATGTCATGGACACAACTGCCATATTTAATCTAGTCTGCGAGTCCTAAATGATGAAAAATTGACACGAAACCTTGAATTATGTATTTCAAAGGGTAACAGAATGCAGAAGACGGGCCATAGCGGACGGCCAAAAACTCTATTTTAAGCTAAAATTGCATTGCCATTCTTCACAAATTGGCCATAGCCGATGGCCAAAAAAAAACTCCACCGCAATCTTCCATGGCCATTATTTGATAACACTAGTATTTTGTCAATCGAAATAGTTACAACACAGTTTATCTTTGATACTAAGTGCAGGTATGAAGTAACTTCTTCATTATGGGAATTTGTCAATTAAAATAAGTTAATGTTCTTTGGTTATAAAAATGAGGAGTACTGTGGACACTCTCTAACACTCTCTCTAACACCCACTTTCTTATTGGATGGAATCTATGTGGGTACCACACATTGGAAATGGATCCCACATAGTGGTGAGACTCGCATGGGTTTGCCAAATAGGAGAGTGAGTGTTAGAGAGAGTGCTAGAAAGAGAATGTTTCTATCATTTCTCTATAAAAATATATGCATACGCTTATAGGTGCGCAAGCAAAATATATGTATAAGCTTAGAAGCATGTAGGTGTTTCTAGCTTTGGAAAAAATGAAATGCAGAAGCTAGTTTCAATTTACATGAGAAGTTTTTGGTTAAAACCTAAAAAAACAAACAATTAATAACTTAAGCAAATATTGCTACAGAATAATTATGTTTTTTAGACTCGGCAATAAGAATATATAAAAAAAAAATTGAATACTATAAAAATAATACATGTACAGAACTGGTCTACTAGTTTTTCAAATTGATATCAAATTACATGCTAAACACAATAGGAATATAAAAATCAAATAATAGGAAGAAAAATATATAAAATACAAATGAAATTATAAAAAGTACCTTTGGAGAAAACAGGTGTTTGGCCACTTAACTGTTCAAGAACCTACGAGAAACAGAAAACAGGTTAGTAATGAAATTGAAAGGAAGGAATTGAGAGTATGTGAAAATGATACTGAGAAATACCTTTGCAGCTCTGGTGAGACGATCTCCACTTTCACCGACGGAGATGTTGAGGACGAGTTTTTGCACTTTGATTTCCCTCATTGGATTCGACAGTTTCTTCTCTGAAGCCTATCATTATCATGATTTGTCAATTTTATCCCATTTTAATATTGAACAAACAAGAATCGAACCATGCAATGGATGAGTAAATTTTGTGGGATTTCATCGTTGATTACCACATTTTAAACAAACAGATTGAAAATTATTCTTTTGTGCATCATGAATGTTATGACAGTTTCAAATTGAAATACATAGACTAGTATGTTCCAAGTTCGACCATCAAAAACATCTTAGATACTGGTAAAAGTTGATGAACATAACAGGGGTCTACTAAGTTTGAGCTTATCTACAGGCGTAATCACTTGAGAGATTTTCTGACAGAACAAACTTATTGAAACAGTTTATGATATGTTCATAACCTATTTCAGCTCATGAAAACAGCTTATAGCTTTTACGAAAAAGTTTGACTTCATTCTATTTTTCATTATAAAAATAGCTACAGCTTATAGTTTAATTTCATAAGCCCTTAATTAAACTATTTATAAAAACATTGCCTCAAATCAAAAACTCATTGAATATTTAAAATTACATGTTATAATGAGATCAAAAATTATGTTGCTTCTAGTAATAGGACTCAGAATAGCATTAGTGTCACATACGAAATGAATCTGAAAAAAAGTTTGAAACCCTAAAAAATGATGAAATTACACAAATTAGATTAGATTAAATTGAATAGAAAAAGAGAAAAAAACTAATCTGACTATTACTACATAGAGCGGAAAAATGAAGAGAAACAAAAGAGAATCGGTTTTACCATTTGGAATGAATCGTTGTTCTGACAGAAACGAAACAGAACGGCGCGAATGGAATGAAAGAGGGAGATGATGGTGTATACATACACTAGTCACTAGGGTTTTGTGCTTTTAAGACAAGCAATTGACAACTATACCCTCCCGTCACCTCTCCCTTTTTTCACAATTATTAGACGGACGGGGAACATATTAGAGGTTAAAATTGTCAAACAACATAAGATTGAGCAAGGTCAAGTCTAGATAGAATCATGAAAAGAATTTAGTATATATTTGGTATCACATCGCGTATAAGAATCACGGTAAATGACCATGATTTTTTAATTGTAGCTTTGCAATTTCATTCATGCAAATCAACTTAAGCATAATTAAAAACAATAAAAGACATTTGCCTTAGCAAAGTACTTAGTTTTTTGCATGCATTTTTTTATACAATGTCAATCCTTTCAAAATGACGTTCAAAAGAAACATTAAATCAAGGTTAATAGTAAAAGCATAAAATATTAAAATGCATTGAGATAGAAAACCCAATCACTTGACAAAAAAAATGAAAAATAATTTCTAGAATGAGTACTACTTCTAGTTCTATTATTACAACAAAACTACTGCATCAAACAACAAAACTACATCAAAAGAAAGCATTGGAGCTAACTGCCAGAGTCACCACTCTTTACAACAAGACTGCTTCTTTTTCCATCCTATGAGTTTCTTGTGTGCCCTATGCAATTCGGATTATAGAATTCAAACGGCATAAACACCCCAAGAAAACCTCAAAAAACATGTTGAAACATTTCACAATTTTAAAATCCGAATAAGGCGCACGAAAAACTCAGAGTGGTAAACGTAACAGCCTTAATACAATAGGTTGGAACTCTTGTGACCTTGTTTCATTCTTATATAGTTTGTTCAAAGCTTCTTGAATTTTCATTAGCTAAAATTTGCTATATTATCCCAAGTTACTATGGTCTCCTAGTATTAGTGTTAAGCTAGAAGAATAACAAGGAGCAGCCGGTATATAAAACAGATTGCAAGATCTAGAAATCTAGAAGAATAACAAAAAGATATTGTTTTCAAACATTCTTATATCACCTTTATGAGAAACATAGGCCAATCTTATCCAATTGTCAAAAAATAAATAGCCAGGAATATCCATAAAATAAAAAGCGTTCCTCTGGATAATAGGATCAATACAGACACCAAATACTAGGCATATAAATCAGTCAGAGTTTGCGTTCCTATTGTCATCTAATCTAAAGATGTTAGTTAATACACATACATCAAGGGCCAATATTACCAACTAATAAACCCAACCTACACTTTATATACAAGCAGAAGTTACATCATTGTAGTTCATTGATGGATCAACTTTGTTCTTTATAAGGTGTCCAAATCAATTTGCTAACATCAACGTCGAGACCTCCTCTGCCAGCTGCTTTGAGATGGCGATCCAAAACTTTTGGATCTGCACAAATGACATGCTGTCCTTTCCTGTATTGAATCAGTTCTAGGCTTTGAAGAGTTGTCAATATATCTTCGGCTTTAATGGCAGTCATATCACTCAGCTCCTGCCAAAAAAAAAAAGACAGCTTCGTCAATAGCCATAGCATTGAAGAGTAGAAAGAGCCTATAAATAAACTCTCAAAATATAAGCACTTAATTAAGTTGTTATCAAAACCTCCCATATATCCCAGCAAGTAAAATATTAAAAACATCAAAAAACCACATTGATCAACACAAAAAATAAGTAGAGGCCAAAAACTCAAATGAGCTTTATTTGTAGGCATATAAACTTGAATTTGCCATTGCCAAACACTAAAAGAAAAAAATAGAAGAGGCTTACCTTGATAGAAATGTTTCCCTTATGCTTTTTCAGAATGTCCAAAAGAACCCTGGTCCAATATCCTCTGTAGCTTAGCAGTCCAAGGTCTGAAAGGGGTCTTTCAGGTGTACCAACTTTTCCCTCCTTCTTCGAAAGTTCATATGCTGTCCAATGTTTGAAATCATAATGAATTTTACTTGAACTGTCACATATAACTAACAAATATGAAGAGGACTATTTTTCAGAAGGAGAGCTTACAGAAAGCAATTAGAAACTTCCCATAGCCTTTCCTTTGGTAAGGTGGGAGGGTAAGGATACATGCCAAATTGTAGGATTCCTCAGAATGTTTTTCCTTTATGATAAAAAAGTAATCAGTATCAATAAGGTTGTCAATAATGTCAAACAAATAATGAATAAACTATTACTGTAACCAATAGAATTATGGAGATTGAAGACAAATTATATTCAAATTAGTTCATTTTTCATATTACAACCATCATTAATGTCGGTCAAAACAACTTAGCTCATAAAGTAACACTCCTAGATAAATAAAATTATAGTAACACGACATGATAATTGGCCCTGCTACTTCAAAGACTACTAGTACAAATAAAACAGTTCAATGGGCTTGTTAGATGTAAAAAAAATTAAAAAATTACACAAAAACAGTAAAAATATGTTGTATTACCTTGGAAAAATATCCAACCATGTGGCATCCTCTTTCATCACATTCACACAAAACATAGAACAGAAACAGGTCAACATCATAATAAAGGGTCTTGTGATCGAGAAATAACTTGGCCAAATAACAAAGATTCTGGCCATAAACCTTGTTCTTCTTGCCATCAACCTGTTTCCAGACATATAGTAATAAATAATTAAAAACAGTAGCAAAATTCAAAGTACACACTGATTCTCTTGCACTTTCCAATTTCCTGCCAGACAACGCAGCATTCTCAAAACTCGGTTATCATTACCTCCCAAAACTCATTTCATTAAAAAAAAAAATCTTTCAATACTTAGGATACCAGAAGATTTAATCATTTAAATTTGGAATATGGGTATCAAGTTTCTCAACAAATATTTTAGTAATTTTAAAATCCTTTTGCACCTAAAAACCATACATCAAGGTAGAAAGAATATATATATATATATATATATATATATATATATATATATGTATGTATATATATATAATACGAAAGTAAATATGAAGGTAGAGATGATGAGCATTTGGAGAAGGAAAAACATCTCATTTAGTTTGCACTTCTACAGATTTGTAAATGTCTGTTACTTCATCAATAACCAAGATAACAACAAAGATTGTTTCATGTACATACACCAGGCATTCATGATACATGATAATTTATGGAAAAGTGAGACAAGAAAGTGACAATTCATTTCAATCTCCAAAATTAAACATAATGGAAGACGGTGGCATCTGACAACACAAGAAAATAATAAAGCAGGAACTTGTATTAATGAAAATAGCATTAGAGTTAAAAATGTACCTCAAACATTGACAATGTACTGCTTCTGTATATCTCATCACCAGGGGGATGCTTAAGATCACATTTTTTCTGAGTGAACAGGAAGGCACAGAAAATGGTGTATCAGCATTCAGTACATAAAACTAGGACATTTTTCTGAAGACATTTTTTAGTCCTTTGGGGAGGATGGAAGAAACAGCAATAACGTCATTCAATAGACCATTTCATATGACCCACTAGTCCAGTACCCTTCTATTAACTCCAACTGTTCCAGAAAATAATGAATTTGATTCACCAAAAAGTTCATTTTCAAATAAATAAAAACATTAATAAATTTTAAAGATTAAATTATTGGTCATAAAGATAAGTATAGAAAACTGCAGCATATAGTTAGCTTATTTACAATCACATAGGGCTACAACAGATAGAAGCATGACAGGAACATATAAGATAAATAATAACTCAGTCATATAGGGACCATAAGGAGGACAACTACAGTAAAATTGATAATGGTAAAACATAATGAAAGAAACAACTATTTTCCACATAAAAGTTTACTGCCTTAGTGTTTTAAAATAACAACTATCCATGAAACCAACCCATCTAGTTGAATACATTGGTTGCCATTGTTGCCATTGATGTATGATGTATCATCACCCAAGATTATAAGTAGAAATATAAGAACAAAAAACAAATTTTACGATTGCAAGGGAACAATTTCACAAATAGGCATATAATTAACATAACCTTTATGTTCCAATTAACAATTATCATAAAAACAATTTTCAAAGCAACAATTGTAAAAACTGCAAAATGACTGAAGAAAAAAGATAAGGGTGTTGCATGCAAAATACCAAAGACATCAGTCAAACGTAAATCATCTTCAAACAAGGATAGCACGGCAGAAAATAGCCGCTTTCTAAAATAAAGGGAAATGAAGGGGGGAAATGATTATTTCAAGCACCACTCACCATGTGCCTCTGAAGCTGCTCTTTGCGCTTCATGAAATTGAGGCAAAACTCACAGAAGAACAGCTTCAAACAGTCATTGTATTCTGATGGAAATGGGGAGAAGTACCACGTCTCAATCTCATATCTTCCAAGTTCAATAGTAACTATATTTTTCACTTTGGTAAACTCCTCATGTTCTCGCAAACTAGCAGCATCAAGCTCCTCATGGCCCTATAAATTTAAAAATAGAAATGTAAATTAGAAAATATAAGGAATACAGTACAGTTTGAGAAAGGAATAGCAGCCCATAGAGTACACTTGTTTCACATTCAAAAAAACATTCACAAGCATCAATTCCCAACTAAATAATATCACAATTACTTATTTCACGTGACTTCAATTTCATAATAAAAGCTTGGCAACTGACAAGTTATGCAATTAGAGCAGTGTGAACAATACTTGATTACCTCAAGTTAAAAACATTTATTTATTTTCAAGCCAAACTACAAATTACCTCAGGTTCAAATAGCAACTACCCGCACTTAAGCAAATGTAGAAAACAAGACTTAAAGATTCGAAATTTAGTATGTCCTCTTCCGTGTTTATTCCTGTCTACTAGCCCAGGTTCTGTTATAATTGAAAAGTAACCATTCAATACCTCTACATGTGTCTCATCGATCTTCCTCTTCTGGTGGCGTGTCATCTTCAAACCTAATGCCCCCTGGAAAATTACAAGTACAGCTTTTTAAATGAGTTTACTCACAAAGAGAATGCATGTTTTGAAATAAGAGGTAAACATAAATGAAAGCAAAGAATTTGAAGATATAATGATTACCTTCTCTTCCACTTTCTCATCAACAACTGCCTCCACAGATTCCAGATCAAGCTGGTCAAGTATCACCCACTCATCAAGCCTCCTATTGACTGCAAAAAAACAAAAAAAAAAAGATTAAAAAAATGACCAAAACAATTGAAATCTTCAGAAATAACAATTCACAAAGTTTAACACTATGTTTGTTCAAAGAAATGAAGAAAGAATGAAAATTAGGTACATACACTCAGTATAATGGACATAATACTCATAATCATTAGCTCCATATCCATGAACTCTCCTTCGTTCGATGACTTTGACAGGATGATACTTTCCATCCCTCCAACGGCACATCACGCGCGTCCCAACCTCCAACGGAACCACAGAAGATCTCCGCCGCTTCTCCAATTCGTACTCGGGTACCGAATCTGACGGCGGACCGCGTATGCCGCCATCGGTTAACGGTGATTTGCCGTAACCGTCGGCCGGAGTGGTGCCGTTTTCCCCGCTGATTGGTGCGTCGAGCGAACCCATGAAATGGTTTGCGTTTTTTTTTTGTTTGTTTAGATAAACAACTTAGTTGAAGCTAAGGTAAATAAATATGTCTTTATGTATTGATTTTAAGTTTGTTAATATAGTTTATGAAAAAAACAGTTTATAAAGGTATAATTTTTATTATTGAAAGCTAATGAATTAAATAAAAATTTATTTATTTGCATGAGTTCTTTTTTCATAAGCTCAATCCAAACGGAGCCTTATATATAGAAGAATTATGAAAACAAGCTTAAAAAACTTATGAAAATATATTATTATATGTCTTTATAAAATAGAGTAAATTACACTTCATTTCCTTCAAAGATGTTTGAATTACACTCTTCTTCCCTCTTATGTTAAAATATACACTCTCCTCCTTTAAAAAATAAAATTTATACTCACATCTCCTATAAGATGCTTGAATTACAACTCTCTTCTTAATAATTAAATATGCACTACACTTAACCACCATTTTTAAAAAAATAAATTTATTTCTCTATAGTTTAAATGTCAATGATAATTAAATTTTAATATTTTGGTATTAATTTTATAATTTAGAGTATAAAATTAACTTTTAAACAACCAAATCTTAGTATCTTTGGTAATTTTTCACATATTTAAATTTTATTTTGAGTTTTTTCATATTTTATAATAAGGTTTAAAACTATATCATAATGAAATTGTGGAAAAATAGCGAAAAAATATGTATTTAAATTTTGGTTATATTAAAATAGACTTGCAATACTATTTGTTTTCGAAGTATGTTAGATTATTTTTTTTTTTTAGATTATTAGAAATATAAAAAAAAATTATTGAGGGAGTAAAGTGTATATTTTAACATAGGAGGGGAGGAGAATGTAATTTATGCTTCTCTTAAGAGAGGAGATTGAAATGTTTTCTAATATGTTTTGAATAAGTGGGGAGGAGAGCGTATATATTAACATAAGAAGGGAGGGGAGTGTAATTCAAGTATGAGAGTGTAATTTACTCAATAAAATATTAAGAGTACATAAAAAAAACTCTTTAAAAATTAGTATCTATAATCAAATTTGATCCATATTTTTTCTTTCCCCTAGAAAAATCTATTTTTTGAAAAGCTAACAGGTTCTCATTTGATATTGTTTTTAGATTCTTATTTTTTTAAAAAAAATTGTAACAAACATATAGAATACTCTTAAAAGTTTATATAATTCAAAACACAAAATAATTTTAAAACTAGAAGGCACAAATTTGATAACTCAGGTTATTTAAAATTCATATTTGGTGATTAGCCCAATGTGTTTTTCCATTATAAATCTTAGAATCACAATATGATGGATTTTATATCTATTTTCTTTTGTTTTTTTTGTCTGAGGTAGCATAGTAGTTAGAATTCACCAACCTCGGCCCTTGCAGATAATAATGCATTGCCCTACCAACTGAGTTATGCTCACAAGACATCTATTTTCTTTTGTTAGTTTAACTATTTTCGTATTAGTGTTTTAAAAAGAACAAATAATCATTTTTGTCTCTGAATGTGTGATGAATTGTCACAATAATCTCTCAATTCTAAAATAGTTCATGATTATACATTACGTTAGTCAAAATAAACTCTAGTATTACAATGTTCCGCTAATATTGTCATGCTAATATTGTCATATTAGTCCTTCAATTAATATACTTACTGTCATTTCAGTCCCTATAAATATTTATTGTCATATCAATCCCTATAAAAAAAAAAGATTTACTATCAGCATTGAGGGACTATTTTGAAACGATTTTTTGTAAAAATGTATAAATTATTATAACAATCTTACCAGCAAAAAGTTGAAACTTGTTAACTAAAGATAAATTAAATATGAACTGTTAAGGTGCAAATGCTTAAAATTCATATTTAATCCATCATTGGTTAAAATCATCTAAGATTTTGGGAGATTTATGTAATGGCATAAACAAGACTGCAGAAAATCATTCAAAGATTAGAATGTTACACAAGAGTTGGCATAAAAGAAAATATAAAAAATGCTATCGGAAAACATTTGAAAAACTATTGTTTGAAAAAAATGTTAAATACGATGTATTTATAGGCATCAAGGACTTATGAAACCCTTATTTGTAAATGTATAAGATAATAATACAAGATTACCATGCACTTGAACCCATATGAATTGCTCCACTGTCCAACAGATGCATCAATCTCAAACTCAAAGTAACTTGAATACAATGACAAGTAGAAATTGAATGATTTTATTGCTTCGAAAATATTTTTCTATTGAAACTTAGGATGCTAAAACCACCAAGTCCAACACTTTGAGATTTGAAACCACCATTATAAAGCCGATTAGCCATGTACTGAACTGAATACAACACTTTTTTTTTTTTTTATTGTAACTGAGTACAACAATTGTAGTATTCAAAAGGATGATCTGTATATATAATAATATACACAGGTAACAACTAATATTTACCACCACCTACGGCCTTGTGCATTCTACAAAACCATTGCATAAAGACCAATTAATTTTTCAAAATTGGATAAAAGAATGGAAACCAATGTTAGAAGAAACCTATATAACCCATTTTGGGCTTTCTATATCATTTCAAGTTTTCTTCCAAGCCATTCTGATATTCGCTCGACCTTGCGCACCAACTTACTATTTTTTGTAACTCTAAAGAAATCTTCAGCATTTGATAGCATTACCATGATATCATGCTTGACGCCTTCCACGTTCCGATAGTAGTCATTTTGTAACCTTAGCTGAATCAGGTCAGGATAAAATGGAACAGGAAACCTGTAGCACAAATCCAAAGACACATTATTAGAAGTTCGAAATTTAAACTGTCGCTTTATTGCTGTCATTTCTTTTTGCTTAATTTATTTTTCCAGAGAGAAATATGAATCAGATGAGTTTTGCCAAGTTGCAAACTTGTTTTAGTACCTGTTAGAAAACTCCGTCCTCTCAGCTACTTGGTTCAGTGCCTGGAAATCATACTTCTCCTGAATTAAGAGAGAGAAAATAATGAGGTTAACATCTGACTTCCTCCAGCCTCCCAAACTCCAAAAGTCGATTTCAAGATACATGTCACTCTTGTATTCTTGAAATAAAAAATGAATGGCAAACTTTTTCACACACACACACACTCACACACTAAACAAGCCTAATTTAAGGAGGAAAACAAGTAGGTTAGGAGAAAAGGAACTTCACGTCTACTCACCCTGTGGTATAATTTAGTGAAATAAGATAGCAGCTTATCTCTGATCTCATGATCAATGTAGGGGTGCTCCCATTGAACCTCAGGATCGTTTAGTTCCCAAGGACTATGAAAATGATCTTCTGTTGGATCAGTATCGTACTCAACCATAAACCTATCCCAAGGACTGTCGGGGAATTCATCAGATTTGGCCTTCAATGCAACGATTTGACCATACCACCAACTTCCACCTTTCCCGTCTTCATTCCGCCACCATACTCTACATCTTTCTTCTGGAGACCAATTTCTTTTAATGGCAGCATCATAGAATGTTTTCTCAATAACAAAATCGCAGAAGTTGATCAACTCAGGCAAAATTAATTTGAATGATTTTTGAAACGCACGTGAAGAAGGATCCACAAATTTAAGCCAGAGCTTGCAGCAGCTATCCCCAGAACCTGGGAGCTCCGCATACTCAAGCTTTTCAACCTTGCAAATTTCAACAGCCCTTAGTCCTTGAAATGATATCCATGGACCCGGTTCAGACGTCGTACACGACTCTACATATTCTTCATGACCCTGACAACAAAAAATGCTCAAGAATATATATAAACCAAGAAACATATTGCAGAAACTTGCATTCCAAAACAAGTAGATAGTATAATTTATAAGGAAAAAAATCATCACATAAACTACCTGTCTCAAGTATACAACTTTATCCCCAAGTTGAGGAATATAACGGTAACCCTCCTCATGCTCTTCTGACAGCATTAGCCATGATAGCTTTTTGATATGGTGATTTGGCATACTTCGAGTTAAAGTACCAAGATCATTGGCAATATATTCATCAGACCTGTTTCTAGCAGACCTTGTGCTTTGATGAAGTTCATCAGACACTTTGATAGAAGAATCTTCCCGACTGGATGTGCCCCTTGAACTTTGGCCCATTCGAATTTTAACCCTTGTGTTCAAAGCATTTGGCTCCTCAGAAGTTGTTTTCATCCTAATTGAACGTGGTCGACGAATAGAATCGCTGACAACATTAGATAAATCAACTCCTAAGCCGCGCTGATTGCTGTAAATGGAAGCATTTTCTCCCAGATCAAACCCAAAACCATTAGGATTTGGTTCCCTTTTATGTGATTTATTCCTTTCGTCGACATGATTATAACTTCTCTGGTCAAAATATGAATTCAGTAGCTGCGGGGAACTTGTACTAGTGCCACCTCCCCCTTTTAGTGCTTCTGTTAATCGATCAGGCCCTGTAAAAGCGGGATTTCCAGATATTGCATCACTTCTAGCACCAATTGAATCTGCCTTGGGAATTCCAACTTTCAGTTTGGAGGGATTTGCAATGTCTTCTGGAGGCTGCTTCTTTTTTATAATTATTTTTGTTGGTTTAAAGGGTGCTTTCATTTTGAGGTCACGAGTGTGGCTTGAATGAACAACTTCATTGTTTTCCTGTGAGTCCTCCGTGCATTTATCAGATCTAGATCGGCCTTTATCACCATCATTCAACCTATCATAACCAGATGCTATGGGGCCATCAGCAATCTGTTGATGGTTGTCCATCCCCCAAGATTCAAGCGATGAAAATTTAGCTGTATTATCAAAATCAGATAGCTCTATATTAACCATGCTACTGTCAGCCTCTAACTTGTTGGTCATATGTTCTGATTTCCTGCAAAACATGGTAGAAAAAACATTTGATTTTGAGTTTGAAGAAGTTACCAAATAACTAAAATGAAGCGGTGTCATAAATATATTTTTATTTTTAACACTTTTATCAGGCTTTGCATACCCAATGGCATTGAATTCAGGATGGCCATTAACTTCAGTATCAGTCAGCAAAGCATCCCCTGATCTTGGAAGTTCATATGTGTGTCTTCTCTGATCTGTGCGCCCCTCATGACATGTGGATGTATCCAGATAACTTGTAGCATTTTCATTTCTGTTGTGGCATTCCGGAAGGTTAGCATTAGTATCATCTGACATACCATTAGTGTCTGGGCACGTAAAACTTTTTTCTGGCGTAGTTTTTTGAACACATTCTAGGGGTTGGGGTCTAGAAGACTGAAATATGATATCAGCCTGATTCTCACATGCAAATCTTCTATCCTCTAAAGGCACATTCTTCCTAGAATCACGAAGTGATAACTTTAGAACCAGTCTCGGTCTACTTTCAAGATTTGCTTGAGATTCAGAATATGGAGGTGGACTGGATGCATCGGTAGACTCTTCCAATAGGGATTTTTTAAGTTCATCACGCTTATTATGAATTTTCCTCTCAGGTTCACTGAAATTTTCTGAATCTTGAAAACTGTCTGATGATTCATCATCAGAATCATCATCTTCCTCATCAGTTGATGTTTCGCCAATTTGAACGAACATATTACGAGCATTATGCGCAGCAGTTCTCTGAGGTCTCGATGTCTTAGCTTTGGAAGATTTCTTTTTTCTTGATTTTGAGTTTCCTTTGGATTTCTTAATTCTGTTATTTCCAGAAGTATTACCATTACACTCTTCCAAATTCCTTTTCCTAACACGCCTTCCAGAAGAAATCATTCCCTCAACCTGAGAAACACTACGATTAGATGACAAGTTATAATTAAAGATTAAACAAACAAAAATAAATACACTACTTACTCCAACACCATGGTTTGTCCTTCTTGATCTTCTAAAACCATCCCTATTATTAGAGTCACCTTCGCTGTATTCTAGATCACTAGAAGAGATGGCGCTAACAGCCCCTTGCTCGGCTGCACTAGAGTTATCCTCGTTCACATTGTATTCGGAGTCATTATCATCACTGACGTTGTCATGTTCTGGCTCCCAGAAGATGGAAGCATCCAAGAACTCTGGTTGTGGATCAAGCATTCCTTCTAAATCAACCAAAGGTATCTCCTGGAAATCCTGATCAACACTAAAAACTGGACCAACAGCATATTTTATCGATGAAGGATTCCATTCAATGCCAAGAGCACCGAGACGACGTTGCTGGAATTGACTCTGATAAGGTTCAGGATATGGCAGCATAGCTGGTAATTAAATTATTTATGGTTAGAGACATTTCCATCCAAATAAAGCAGCAAGAAATTAAGAATAATATCCACAACATACTAGAATCACATAGAGGTTCCTGAACGTGTCTTCGGTTTGGTGGAAGTTGAGTCTCCTACAGCAGTGTAACATCAGTTTAGATTTAGATTGTATGGAAACGCCAATAAATAGGCTTTAGATTTATCAATTCAACTATGATGGCAAAATAAAAAAGTAAAAAGAGCACAATGATGATTCCCAACCTGATCAAGAACATTTCCCTGAGCATCCCGAATGAGGGGTCGGTAATCACCAAGGAAAAACTGTCGTAAAAATCAAAGAGACAACGGCATAAATTAATTTGTTGTAGATACATCTCTCTCCCTCTCTCTATATATATCTATGTGTGTGTGCGTGTGCACTATTTGACCACCTGATCATATTTTGCATCCTTCTGAGACTCGCCTTGACCTGTACTCAGAAAATATATCTGTCCAGCATCATCCGAAAGCACGATTGATGTTCCATCCCTAAAATGAACACAAGTATATTTTCAACATTCTAATTAATGTTCAGAACTCTTGATTCATCAAAGATGGACACTATAAAGCATAAAATCTATGACATGGAACACTCATCATCGGCAAGGTGAGTGTAAAGCCTATAGAATTTCTTCATCAACACACATAGCAGCGAATATAATGTGATTATTTTAAACCAATCAATATACACATCAAAGAGGATCTCGACTGAGTAAATATCCAAGTTTATCTCTGAAGAGGGGTGCTAGCAACACACCCTTTCCAACACACACTCTTCTATTGATTGAAATTCAAATGGATTCCACTAAATCATTTAGGCCCCACATGAATTTAGTGGGACCCACATGAATATCAACCAAAAAAAGAGTACATTGATAGTATAATCCTTTCTTAAACAATAGCACTTTATTGACCTAGCTCCCACACTATCAATATTTCAAAATACTCTCTAGAATTGCAAAATGCTATCACGTTCGTCCATCTATCTGGATCTTTTATTAAATGCATATCTGACATTAGTAACTAGGTTTCATATTCATCTCTGACATTGCTAACTTAATTTAAGGGTTAACTATGTTTTTAGTCCCTAAAAATTCATGCGTTTTCAAGTTTAGTCTCTATTAAGTTTTAATTGAAATTTTAGTCCTCCATAATATTATTGTTTGTAAGAATAGTCCCTATTTCCAAAACTGTTGACAAAAATTGCATACTTTTAGTCCTCAAAATAGTCCCTATAAAATGAAAAATAGGGACTACCAAATTTTTTTGAGGGGTGAAACTTGAAAACTCGTGATACAAACGATAATATTTTTGTAGGGACTAAAATCATATTTAACCCATAATTTAATTATAGTCCCTGCAAATACAAACGGAGGGACGAACCTATTTTGCAATATCATATATCATTTTTTAATACTGATAATGTGGGGGACAAGGTTGATATAGTTCTACAATTTCAGGAACTAAGTTGGATATTTATTCGATCTTGACTGCACAAAGGTAGCTCACTGTTGGCATGGATCTACACAACTAGACTACTATTCATGACAACAGAGTAAGAATATTTGTTAGCCAAACTGATGAACAGGGGACAAGCTAGATATTTTATATGACAAGATTCATAATCATCACACATTTATTAAAGAGAGAAGCGACAGTTAAAGGTCTTTCTAAGATGAGAATGAGATATATCAAACATAGTCCAGTACAACAGAATTCATAAGTCTTCACATGGTATCAAAGCCAATGCGATTATGTGGTCAAGAGGTTACTACTTACAACCCTAATTGCAAGTTGAATTTATGCACAAGCTAGAGGGCCCATTCGGTTTAGATTTGTATAAGCATTCATATTATATTAGTGTTGGGATGCACTTTTTCCATTTTATGGAGTATACTCCATTTAATCCCTAAGTCAAAATCGTGTGAAAGCACCAGTAATGATGGTTGATTAAATGGAGTATGGTCCAATAGTTAGAGCTAGAGGAGTAACAAGGAAAAATATTTCAAATCATCAACAAAGATGTGGTAAATGGTCTATCTTTGGACCTAATAGATTGGTTGATCAATGCATATGCCCCCCTTTACCTACCTAGTGGGAAAGACATGGCTGTTGTTTACATCTAGAATCAATTCTATTTACCTAAATAGAAGAACAAAGTAACCAAACATGCTGGTTACTACTGAGCATCATTCCATTGCCACAAACATGTGTCTAGTAGGCCTTTGACCAAACAGCTCGAAGTGGGCTCATGAATTGCATGCATGAAGCTCAAAAGCTAGAGCTGCTTGCATGAAGGACAGTCTTAGATTGAAAAGAAAAAAATATATAAATCTTTGACTAACAAACTAAGCATATTTTCTTGACAGTATATCAATCAAAGTTATTACATGCAACCAATTTATAGTTACATAATCTCATTGCCAAAGACAAATCCCGCAATATGTGAAAGGAAAATACGGAAGAATTCATTAAGTATTACCGAAGTATGTAACAAATCAAAATTTCAGTGCATAAAAAGATAAAGATAAACACGGAAATCATTAAATGTATATTGTATAATAATAGGCAACTGAAATTTTCTATTAGTAACAACAATTATAAAACCACTTACGGAGAAAACTTCCCATCAACCAATCTAATGCGTCCAATTTCGTATGTTCGAATAGGTATGCCCTCCCATATCTAGAAAAAGAACATACCAAAAAGCATAAATTAGAAAATGTTTTACAACGAACATTATAATGTTTTTCATAAAACACCCAAAAAACAAATAATGTTTTACAAAGAACATGCTACCATATACCTAGAAAAAGAATATACCAAAAAGCATTAATTGATTTATGTTTTACAAAGAAATTGTTGGTACATGTTATTCAGGATCTAAAGATATACAAGAAGAGAAGCTTACATCCCACACAATGGTTCGACCATCATACCCAGCACTCATAGCTATCCGAGGGTTGAAAGGATGAACATCCAAAACATAAGACTGCCAACCAATGAAAACTCAGCATTCAGTAACATCACAATAGAACGATGAGTATCCAAATTTATACATAATTACACTATCTTACCCTCCCATAATAGAGGGTGGGAATCTTTTCTTCCCATGGAAATCAAAATAACTTGGAATAACTCCCCGTTTATCTCCATTTTATTTTTTATTTCTAAACTAAACAAATTTCAAAAAGATTCCTAGGAATATCAAATGCAATTGTGATTCTTTAGGATAAAAATATGCATTTACTTTGTATGGTTCTTAACTTAAAATACACTTTTTGTGGTTATAACAAACTTTGAGAAAATTATGGATTTGAAGAAATCATGGTTAGTTAGTTAAAGAACCATACGAAAGACATTTAGGGGAATGCACATTAATTTTGTCCGTTTCTTTAATAAAAATATATGTCGGGCAATCCCAAAAAGCCCACCACATAAGGTCGGGGCACTATTTTGAGAACCCATATTTAACCTGGGTTATTATCCTGGTCCAATAAAACCCAACCATTTTGGGCTGGCCCGAAGCCAGCCAGTCAGGTGGCCCATTTTACCACCTCTAGGAAGGACACAGAAAAGGGGGGAAGTAAGAGAGGACAGGGCTTACAGATTCAGTATGGCCGGTCAAAGAGTGCACTAAGCTGCCATCAACTGCATTCCAAACACATATTCTGCAATCTTTGAGATGAAAAGACAAGTCCTCAGCTAAAGCAAGCCTCCACTATGAAATAACTTAAATTATCTATAGAAAATATGGAAAGGTGCTGCTAAGTTGCAAATGAATGCAAAATCAAACAAATAAAGATGTATTATCATGACAATTATAAGAACATAATGATGATGAGTTATGTAATGTACAATGTCAATTGCATACTAAAACAAGGACACATGAAGCAATACAATGGGTTGCCATATAAGTGACAGCATCAACCAGTAATACAAATTTAGCAGAATATATATGACAGTGCCACTTGACAGCTTACGGAAAAATTGATTTTCAAACGGTGTACCCAAACAACCTTGATCCATGAACAACTAATTAGTTCTATAGCATGTTTATCTATAAATGGAAGTGGTAATAATTGACATATCGAGGACAAATCTGTAACAAAAATGGGTAGATGTTCTCAAAGAATGTGAAAAAAATAAAAATCAGATTGTAATAATCACAGTAGAAGTTTAACTTTGACTTTAGATTAAGGTGTCATCAATTTGACAACCTAAGTAATACAAAAAAAAAAAACGATATAATATAGTGGTGTAAATCCATACAAACACAACAAGCCTCTTTCCACTGATGTGATTGACTGTTTTGATCAAATAATATCACAATGCCCCGTTATATCTATTAATTTGAACAAGAACATTACCCATAATAGCTGCCAGTACAAAGCGGTTGTCTAGACTCCACACAATCATATTGACGCCGCGAGGAGTAGGTAGCAATCTCTTCCTTGGACCCCCTCTTGGAGGTTGAGGAGGCAGGGGTGGTGGTGGCACTTTTAGATGATATGCACGAATCCAACGTCCTACTTTTCCCTGAAATGGCATGCGGGCATGTCACAAAAATGCCCAAGGATTTGTGGAAAAGATATAATGGAGAAAAAATGTCTTCAAGGACGAAATAGACCATAGTTCAGTGGTAAAATACTATAAAGGAGCTCACATGAGATCTACGAGATCTTGGAACCCAAATAATTGCACTTCCATCGCGAGAGCAGGTAACTATGTTATCATGAGAATACCTGTAAATACACAATATCAGCATGCCTCCATGAGGTGCTAGTTTAGTGATAAGAGTTTGGTCATGTAAGCTCAAGGGACAGAGTGTAAATGCCCCAGGGACGGTTGTAAAATGCTCATAAATGCCTCTTCAATTAATTGATTTTTCCATTCCCCAATTTTTATTTTTAAAAAAAAAAAAAGACATGATATCAGAGCATGCAAAGTGATTAGTAATGTGAACAGGGTATAATAGTTATATTAAATGAACACCTAAAAAGTTTGGTTAAAAAACTAAAAGCTCAAGGGACGGTGTGCAAATGTTGTCATGGACGGTTGTAAAATGGTCAGTAATGCCATTTTCATTAATAACGATTTCCCCATTCCCCGATTTTTATTTATAAAAAAAAAAAAAAAAAAAAAAAAGAACACAACATCAGCATCCAAAGTGATTAGGAAATTAAATGAACCCTAACAAGTTTGTTAAAAACATAATAACTAAAGGAAATAATCATTAAGATAGGTATTGACCGGAAATTTCTGAACTTCTGTGTATTTTCTTCTTTCCAAGAGTCAGATGTACAAACTTTCGAAGACACAGCACAACCACTGCAAATAGAGGTACCAATGCGAAGACAATGAGAATCATTACAAAAGAAAAAATAAAACAAAATGAGAAAAGATATAACCACAACAACTAACCTGAATTGTACATAATTAACATCATTCTCATGACCAGATAATAAATCCATCTCATGAATTGGTGGTAACTCTGAGTTGTCGGTGTTGGGCTTACAAGCACTCCATACCTGTTAAATAGCAGTATTTTTCTCGAATCTTAATAGATGTGATATTTGAACAAGAAAAGACCGATTATATTATTGGAAGAATAGGAAATATCTGAAGAGTGCATCAGTAAGCATACCCTGGCAAAAGTATCAGAGCTACCAGTAACAAAAACAGTTCCATTTGCATTAAAAGCACAACAAAGTATTTGAAGGCCTCGTTGAGCATTACTTGAGGATGGTAGATTAGCTGGTGGAGCATTTCCCTTCCCTGCAAAAATTTATAATTTCTCAAGCAATCCTATGATGAATCAGATTAACCTAATATCACGAAAAGATGGCAGTGAACAGGTCAAACTATTGATCTAGAAGGCTTAAGCAACTTGCATGTCCACACTTGAATAAATTTTGGTTTGAACCAAACATGGTAACTCCATTCATAGTTCTAAAACGTAAAATTTATTTAAACTAATATGTTTCAAAGTAAAATGATCTTTTATACTGTAGTTAGATTTTATTAGAATCTAATCTACTTAATTTAATCCAACTAAAAACAGAAAATATTGTAAACTAAATCAAATTTAGTATGGTAATCATGCCAAACTCAAATTTAGTATGCATTTAAAGACAGAGGAAAGCTCTGTATGGACTAGCCCACCAAAATTGGCACCGAAGGGAATCGAACCTAAGACCTTGAGAGGAGCACACTACAAGGTCCCAAGCCAACACCATTAGGCCAACCAAAGTGGGTTTTGATCTATTGACGAAGATAGAATCGATAATCTGACCATTAATAGCATCTGAAGGTCGCGGTACGTATATGCATGGATTTTGTGAAGTTCTTGCATCCCATATTCTACATGTTCCGTCATCCGATGCCCTATATGTCACATAAGTCATAAAAGTCAAGCAACATAATAAGAACTGATTTATTGCAGACTATGAGGACTAGAATGGAAATTACACAACACACATGTACCCAGGGGATCGAATTTAAAACCAGTGTAACATTTTATAAGACGGTTTTATGCAGACTGTTAGATTGCAAGTTTCTATAATACATACAGATCGTGATAATTCAATCATAACATCTTAGAATTCGGGTTGTGACTAATTCAATCCTACCAGTCACAGCAGAAAAAAGAAGGAAACAGAAAAAGCAATCGCAGAAATTTAGGGTTCGCATAGAAGGAAGTAAGAGAAGAAGGGAGTGTTTTGCATGTGAAATGTCAAGATTACCCCTTTAAAGTCTCAATTTTTAACGGCATATTATGGTAATCTGTCGAATTCACTGCCGCCCACTCCGCAGCACACATTTCACAAACTCTGCTGCCTCTGCACCTGTCGGCACCGTCGTGGTCAGCGGCCGATTCGCTCCAGCATGATAGGCTACTGTTGATTACCTAGACGGTACAGGTATTGAAGTTGCTACCCATGTGGGTACAGGTATTTTTCCAAAATGCGGGTATGTAAATGGGTAATTTGATCCACTGTTGACCCCACTTAGTGGGACAAAGTTTGGTTGTTGATGTTGCGGGTATGCAAATGGGTACTATAGTATCCTACTCAGACTCTACCCATTGCCATCCCTACATAATGACAGAAGATCCACAGCCGGATACTGCACTTTTCTTAGAGGAAACTTGGTAACTTGTTGGAGCAAAAAACATAATGTTTTTGCAAGATCAAGTGCAGAACTCAGGAATATTGTCTTAAGAATTTGCAAACTCCTGAAGCGGATAATAATTTTGGTTGACCTAAAGATTGAGTAGGGTAAACCTGTGAGGCTATACCGCAACAATAAACATTGCACATAATCCAATGGAACATGATAGGATTAAGCATGTTGAGGTAGGCAAACACTATATCAAGAAAAAGTTAGAGGATGATGGGATAATCTGTACACCATGTGTATCCACAGGAAATCAGCTAGCTGATGTTCTAACAGAAAGATTAAGTGGCTCTACATTTCAATCTATCATTAGCAAGTTGGGAATGGATAACATCCGCTCATCAACTTGAGGAGGAGTCTCAGAATCAGCCATGCATTTTATTTCCTTCTGTAGATGGGATTACAATCACATAAATAGGAGATTGGACTATCTGTATATTTTGTATTTGTGAATAGGAATCACTGACCCTTAATTATAGGTGCAATAATTAGCATTAGTTTGTATTTCCTTTTTCAGATTACCTTGTATTCTATTTCAGAACACCTGCTCTTCAATCAAACATATCAAAAAATAACCTGATAATAACAAGTAAATAACTGGAGGGTTAAGTTCACGGCCAACGAGGGTGCAAGTATTTGCTTTTGCAGCTACACATTTTCCATCATGGCATATCAACAGTCAGGATGGATTCAGTTTATTGGAGCTGTGTTAAGGGGTCGATCTCTCCATTAGGTTTATTTCGATTACAACTACTTACGCTTTTTAATTTAATTGTAGGACAAAAAAAGGATTGCAGTGAATAGTTAATTTGTAAATCAAAATCTTTATAAAATCTGTATCCAAATTCAAATAAAATATGGTATATAGTAGGAATCTCGCACAACATTATTGTACTCATCTTTTTATTATCATTGCCACTACTATGTTACCCGCGAATCTCACACAACATTAGTGTACTCTTCTTTTTATTACAACAAATCTAACGACTTTTACTCTATTTAATAATGTCATTCCTAAAATACTCTTCAACTGATATAAGTTCTATTTTTTAATGACTCACTCTTTTATTTACATGCAACGACTTCCTATGAATGGTACTTTTGAGAATGCACTTAAATTAATTACACTTGACTAAATTTCTTAATAAGTTCGAAATCAGTTGTTTTTTCTCATAATCAAGACCGGATAGAGTAAGTCGATACTCTTATAATTATGGAATATGTTTGTCACACGACTGGTAAGGGGGAAAAAACACCTAGACTCTGTAACTGTAAGCCACTGGATTAGTGCAAAGTGATCCAACAGCAAGCAAAAGAGCATTTAAATTCATCAAATGAGCATTTGTTACATTATTGATGCTTAGTTTTACATGTACACACAATAAAAACAGGTTTGCAAGTAAAAATTTAAACTATGGTGCGACCCCTGACACTTGCAAAATATTTAGGATTCAATTATCCATGTACAAGATAGATTAACGATGAGACACTCAAACTACAAGAATCATCATATATATAAAGGCAATAATGCGGACCAGTAACTTTTAAAATGAACTTACGATAGCAGATGGTATACAGCAGTGGGCCTGGGACTAAACGCGATGGTATTCACAGCTGCATCATGCCCACGCAAAACTGATACTGACATCCCATCAGGTAAGCGCCACTGTTGTGAAGCAAATATCAATTTAGTCCCCGAAGGTTTACATGATTGAATTGAACATACAGATTAAAAAACACTACTTACAACTCGAATAACAAAATCATTTGAAGCAGATGCAACCAAAACATTGTTTGAGCTTACTGCCAAGTCAGTAATGTCCCCCTTTGTTTTATGTAATGATGACAAGAGAAGATCAGATGATATTGAAAGAAACACAAACATATCAAAATTAGTTCCATAATTCATAATCATGACTCACTCGATGCCCACGACAACTAGCCAAACAAAATGCAGTTTCCATAGACCAAATCTTGACAAGACGATCATCTGAACCACTGATAACATACCGCCCTGATCCATCAAATATGGCTGCGAGATAGCACCATTTTTCAAATATCACCAATCGTAATTTAGCTATTGAAGTAATTGGTTATGTGTTTTAGAGGAATCGGTATTTAACTTCAGAACAAAACTACACGAAGCAACTTATATTGATGTCGTATGGCTTTTACATCTAATCAATGGCTTTAATGAGAACAACTGAAGATGAACTCATATAAGTGTATGCCCATTAAGCCACCATGTTAATAGCAAATTTAGCACATGAGAAAATCATACCACAATATACAGCCACACGGTGACCCCTTAGCTTTTTAATATTTTGCATCTTTTGCACCATGGTAGACGGTTTGGCAATAGCATAACATGCACTGCGAACAGATGGAGCACGATGGTGCTTTGTGAAACCACCTCCAATTTCCCTTAAACCTAGCCCCTGAACCTGATTAGCCTTCAAGTGTGGCCAACGCATGTAAAGTGGAGGGAGCTTCACCTGCTTAGCAGTCGTTTTTCCATCAACTGTAAAAACACAAGGATTAAGATTAACAGATATCAATGTCACATTATTCCACAAATATGTTTTTAGTTAATGACAGAGTATACAAAATATAATCACTGTAAAAAGTGTATTCCGCAGAAGCAAAGTTCATTTTGGGGTGTTCATCGTATATATTCAATTGTCAATTATTACAAAAGCAGAAACTGAAACAAGGATTGATATAACCATTTTAGAACTAGTAGTATACAGCTAGCCCCAACATATTAATACATCCCTTTCCAAATTTATAGAGAACGAGAAAAGAAAATCTTTTATAGATACGAAATGTAAATAAATCACAAACTCACAGCATTTGTATGCTAACCTAAGATTGCAAGACATTATTAAGATGTTGTTTTCAGTGTATCTAAGTTAAAAATTATAGATCTTAGCTTGAACGATCAACTATAGAAAGAAGATTACTGTAGCATATCACATACCATCAAGAAGCGAAAATGAACCATCTCCGAGTAAAGTGGGAACATCCGCTGCATTAGGACTATTTACTTTTCCATCCAAAGGATGGGCTGTACTCAGCATTAATTGCTTCAGAAGCTTTACCAGGTGATCCTTAGCTACATGAGGATACCTTAAGTTACAAAAAATGACCAATATTAGTCCCCATGCATGTAATATGAATATGCAGCCATCTCTAGCTCGAGAGAAAAGTTTTTGAAACCAAATAACATATATTTGGATTAAAATGTGAAGCATCCCCCATTTCAATGTAATATAATCACCAAATGAAGATACCTTTACCAGTAGGCGGTAGCAATCATACTCATCCTTTATAAGTTTTATTGAATTTGGGTTAGGCCTAACTCAACCCTAAGAAACCGGATTATACGGTGAATATTGCCCCCGCTTATAAATTTATGCTCATACCTTATCTCATACAACGTGGGACTCTTAGCACACACCTCTCACGCCCAGAACTAGACATCTGGAGCGTGGACTGAGTGGTCCAATAATGATGACCAAATAACAGGTGGCCCAACGGATATTGGATAGGCTTTAATACCGTCTTAGAAATTGGATTGGGTCTAACTTAACCCTTACAAAACCGGTTGGTAAGGTGAGAACTGCCTCCACTTATAAACATATGTTCAGGTCATATTTCATTCAATGTGGTACTCTTGACACAGTCCTCTCGCCCAGGATTGAACATCTGGAGCGTGACCCGAGAACAGTGACCTGATAGCAGGTGGTCCAACTGATCATAAATAGGCTCCAATACCATCTTAGAATTTGGGTTGGTCCTAACTCAACCTTTACAAAACCAGCATGTAAGATGAGAATTGCCCACCCTTATAAACACATTGGATGAGATATGGGAACAAGTGTTTATAAGTGAGGCCAGTCCTCACCTTGCAAGCCGGTTTTGTAAGGGTTAGGTTAGGCCCAACCCAATTTCTAAGCATTTTTTCTCTTTTCTTAAATGAAAAAGGTAAAAACATTTCCAATACTAAACTCCAAGTAAATAAATAAAAACGGCCACTAAATGTTTAATAAATAACAAGAAACTTTCAAGCGTAATGGCATTGACTAAAGCTACCCTCTTTCAAATATTAGTTTAGTCACTTGTAGACACTTAAACGTCGAGTCTGTTGATAGTCCATCTGATTAAGAGTAGAAGAACCACTCATATATGATTAAACCACAAAGAACAACCAATACTTGTACCTATATGTTGACATTCAACAACCTGACCAGTAAAACTTAAACAAAGCATATGTTGAGAGATAGCGAGTGATGAAATTGCTAAAATAGTGGATGTTGGAGCTCTACTAAACAGCCTACATAATGAACCAAATGCAAAGGAAAAAGAAGTTTTCAGGCTGATTCAGTATGTATTTCTGCTTGCATTTAACAAGAATAGTTCACAAACATGCTAAACAGCCCCTATTTTCAAGACTATAATGAACATACGAAATTGAACACCAAATTGCTTACAGCATTGTGCCCTTAGCAACAACAAAAAAAATATATTTTGAATGGCTGCACCTAAAACGCTAACCTTATTTACAATAATAAAATGGCAACAAAAATACCTGTCCATTAAATTGTTGTAATGTAAAGGTAAAGAGATGCCGTCATCATCGCCAGCATCATCTTCACTGGGCTCGCCACTTCTTGAAAACCAAGCATGATATCTTCTAGGTAGAAGCCGATGCTCTAAAAGTTCACTCCTGAGCTGAACAAAAGACCTCTGGCATGGCCCGGTAGACAAAAAATGCATAATTAAGAAGTAAACTTCCTTGAGGTCTATATCCACATCAGTCTTGACAGCCACCATATCCTTGAGGGACCGGGCCATCTCATCCTCCTGATTCGGAACACTCAAAGGCACACCGTTCATCGAAGATGCAACACCAGTGCAAGGCTTGCACTTCTTCGAATCCATGTTCGAAAAACACCCTACAACAAACCAACAAACTAAAACTACAGCACACACACAAAAAAAAATATATATATATTACTGCACCACAAATTCAAAAAGACAAGCACAGCCCCCAATACAACTCCTTTCCAAGTATATCTAAATCATATTCTTCGTCACACAATTTGCAAAACTACTTATAGATTTCGCAATTAAGATCCATACTCAGTTCTAATTGCATCAAGATCAAAACATGTTCCCTTCTTTTTGTTCTTTTAGAAAACAAAATCTCATTATCCAGCCCAAGGACCGAGTAATCCGAGGGACAGATCCCACCGTCCACTTACAGGGACTCAATTGAAGCCAAAGCAAAGCTGTGTGGACGGCCCCAACACAGGAGTCGTTGGCACCTGATGGATTCGAAACTGAGACCTCTCGCTTCTAGTTCTAGGTCTTAAGCCTTCGCCATCAGAACTTATAAAAAAAAACAATAAATTAAATTAAAACAGAACTTATGTCACTTCCAACCGAAATTAAAACATAAAGTAAAAACCAAGATCTCTCTATAACAGAAGTCCCAAACGAAATTAAAACATAAAGCAAAAACCAATATCTCTCTATAACAGAAATCAAGCTAACAACTTTCCAACAGAATTAAACAAAGTAAATGAAGATAACAACAGAAAACACAGAAGGGGCAAAAGGGTCATTAGAAAAATACCTGAGAAAAGAATTGAGTTGAAGATAGTGAAGCAGCAACTACAATGATTGGTCTAACAGCAAAGAAACTAATTTCCATTCGAAATGAAACATTAATAAGGAACAATGCAATGAATCAAAAAAAACCAAAATTGGTAATTAGGGTTTGAAATGGAATCCAATTAAAAATTTAATTTTCAAAGAAAATATCTTAACTGGGTCAAAATTAAGTGCGTTCTTATCACTAATGAAAAGAGTAATTGAATTGGGTTTCTAGATTATATAGAAAAAATAAAATAAAAAAACTCCATTTTTGGAAAAGGGGTTTTGATTCTGAACAACGGTGGAATGTTACGGTGTTTGGTTGGTTTTCACGACGGTGCAATGGATGAAATTTGGAATGGATTTAATTTTTTGGTTTATATATTAATTTATTTAATTTTTGGTATATATATAAATTTATTTATTGCAGTTAAATCTGAAATTTTTGCAACTATATGGTAAAAATAAAAAATCGATTATTTAGCATATGAAGCAAAATTTATATGGAAATGACAAATGTGCCACTATAATGGTTTGTAATTTTTTTAACAAGCAAAAATGATTTTATAACCATGAACAAACGGTCTCTATTGCATAAGGCGTGCAAAAAAAACTAAAATGAATCTCGTTTAAATAAATGAGACTTGACCAAAAAAAAATGAGACTGGTGGCAGTCTCGTTGCTCTTTTTGAGTTTTTACCCTCTTTTGTAAACAAAAAAAAAAACAGTCTCGTTGAAAATATGGTATTTCTAAGACTCCTCTTATCATTTTATATGTTCTCTCATACTCTCTTGCCTTACAAATATTCATTTCATTTTCTTTTGACATTTGTGGTTGAAGTTGAAGTAAATGTCACTAGAAGGGAGTTGAAAAGTGACCATTTAAAAATTTCTTTCTCTATGAAAATTAAACTCTCAAGACTTTATTTAGAGTAAGATGATTGGTAAAACAATAAACGAATATGCAATACTAAAATAAACAAGTGAATGATATACATTTTTTTTAAAGCAATAGGAAGAATAAAGTGTTTGAGGAGATTGACAACTCATTTTGTCCCGATTAGAAATCATTAGGGTTACAAATGAATTCCGACTAATAAAACTAACCCAAATAAAACTACTAAAGCTATTACTTTGGGTGAAAAGTACATAATTCTAATTTTATTGGATAAGTTTTTTCGACACTATTATTTTAGTCACACCAAAAAATTAATCTGAGATTCGTCCCTAAACATGCGTCATAAAAAACGGATCAAGAAACTCATAACAAAAACATATGATGAGTAAGAAAAAAAGCGAAAATTCAAAAGGAACATCATTTTAGAAAGTTAATTAAAATAAAACTTATAGTTACCATTTTGTAAAAAAAAAAAAAGTGAATATACAATCTTTTTCTTAAAAGTTAAGTAAAGAAGGTCATATGAGCACCTTAATTTTTATGTTTACACATGGAAGTCATGATAATATTTTTGAACTTAATGGCTAAGATATTTGCAGGTATAAATAAGGGTTCTCCCACTCTTATTCTCCATTCATTTTCCATAGTTTGTTCTCTCTAGGTTATAAAGAACTATAGTTTCTCTCTCTAAACATATTCACATAAAATTACTAAAATTCAAAAATCGTTGAATGATGAATGTGAAAAGTTATTGAATGACGTTTTTGAAAGAAAAAATATATAGATGATAAATTGTTAACATAGGGTTTGAGTGATCATCTTTCAATTTGTGCAGTTGAATTCACTTGTCAATGCAAGTTGTATATGATTTTCACAATTCAAAGATGATCACGTAAATCTTTGGTCAACCATATGTCATATTTTTTATTTTATTTTTCTTTCAGTAGCATCATTCAACAACTTCTCATAGATTAAGTTTCAATAACAATCTTTGTATCGTTTTCTCATCACTTAGTCTATTCAATCATCTTCAAGTGAATCGTATCATATTTCATATCATCTAAGGTAGGAATTGAACTTATATATTTTATAATTAATAGAGTCCAAGTAAGATTTGACAGTGTATATCGAGTAGTCTTGTAAAAATTTGTTTATTTTTTTGAGTAAATTATGTTGGAACAAAGGGTGTTTCACAAGTATACCACTTAAGTTTTGATGATAACAAGGTATTAAAAATTATCAATTGGATATTGCTAAAAGTTTATTCAAGTGTACAGGACCATTAACAAAGAATTATTTACACGAGGTTCTGACTGAATGAATTAAAGAGCAAAGGAAATTAAGACTGAAGCCTGAAGAGCATCTGAATAAAAGCGCTCCTGAAAAGTCAGATGCAGAGTGCATCTGAAGAAAGAGCTCCTGAAGATGACGTCATCAGAAGCCAGTTTCCAGAAGCAGATTTATCAGAAGCAAATATTCTTCAGAGGCCAAGGATCGTTGACAAAGTACAATGTACGGAAAGTACAACCACTATGTCTGCGCTTGTCCCTGCAAGCACCAACTCTGCACAGTGTCTTCTATACACGACAAGAATAACAGCAACTAAAGCAGAGACTTTTCCATATTTGTTGGAATGGATTTGAATTTGATTTCATATTACAATCCACAAATCAAGCAATGGATCAATGGTGTCAAATCAGCTTCGGTCAAGAAAAAGTGATGAGCTGGCAGTTCCCAACGTCTCTCAAATTCTCTATAAATAGGGATGAAGACTTGAAGAACTAATAACGCATATAGATATACATACGCGAACAAGGCTATTCTCTCATATCAAAAGTCGCAAACATTGCTCATCAACAACTTAGATAATTCTTACAAAAGCTTACATTTTAGAATTTCTAAGTATCTAAGAAAAACAGAGTCTGTTCTGTTTTGTTTTGTTTTGTGAATACCTCTGATTGTATATCAAGTATTCAAAACTCTTTTCAATTCTCTGTAGTTGTTTAGAAGTCTCTTGGAGTTGTCCTTGAGCATTGAAGTCTCTTTCTTGTGTGATTGAGCAAAGGAAGTCTCTTACTTGTGTGTTTGAGCAACTTGTAATTTGATATTACATTTTAGTGGAACTCTTCTTGGAAGTGCAAGGGGGACAGGACTACTTCCGGATTGTGGAAGGAACCTGTATAAATTGCTTGTGTCTTCTTCTTTATCTTACTCTCTTATTCTTATCCGCTGCACACTCAGACTCTGATCTCTAATCAGACTCTGAACTTTTCAGACTCTGATCCTGAGAACAGTCCTGATTTTCGCAAGAAAGAAACGTTTTTGAAAACACAATTCAACCCCCCCCCTTCTTGTGTTTTTTCCACCTTCAAATTACACTCACCTCCCCTCAAAGATGCTTAAATTACACTCCCCTCCCCTCTTATGATAAAATATACACTCCCCTCCCTTGAGAATTAAAATTTATACTCCTCTCCTCTATAAGATGCTTGAATTACATCCCCCTCCCTTAATAAATAAATATGCACTACAATTTAATCTATTTTAACATAAATAAATATTTTTATGATATATACTAATTTTGAACCACCATTTAAAAAAATAAATTCATTTCTTTATAATTTAAATGTCAATGATAATTAAATTTAAATATTTTGATATTAATTTTATAATTTAGAGCATAAAACCAACTTTTAAATAACCATAATTTATTGTCTTTAATAATTTTTCACATATTTTAATTTTATTATGGGTTGTTTCATATTTTATAATCGGGGTTAAACTATACGTTAATGAAATTTTGAATAAAAAATAGCAAAAAATATGTATTTAGATTTTGATTATATTAAAATAGACCTGCAATATTATTTTTTTCTAAAGTGTGTTAGATTATTATTATTATTTTGCTAGATTATTAGAAATAAAAAAATATAATGAGGGAGTAAAGTGTAGATTTTAAGATAAGAGGGGAGGGAATGTAACTCATGTTACTCTTAAGGGTGGGGAGTGAAATATTTTCTAATATGTTTTGATTAAAAGGGGAGGGGAGTGTATATTTTAACATAAGAGGGGAGTAGAGTGTAATTCAAGCATCTTTGAAGGGAGGAAAGTGTAATTTATGTATATTTTTTTTTAATAAAGGGGAAAGCTTTGATTATTATCAATTATCGTAACAATAATGATTATTTTATAATTATCTTTAAGGTAATTTAAGTTTTTTCCTTTTAAGTTACACCAAAACTATCAACACCGACTCAACATCTCATAGACAACACATTGATCGCAATAACGATGATGATGACGATGATAATAATAATAATGCATATACTCTTCTCTCAAAAAAAAAATAAATTAAAATGCATATACTCAGAGAATGATTGGTGTATAGTTAATAGGTGTTTATATCCTGTCATTTGGACGAGTTTTGGTTTTGCTCCCTGTAAAAAAGTATTTTGGAGATCCCCGTTGTAATTTAAAAAATCTTTTGATTTAGACTTTCAATTTCATGCACCCTGACTGTACAGATTTGACGAGGGGCACCCGACTTGGTTTTTTGAATTCTTATTTCATTCTAGCTGGGTTTTTTTTATTTAACACTTAAATTAAATAATTAAAAATACTAAACAATTAGATTAAAACACCCAAAATACCCATCATCATTCTCTTAAAATCCATCTCCATCTTCGTCTTTTTTCAACTTATCTGAGCTTCTTCCTACGCCAATTTCCAATTGGTATTGTTGATAGATGGTGATATATCTTTGCAGATGTGAAATTAAAATTCAATTTTATTAAACCCATTTGGAGTTGGTTTACTGGTTGGTTTTGGATTTTAGAGTGTGCTTCTCTCAAGGTCTTAAGTATCAATTTTGGTGGACAAGTCCATACAGAGCTTAAAATAGGGCCCCCACAAGTGGGCGGTGGGATTGACCGCTCAAATTAGTAGATCTTGGATCGAATACCGAGTTTTAAAAAAAAATAAAAAAAAATCAATTTTATTATGATAAAACCTATGTTCAATACCCGATAAATTTCTTTCCATTCTGTTATACATTATGATGATAGAAATCTAGAATCCTTAAAAAAAAAAAAAAAAAACTAGAATCTAATTTGAATATTTGTGAGGTTTGGTTTTAATTGCCAATTTACTTTGTACAATATACACAAATAACCTAAATTATGTATTATATTTATGCTGATGGAAATGCCAGACTCTCTTTGTAGAGTTGTCCCTAAATTCCTCTTCGTTCCTTCAATTTCCTAAATATAAGATTTGGGTCACAAGCAAACTCCAACAATAAATTTGAAATCTCAAAATGATCAACATAGTTAAGACACAAATATGGCATTTGAGTTGTGAATACGATGTGCCCAAAATTCATCAAACCCATATGTGTGAATAAAATTCATGGCAAATCCATAAGAACCTCCAAAATCTAGAAGATATAAGAAAGAAGAACTGAAAATTCAAAAGAAGAAAAAAATAAGATCAATGGAACAAACAAAATCAAAAGGAAAATTTTTGAGAATGATTCGGATCCAACCGAATTTCCTGCTAGATCGAAAACAAAACAACGTCGTTCAATATGAAGTTCCGAACAATTCAGATCTGATTGCTTTTCTTGTCGGTGAGAAGTTTTTCGATGAGATGATGCAAATTCAGAATGTACTAGCTTCATTAAGGGCATTTTGGTCCATACGTGTCAAAAAATTATGAGTCATCAGCCACATATTTCAGCGCGTCACGTATGCTAAATTACATAGTCAAATGACATCATGGTTGAAAAACACAAAGAATCTTAAAATTACAAGAGGGATATGATTATTTTTTACATCGGGTAAAACCAAAACTCTTCAAAATGACAGACGAGTAAACATTTATTAACCCATTAATATATATTATCTAATATTAATTTTCATATAAATTTGAGATTTCTCTTCATCCCACGATCAAATTTTACGTTGACTATGATTAATTCTAAAATGCATAAACAAAACATATTTCTTAGACAAAATTACACTATCAGTCACTTAACTTAATTTTAAACAACACTATAGTCCCTTAACTACTTTTTTTCTCCCAAATTAGTCTTGTATGTTGCAAAATGTTAACACAGTTAACCTTGTGCATGCCAACACTATGCACGTGATTAATTACGTGGCTGTAACATCTTCTTCTACTTGCAATTAAACCTCAGTTTATTTATTTAACCTTGTATCTTTGCATTTCTTGTGTTGGGTAGAATTTGTCGTTGGATTTTGTATATTTCACAAAAAATAAACAACAATTTATGTGTATTTATTGAACATCATTGATCTTGATGAACCTCAAAGTATATCAAATAATTCTAGATTTATATGCTATAAACTTATAATCTAACAGTCAAATTAAAAAAATATGCATCAAGCAAAATTATATTAACAGTGTAACATTACGTCAGTCTAATTTAATGCCAAAAATTAGGTGCTAGTTAAAATAGTTTGACGTTAGGTGTTAAAGTAGTTTGAAGTTAGTTAAAGTAGTTAAAATTAGGTGTTAGTTAGTTGGTTATGGTTAGTTAACCACTTTAGTTAATGGTATGTACTCATTTCTCATCTTTTATCAAAATGTTTCTATGTGAGCCTTTTTCTCATTCAAAGCTTATGGCTCTTTTGTTTCCGATTCTCCGAACTCAGTTTCTCAACATTGGACAAAAAGTCAGATTTTCCGCTAGTCAATGAACTGAAGTCTCACACAAGATCGGATGTAACTATCTAGTTTCCCATACTCTCAAAAAATAATAATATGCAATGTGATATATGTTACAAGTTACAAGGATTTACAAATTGAACAGAAAAGTGAAGTTAACAATCAACTGCCAAACCATCACTAATTCTACGAGAGATGACGAATACAACAAAGGCATCCTTATCTTAGCTCTTTTTTATATTCTTAACATTAAACGTGTATGTATATCAGCAGGTAGGGAATGTCACATGAACCCAAAAAAATGTTTATGAAGAGATTGTTGTGTTTTGTTCCTTGGTTTTAGCCAACTTTGCTTGTACAAGTTTGTCCAGTATGGGAGGCTCCAATGGAATTGGATCAAGACACCGCTCTGCAGTAGCGACAATCACCTGTGCCCAAAGAATATAAAAATCAAATAGCCATAGGAGATGCATAGAGAAAGCAAGGAGAAGCTAGGGCCTCGGGATGAGTTTGCAACCAAAAAATCAGTAAAACTACAACATCAATTTGAAAAATTAAAACCACAGCAACACTGTTTCTCCCAACCTCATCAAGCAAGAAGTCAACCGCAGCTTCATCTTCAACCATTTCCCTTATAGGGGTTCTTAGGAACTGGATATCCAGTTGAATTTGTTGGAATCCACTTCGATTAAAAGTTTGGAGACGGATAAATTCTTGTACACTTTTCAGGCAGAATTTCACTATTGTAGTAACGACAGACTCCTGCAGTTTGTCAGCAAAAATGATATGATGGCTTGCAACCAATTGTTTACATTTAAATCATGAATATGTTCATATTCAAATCACCAATATGATGCCACTCAATACCTGTGTATATTCTATTTTTGTGAAAATTTCAACTTTTTGCTTAAACAGTTTTGCTAGATGTGTTTCCAGAAGCTGGCTCCTTGCCCTTTGAGTATTTGACCTACCCAACTTCTCCTCACGCAAGGGGTTGCTCCTTGATGAAACACTGCTTCCGTTACTATCAGTCCTGCGGTGCTTACGTATACCTTGAGGCAAAATCTGCTTCACTTCATTATGTATAACTTCAAGCTGGAACAGAAAATAAGATGTCAAAATTTTCCTCCAATTTACAGCAATTAAATATCATACTATGATCTTCAAGTAAAGATATTCAAGACTTCATGTCTGTGCATTGTATTTCAATTTCAAATATGTAACATTAGCAAGACTGATAATTAATGACAGAAAACAAAGTGGTTGATACGAAAACACAGATATACCAACCTCTTGAAGAAAAAAATCAACAAACATGTGCACTTCTCTCGGCTCCTTATGCTGTATAAATAAATAATAATCCTTAGACTGCTCTTTCAAAGATAATCACCAATCCGTTTTTAAGAAGAGCATATAACAGGCTGACCTTAACCCAATTTGGTGTTGTAAATCTCTTCTTCAGGATAAGTGAAATCCTCTGGGTTCTCATATTTATGTACTGAAAAGAATCAAACAGTATATGTAAATGATGCTTAACCAGTCGAATGAGAATAAATATCATTCAAAATCAAAACCAAAACCAAAACCAAAACCAAAGCATTCAAGGAAGAGCACTACAAAACAAAAAACAGAGAAGTGAAGTTTGCCAGTTCCTTTGGAAATCAAGCTAGACGAGTACCTTAAGAGAAATTACACTTGTGAACATTTCAGCTAAATTGTTCTTCCCTACCATCCTTTCACTACCCATTTAATAATGAATTAAACCTTTATTTCCATTTCTATTGATTATGAACTTCGGTTACTAGCAAGCACATCTAGTACTATATCCAGAGTTATCACATGAACTGCAGTTCCATTGAAAGGAAAATATGAACTTGAAAGCATACCAGGTGCAGGAATTTTTCACCAGCTGACCGGAATTTTCTACAGATTTCTCCGGGAACAAATGCAGGTCTAGATTCATAGCCTCTAACACTACCACCAGAAAAGGAAGCAGCTATTTCCTGAAGGTTACAAGGAAACTTATGAGGAATGCAGTGAGGATATGGAAGGAAAAATAACCACACAAATTTATCCACTTTCAGAAATCAAATCCAAGTCTACAAGTGGATCCTTGCCTCAGTGATTTTTGGGATGACAGTTTGTTCAATAAAAGCCGACAATTGTGCCAGCACCAGGACAAGGCCAGGAAAAGCTTTTTCATCGATAGCTCCTTCTGCCAAACCATGTACTTGAATAACTGAGGAATTATTTCTTCCTGAAAATTGGAGGAACTGATCTTCAAGCTGCTTAAAAAAAGTTTGAAATCCTTCTTGAACCAAATCAACAAATAACTCTCTTTGTCTAACTAAGATCCCAGAGTCATCATCTAAAATTTTGCGGAAGCCCTGAAGGGAGAGAGATAAAATGTAAATGAAACACAATTAAACAGAAATAACAAAGAGTTTAAACAGTAGCATTACATGCATGCACATGCATACATGATTACGCATAAATCAATTAGACTAGTCTGAGCATACAGAATGCTTACCAGCAAGACGTTCATGCCTCCTTGCAGAACTGCTTTTGTACTGGAATCAAGAACAGCTTCTAGGGAGTACTGCTCTGCTCCATCCTTTTTCAGGACTTGTAAGAAAGAATCTATCAAACAGAAGCTAACTCAGCATCATTATAATTTATAAATACTACTTTCCACCAGATTTTTCCAAGAGAAATCATGTAATTACGTGTTAAACATCAAACGAGAACTAGTGACAACATAATCAATAGCATTTTGTGATTTCGATCATTTTCAAAAACAAACAGCCAGCTTGATGCAAATCAACAAACTCAGTTTTCCAGTTTCAACATTTTGTAATTCTCCTATGGCGTGGTACAGTAAATATTTCAAACTTAAAGCTAAAAGCAAATATTGGCAGCTTTCTTAATCATAGAACAAACCTGAAATGTCTTGCAGAAGATGAGAAAATGCACTTCTAACATACAACTTGACAACAACATTTGCAGCCTACAAATATTCAGAGGATGAAAATCTATTTTCTAACAATAGGAGGAATAGAAAAACTACAGCTAAGGTCAGAATCAAATTTGAGCCAATGGCATCAATGAATAACCTCAAGAGAATGGTTAGAGAGAGCTGCTTCTGGTAAGACTTCATCTATCAGGAGTACATCATTCCAGACAACTCCTGTAAATATCATTCAAAGATATCATAGTCAAGGCCACAGAAGGAAATTTGATTTAACAACGAAATAATACACAACAAGAGTTATAAGTTCAAGGAAAAAATGGCTTGGCAACAAAATATTGAAAACGTACACATGGATAAATCTATAAAAGAAAAAATCACTAAAGGAAGTTAAAATATTTCAACTGTATCAGACAGGGCAAATGAAAATATCTTCACATTTTCAGATGATAATTTTGTATTTTATCACTGAAAAACGAGTTTGATAAATTTTTGCCAAGATGTTTAAAAGGAAGTGTACTGACTAAATTTTGAAATATTCCAAGAAACACATTCATTAATGGTTGAGTAATTATTTCAATGCATTAAATATTTAAAGAAAAATCCCAGTTTAGCATAAATGGTGCGTATATAACAGCAATAAATGGGGATAATGATGATGTTTTTTATGGTCCTAATAAATCATCAAAGACACATATTAAACAAACACCACATTGCAATAAAGACATCCAGAAAGACAAGCAAAAACCAAATGGATGCATATAATCAGGAGAACAGGGTGGTGCATTCATGGAAAGTATAGGCCACTTTCAACACGTTCAGACCTATAAGAAATTGATTTAGATTGCGTGATATTAAAACCAAAAAAAATATTAAATAAAGTCTCAGGCTTTTTCTAAAAAATAAAATCTACCAAAGTTAAATTGGACTAAAAGTAAGATTATTTTTCATATAAACAAAACTTGCATATTATATAACAAACATAGGATTCAAAGATCACTGTGCCACATCTACTTAATGTGGAACTAAAATTAAACTAAAAAGCAAAAAAGCATAAGAAATCAAGCATATGTCCAGAAATTGGGAAAGTAGCAAAGGTTTACTCCTTACGAAGAACACCGAGTAAATCTTCTGGGTGAATCCGTGTCTTCACGTACTCCTCTGCAGTTGCAAAATTCCTGGCAAACATTGAAAAAGTGAGCATGATACATATACTTTTTACCAGCAATAGATAAAATGGCTTCCTATGGTAGATAAAAATACTAACTTGGTAACCAAATCTTGAGCAAATTTGACCAACTGCTTTTCTGAATCCGGAAATATCACTAGAAGAGCACGGACTGCCTCCATAAATTCATGAGTTGCTGCCTATAATAGGAAATGGAAGAGAAACAATTTTGATCTATCAGTCTCGTAATATTAGATATCAAATAAAAAATTTGTACTGGTGAAAGTGAATTAAGCTACGTGTAAAATGAAAGGAATTTTGGATAGAATCAGAATTCAGAATAGTCATTCTATAATTATAAATATTCCTATATCACCCATTTTGTTGTAGATAATTAGACACAATCACATAACTACCATACTCAGTGACACTATCTTTTAAATTTCCTGTTATTAGCCAAGTCAGCAAATTTCAAGTTCATCATATGAACCTCAACAGTTTAAGAACCACGAATCATCTTCTCATAGAGTGGAATGATCTATCTTCTATATGGATGACCCCCCCTAAGATAGGCATCCAGAATCGTTCAGATCAAAGCCGTATGTTACTTCACAGAATCATCACCATCTTGATTGAAATGATGTATGAAGATAAACATTTTAATACTGTTTGCTGTCAACATCTTAAAGGGGCAAGGGAGGAGGACATTAAACAAGACATACTGCTGTGCTACTACTTACCTTGTGAGAAGAAGCTGAAGGAGAAAGGTCTCCTGAACCATTGTTTATTTCCTCTGGGTTCAGCTGAATGTCTGTAATGGATTGTTCTAATTTCTCAAGTAATTTTGTCTTCAAATTGTTCACCTGCCAACAAATAGAAAACTTCCTCTCAGGAAAAAAGAAAATAAAGACAGAAAACTTACTATCATATAAACTAAATCAATAACACCAAAAGAAACAATGTTCATTCTCTCTAGGGCACACGAAGGAGTATTTCACATCGTAAGGCTGGCTCTTTAAAATTAGACATTCAGAAAATATTTACTAGCTAGTACAAAATGAAATTCCATAAATAAATAAAAAACAGTACAAACCGGAAAATCCAACTGCTTAAGGAGCACAGCAGCCTCTGCTCTCACTTGTATTGATTCAGAATCTGAGAATAGCTTCCCCTGGTTAGAGAAGAAAAAAGTCAGATCACAATACCAATGATAATAAACTAAATATTTGATTTTAGCATAACATTGATTTTAAGTTGACTGTCATCCTATAAAGCAAGGACACCTCTCCAAACTGCTGTGTTGGGTGACATCCAAACACCCCTTGAACATGCATTGAACAAGTGTCATACACCGCTTAATAATGCCCAATTAAAAAACTATTTTTTTTCCAGCTCAGACACAGCTTGCAGACAGACCAAGGGATTGAGCCAACACCTACTCTCGGTAGGACACTTCTATCATTAAAGAAATAGTTTTTTTTAAAAAAGTCAACTTATATTATATGTAAAAATATTAACAAATTGAGATCAATTAAAATAAATGAAACACAACCTTTATTCATTGAAATGTAAAGTCATAAAATGATCCCTAGTCGTTTTAAGAGACACAGTTCATCTTATTTTGGGATTATTTCTATAAGGGTTACATTATTGAATGAACCTTCTTAGTCTTGGTATTCTTTTTGTATGGGTCATATATATTGGGAGCGTATCTAGTGAGAAGCCTATTCTTATGTGAGAGTGGGAGGGTCAATTACCAGCCCTTGGAATAAAATTCATGGTTGAGATTAAATCATCTTACTACTAAGTGAGTTAAGTGAGTCACATGACACTCTATCTCCCCTGTTTTCCTCTCGCACACCGTTTTCTCCCTTCACCCTTTGTGAACCGTGGCTCCTTATCTTCTACAATCATGGCGTCGATGCTACTTCTCTTCCTTGAGCATTAAAATCTCAAATCAAAGACCAACGGGTTGCTGTAAAAAACATTATGTTTGTGTTGGATTGAAATTGATTTTCGTTTGTTTTCCCCCTTCTCTCAATGTGTTGGATTGAATTGAATTACATGAATTGGGAACTTTTTACATGTTTTGCAGGTTTCAATTACAACAGGTAAGTAAATTAGTCAAAAAGAATTAAAAAAAAACAATCTTTCCTCATACCTGTAACGTCAATGCAAAGTTGCGACAAAAAATATTCACTTATGTGGCATTAAAAAAAATAAAAATCCCTTATGCAGATGAACATGTAATTGTCAACTATTTCTACTAAAATTATAGATATTATGAAAGACGGTGGCATGGTAGTAGCTGGTGTTTGTTGGTATTTTCATGGTGATAGTTACTGGTGGAAAGATGAAAAGGCATGAGTGACTATGGACTTGAACAGTTGTGGGAGGTCATGTGCAAATAAGTCACACGATTATGTTAATTGAGTGTTTTAATCTCAACCACTCATCCTTGCAAAGCCGGCTTGTAAGGTGAGGAGTGCCTCCCCTTTATAAACTCTGATCAAGAGTCCTATCTAACCGATGTGGGACTAAATCCACCCCCTCAAAGACAAGCCAACATAAGGCAACTAGAGGCAGATCGCAATTAAGGTGGGATTACCAACCCACCCCCTCACGCTCGGGGTGGGATTTCCAACACACACACACACACACACACACACACACATGCATGCATATTTTTTTTTCTTTTTTCTTTTTCTTTCTGTGTGTATGTCTTACTGCCCTATATTTTAGGCTAGTGTTTTTTGATATCCACATCAGAGTCAATGAGCTTCATAATTGTTTATAAGTTTTGCCCATGTTGGTGGGAAAACTAGTTTATAAGGTTTTATAAGTTTTACTATGAATTTGATAACTAAATAAGATAGCATATGGATATCCGCCAAGGGTCTCACTCTCATACCATGTTATGAGCTGATATGGCTACTCTACATGCAAAAGAGAAAGAATAGAGCAAAATAATAACTTGGAAGCTAAATAATCCATATTTCCCTGGCTTGAAATGTGACTAATAAACCCATTTCTAAAGAGCACAATAAGATGATAAAGTATACCTGCAAATTTTTTATTACATTAGCTATTGCTTCTTCAGATGCTTGCTTACAATCCTTGAATGATGAATCTCCATATGCCTGATAGAGAGGGGATATAATCAAGATATTTCATCAGAGACCTAGATTGATATGTTGCATGTAAAAGTAATAATCAAAGGATTGAATTAGAAACCATATAAGGAAAAAGCAACCTTAAAAATCGGCATTGCTCCGGTGTAAAACCTGACTGCATCTGCATACGCCTCTGACTTGATGCACTTGCCAAGTCTATCAGGAAGATCATATATAAACTACTCTTCGACAAGGGTGAAAAGTGTGTCAGTCGTATCATATCATAGAAACACTTGTTAAAAGGTAAAATTATCATGCATTATAAGGATATAGAAAGATTATTCAACACGGGGGCCGCGTTAAAAGAATAAGTTTTTCATTGTTAGGTACCCAACTTGCATCGCATTCGATCTGTGGAAATACGAACATACAGTGAACAATGACGTGGACAATTGCTTTGATACCTGAACTTTGCGAAGAAGATTACAAGTCCTATGCAGTTTCTCAATATGCTCCCTTTTGTCAAATAGAGAAGTGTTCACATTGTCACTCCTCGACTGAACAGACATTATCTACATTGCAAGAAAAATGTGAGTCCCTATCAAATTCAACCCTTATCTTCCTTTTTTCATTTTACTTCTTTTCAATAAAAAAGCGCACATGCGCAAACACACACACACACACACACACACACACACACACACACACACACACACACACACAGTCAAAATGAAATTGAATTCGATAAATACAAAGCTATGGTTACCTTGTCAAGAAGCTGTTCCATATTAGTCTCCATCCCTGAAATGTTACTTTTCATCCTGTTCAACAAAATCCAAATACAACCGTTCTTTCACAAAACAAACTATAAACAAAGCAAGAGAAAAAATAGCTATGAAGTACTGACACATACCGAACACAAAACTAACAGACCGATAATTATTTGAAATGCAATCACATGTGTCAGTGTCAGACACACCTACGATCAGAAATGTCGGTGTCTACATACCTCTTTATGGTGTCCGTAGCGCTGATGAACTTATTGTAATTCTCATAAACAAGCATTTGCAAATCAGTATCAAGATTCTTAATTTCAGCTGCCATTTCAACATGTCGCTGAAGTAAACCTTCCAAATTCGATTTATAAACCTTCATAATAATAAATTAATTAATCAATCAATTCGATTCAATTTAATTCAATCTAATAAAAATTGAATGAAATGCAATGAAACTAATGTTACCAGAATGTTCATGTATTGATCGGGATCGAATTCGGAGGAGTTAATGTCATCGAGAGAAGCATATTTAGGGGAAGTGATCGCAGAGTTGGAGGAATTGGAAGGGTCTGGAGAGTAGAAACTGGATAACAGATCGCGCATTCTCTTTGCTTTATCGTCCAATTGTACTTCATCTGATGTACCCATTTCGAACTCTGTTGTGATGTGTTAAGCGAATTTGATTTCTCTTGCTATGATCTGTGAAATGATGAATTTGAAGCTAAACTGGTTTTTGAGATTTGGGGAAGACGATGTTTTTTTTTTTTTTTTTTTTTTGTGATGTTGAAAATGGACTCGTATTTTAAGTTTGGTCAGTTTTTCTAGTTAGCGTGAATTAATTTCTTTTTCCACCCTAAGCACCCCTAACCTAATTTGATGAAATGTTTCGGATTTTTTAATTTGAACAATCGAGTAAATAGTCAATTACTCTCCTGAAATTATAAGTTTTGTCAATTACTCCCCGAAATTAACAAAACTTTAATTACCCCTGAAATTGCACAACGTTAATCAATTTACCCCCTCCGTCAAATTTTTCTGTTAGTCAACATCACGTTTTGCAAATACCCCCCTGAAGTTTTGCACTTACGTTCAAAATGTCCCCTAAACTTAAAAATTTATATTTTTTTCTTATCTTTAAAAGGTACCAAAATACAATTGTACCAAACCATCAAAGGAGGAGGTGGTAAATTGCTAAGAATATACAAAACCCCCCTAATGCATACCTCTAACGTTGAACATAAATGAGGATTCCAACACCATTCATAAAAAAGACAAGCCGGAATTTTAGTCATGTACAACATCCATCTCCACGACAAAACTTTAATTTTCTCCACCAAGTCATCTACCTCACAAGTAGAATTGTTAAAAATTATGTCATTCATTGCTTTCCACAACAATCAAACCGCGGTATGCCAAACTAGTCGCAACCCGTTGATCACCCTTTTGTTTCCACTCTCCCCACACCAACAATCCCAATGAACAAATAAATTCGGAGGAATTATAAATGAACAATTCATCCACACCATCAATCTCAACCAAACCAACCTCGCCACCTCACAATGTAAAAATAAATGACGCGTTGATTCTTCATCCGTATTGCACAAGACACAAAACTTAAAAATTTATATTTTTTTCTTATCCTTACAAGGTACCAAAGCACAGTTATACCAAAGCATCAAATGAGGAAGGGGTAAATTGCTAAGAATATACAAAACCCCCCTAATGCATAGCTCTAACGTTGTTCGGTTTAGAGAAGGTTTAAAAAAGCTTATTTAAAATTGATTTAAACTCATATCATAACATATGCTCTAGTGTTAAGATTTAAATAAACTTAAAAAGTAAATTAAAACATGGATAAATATTTAATTAAGCTCTCTTGATTAAGTACAATAGTTCAAAATTTATACATGCAAAACTTTATGGGTAACAGAAAAATTTATCCCGTTGAGCTATGCATTAGGGGGTTTTGTATATTCTTAGCAATTTACCACCTCCTCCTTTGATGCTTTGGTACAATTGTGTTTTGGTACCTTTTAAAGATAAGAAAAAAAATATAAATTTTTAAGTTTAGGGGGCATTTTGAACATAAGTCATAAGTGCAAAACTTCAGGGGGGTATTTGCAAAACGTGATGTTGACTAACAGAAAAATTTGACGGAGGGGGTAAATTGATTAACGTTGTACAATTTCAGGGGGGTAATTGAAGTTTTGTTAATTTTGGGGGGGTAATTGACGAAACTTACAATTTCAGGGGGGTAATTGACTATTTACTCGTCAGTTTTTCTAGTTAGCGTGAATTAATTTCTTTTTCCACCCTAAGCACCCCTAACCTAATTTGATGAAATGTTTCGGATTTTTTAATTTGAACAATTTTGTCAAGTTTCAAGATTAATATAATTTGAATCCTCTAAAAAATAACGGATCAAATTATATTTGAAAGGTGTCAAATGACGATTTACCTGTTTTAAAGACCAATTACATTTATATAATTCAAAGTCGTAAAATACATGTTTAAAATATATGATCCAAATTGTATAGCAAAAAAGTATAATATGTATTTATTAGTTAACACCCTTTTTTTTTCAAATCCATATTGCTTTAAACATGCATCAAAACAAATTATAAACAAAAGTTTAATGGAAGCATGTGAAACATTACAAATTAAACATAAATAAAAAAAAGTAGCACCAATATCCAAAGGTTACAACACAAAATCCAAACATAAATTAAAAACACAAATTATCAAAATGTTAAAGACATAAACAACACTACCCCGATGTCAAGTTGGACTTCCATTCTTCACTTGGCTATAGTCCATTACCCCCTTGACATAGTCTATGATGTGGCCTAATCGTGTGGTCGTGTCCAAGTGTTGCATGTCCATCTTATCAATAGTAGTCTCATCAAGTGGATCATACTTGGGTGGTCTCAGGGTCTTTACCTCCGGTGGAGGCAGGGCGTATGGATGCAAGAACATAAAATACCACCTCATGTATCAAGAAACTCATCTAATCACAATCGCGACATACTGACCCAAGTTATGGACTGGCAACATGTGAGCAAGTAACTATATGTAGTGTTGAGAGGGTCGTGTATCCAGCCAAATGTTTGGTCTCAAAATGGTTCACGAGTGACATTTTAAGAGATGTCAATCTAATTTAATCTAAAATTAATTTAAAGGGGCCAAATATTTAGCCCATTGAAAACAAATCTAATTAATTTAAGATGAACACAGTAGTGTCCAACACTTTGCTGGACATGAGTAACAACGAGTCTTTCATCATAAATAATATGCTAAATTAAACCAGATGTCTAAATTGTTATAGTTAAACAACTTTCTTTTTTGTATCATTTAGATCCTCTAAACTATATAATTGTAATTTAGTGTCAAATAACTTACATTTTTAAGATCCAAAACTCCCTAAATTGTTATAGTTAAATAACTTAAAACCCAAGTAATACTAGATAAACTTAGACAAACTTATTACAATTAAATAATTCCCTCGTGTAATTTAGCCTAAACAATACCTGTCTCAAAATACTTTAAACAAAATTTGGTCAACAAAAGTTGATGCATTTTCCTTCAAAAAAAGAGTTGATGCATTTGTTTCAAAATTTGTACTATTACTTACATTTTTTTTTGTGTAAACCGGATATCCTTCGCGCGCAACTGCGGAGACTAATCCCTCAAGCATTGTGAGACCCAAATGGACGGCAGACTCTCCATAAGTTTTAACGTTGCTGCATGCTCAAGGCTGGATTCGAACCCAGTACCTTAGTTAAGCAGAATAGACTCGTTTCATCTCATCTAAGCACTATTGGGTTACTATTGCTTACATTTTGGGACCAAGGGAGTATTGTATTATACATAAAAGGGTTAATAGTGTTTTTCACCCCTGTAATATATGTCATTTCCGGTTTGCTTTGCACCCTTGTAAGTTTTTTTTTTCTTTTGGAATACACCCCTCCCCCATCCCATTCACTAAGCTCGCCTATGTGGCGCTGACTTTTTTTTTAAAAAAAAAATATTTAATTTTTTTTTTGGTTGGCCACATCAGAAATTTAATTTTCAAAAATCCAAAAACAAAATAAACTCATTTATATACTTAATTTTTTTTTAGAAATAAAAAAATTGTTAAACTTAAAGAAATTTTTTATTTTACTCCAAAATTATGGGGAAAAAAAAGTTTCAAAAATTTTAAAAATCAGAAAGAAAAAAAAAGATAAGATTTTTTTTCAAAATTTACAAAATCAAAAAATATAATCAGATTTTTTTGAAAAATATAATCTTGAATTTAATTTTCAAAATACAAAAAAAAAAATGTCAGATTTTTGTTCGGAAAAAAGTTTTTGTACAAAAATTTTTTTTTGGAAAAAATTAAAATTTTAAAAAATCTTGAAAAGAAAATCATTTTCGAAAATTCAGAATTTTTTATAAAATATTTTTCCAAATTAAAATATTGGAAAAAAATCATAAAAAAACTTCCAGAATTTTTACAATTTTTTTTATTTTCAAAAATTAATTTTGAAATTTTTGAAATTATTTTTTATAATTTTTCAAATTTTAAAAAATTAATTTTCTAATGTGGCCAACTAAATAAAAATAAAAATTAAAAAAAATTGATGAGTTGGATGGGGAGGGGGTATTCTGGAAAAAAAAAATATTTATAAGGGTGTAAATCAAAACGAAAATTTTACAAAGTGAAAACTGAAAATGACATATATTATAAGGATGAAAAACATTGTTATTCACCCTTGTGTTAATTTGAATTAGTAATAACTCCACCAATCCCACCCACAATCTAAATTATTCTCAAATTGATTTGGGACAACCCCAACTTCACCATTGTTCAAAACTGATTCTCGTGATTCAAGAGTTCGTTCACTTCGTGAGTTTGTTCGCCTTCGTGATTTTCTAATTCTCACTCTGTTAATCACACTTGAATGTTAAAATTGCGAACATATTGATACATGAAATCGTGTGGTGAGATTAACATTCCCCTGTTATTTGCACTTACAAGGTGTTTGTTAAAATGCCTCAATAAAGAGGTTATGTTTTCGATGATGGAAATTCTATCTAAAAGCTTAGCATGCTCAAATTAACAGATTAACAATCCAAATCAATGGCTACGTCGGAGTTAGGCCAACAGACGGTGAAGTCATGCACCCTCCTTACCCGTGCTGCTCAGGATTCACACAATTCACTTAAAGATCTTGTTCATAAATGTAGTAGCTCCACCGAATTATCTGATATCGATAAGAAGATCAGCATGCTCAAATTTCTCACCAAGACTAAACAACGTATGATCCGTCTCAATGTCCTATCCAAATGGTGTCAACAGCTTCCTTTGATACAACATTGTCCACAATTGTGTTCACAGTTTCCAATCACGACATGTGTTTTACTCAGGCTGCGGATTCATTGTTTTTCATGCACGAGGGCCTTCAGCAAGCCCGTGCTCCGGTTTATGATATTCCATCCGCGATTGAAATTCTTCTCACGGGGAGTTATGAGTGTTTGCCAAAGTGTATAGAAGATGTTGGTTCTCAGTATGATTTGACTCAAGATAAGCAAAAACCTGCTTTGAAGAAGTTGGACATGCTTGTTCGGTCCAAGTTGCTTGAAGTTTCTCTTCCCAAAGAAATTTCCGATACAAGGGTTTCTGATGGTACTGCAATGGTTAGGGTTGATAGAGAGTTTCAAGTTTTATTGACACTTGGGCACCGAGGACACATGTCCTTGTGGAGAATATTGCATTTGGAGCTGCTTGTCGGTGAAAAACATAAGCCTGTGAAATTGGAAGAACTGCGACGACATGTGCTTGGAGACAATCTAGAGAGACGAATGGCAGCGGCTGAAAACCCTTTTTCAATATTGTACTCGGTTCTTCATGAACTGTGTGTTGCACTTGTCATGGACACAGTAATAAGGCAAGTGCAATTCCTTCATCAGGGAAGATGGAAAGATGCAATTTGGTTTGAGCTCGTATCTGATGGTGGTACTGGTCACGGGGCAAGTTCAAGCTCTGTGCAGAACCCTGATGGGGAATCTGATTCATCTGGTCTACGAACTCCGGGGTTAAAAATTATATATTGGTTAGATTTTGATAAAAATATGGGTGTGTCTAATTCAGGTGCTTGCCCATTTATAAAAATTGAACCTGGATCAAACCTTCAGATAAAGTGCACCCAAAGTATCTTTGTCATAGATCCGTTAACTAGCAAGGAGGCAGAGTTTCTCTTAGACAAGAATTGTATTGATGTTGAGAGGCTTCTGTTGAGAGCTATTTGTTGCAATAGATATACTCGGTTGCTGGAAATTAAAACAGAACTGTTAAAAAATGTTCAAGTCTTTAGAACAGCAGATGACGTTGTGCTCCAGTCTTGTATGGGTGAACCTGATATTGAACATAAGCAGGTTAGATTTATTGAAGAAATTTTAAAGTGTTATTTTTGCATTAGGCTTTCTGTTATATGACTCTTTTTGAGGTTTTTTTAACGTCCTTGTTTGTTGTCACAGTTTTTGGGGTTTTACTTCACATTCTTTTCGTTTCATATAACTCTACTAGAGTTCTAATTCTGAAAGTTTGTATTATTGTTATTTTCTTTCTTGTTTAGCATTATAGCATACTAGCACTTCAATTACTTTGCTTCATAATTGCTCACGAAGGAAATATTTGTAGTTTTGTAAATTGTGAATCTGATATTTTTTATCTGTGAAAGTTCTTAGCTCAAAAAACATTTTTTCCTTGCTTTTTGGGAAAGTTCTTAGCTCAACTAGAGATAACGTGTGCTCATGAAGTATGTGAGAAAAATGTTAACAATTAAAACCATATCAAGTGAAAAAATATGTTTCCCTTACCCACCTCAACATCCTCAAGTTCTTAATTGAAATAATTGGAACTAAAGATATTTCAAGGTAACTGAAGGATTAAAAAACAGTAAATAGCTCAAACATGGCAAAGGTAGCATACCCTTCTAAGAAATCCCAGGAGTACACAAATGTTTGGCAGTCTAAAAAGAATAAGAAAAGGAAGCTACGAAGATAAGGAAAAAAACAGAAACTTAATATTCTCTGTACCTACGTCTCTTGTCAGCAAATTGTTCCAAATTTTAGTTTTAATGAATTGCAACTGACAGCATTAGCTTCCAGAAGAATGGACTTTCTTAGAATGATGCATGGGAGCGTTTTTAACTATTGTTGCCGTCATTTACATCACAGTGATCCTAGTAAGGAATCATTTTTTCATGCTTCTCTTAAAATATGGGATTAGGCTTAACTCAATCCCTGCAAGTTTTTTATTACATTAGCTATTGCTTCTTCAGATGCTTGCTTACAATCCTTGAATGATGAATCTCCATATGCCTGATAAAGAGGGAATATAATATAACCAAGATACTCATCTGAGACCTAGATTGATATGTTAAGTGTAAAAGTAATAACCAAAGGGATTGAATTCGAAACCATATGAGGAAAAAGCAACCTTAAAAATTGGCATTGCTCCAGTGTAAAACCTGACTGCATCAGTCGATCAGAAAGATCATATATAAACTACTCTTTGACCCTGAGAAAAGTGTTAGTCACATCAAATACACACTTTTAAAAACTTAAACTAACGTGCATGATAAAGATATAAACAAATTATTCAACATGAGGAACACATGAACAATAAGTTATTTCATTGTTCGCTTCATTTAGCAAAAGTCCAAGTTGCATCACATTTGATATGTGGAAAGTTCTATGCAGTTTCTCAATATGTATATGGTCTCTTTTGTCAAATAGAGAAGTGTTCACATTGTCACTCCTTGACTGCACAAACATTATCTACGTTGGGGATTTTTTTTTTTTGAAATCCTATCAAATTCAAGCCTCCTTATCTTCCTCTTTTCAATAAAAGCACACAAACACAGAAACAGAACAAAGTAATGCCACAGTTACCTTGTCAAGAAGCTGTTCCATATTTCTCAAAAATAAAAAAGAAGCTGTTCCATATTAGTCTCCATTGCTGAAATGTTACTTTTCATCCTATTTGACGAAATAAAAAATATATAACTTTACAACATCGATATTGACAATTGAGCTAACCTTTTTTTTTTAAATCAATTGGATATAAACAATTGAGCTAACTTTACCGGCTTTTTTTTTAATTTTTTAAGTGCTACTCTTGTAGAATATTTAAACAAAAATATAGTTAAATATGTTTTGGGTCCTAAATTTATTTAAATTTCTATTTTATTCCTTATAAAAAAATTCTTCGATGTTTATTCCTCGAAATATATTCAGTCACCACTTTTGATATATTATTTTAATCAACTCATATGTATCATTCATATTTTTAAGAGAATTTTTCTAAATTTTTTTAACAAAAAAGTAAAAGCGTCAAAAACATAAAAAAACTATATTGAATCCATAAATTTTTAAAAAATTCTAAAACTTTTCAAAGAAAATTTATATAATATACTAAACTTAACTGAAAAAAAAATCAAAGAAGTAAAAGCGAAATTTAAAATCAAAACTTATTTAGCACAAAAAGAAATATACTACTTTCAAACACTCCAAAAAAAGGAAGAAAAAAAAGTAAAATAAAAGAAAGTTTGCTAAGAAAAAAGCTGTCTTTCACCAGTCGTCACACTGCCACCAGCTGTGACGCGTTCTGAATCACAAATCAAGCTATAATGGAATTGATTTTTCAGCTTTCCAAAACCCTTTTTTCTTTTTCAATTAAAATTAAAATACTCCCTCCGTCTCATAATATAAGCAAAAAAAACTCATTTTCTTTGTCCCAAAATATAAGCAAAAAAGACAATCTTTTATCCTATTTAGTCTTGTTTTTTTAAAAAATCTCTTTTTCAAAAAAAACTTTTGTTTATTCTCATAAAATTAAATGCAAATTGCATTCAATTTTCTCTCTCTTTCAATTTTTCCATAACCAATAGCCAATGAAAATTGTTTTTACATGTTCCTATGAAACTTTTTCCAAAGAAAATACAAAAAACTATATTCCAAATTCTTATATTTTAGTTTTCTTAATAAGTGTGATTTTTTTTTTTGCTTATAATTTGGAACGAAGGGAGTACTAACCAACCAATAACGTGATTATAAATAAATTTATCAAGATAAGCATGTTTGTTGAAAAAAAGTTAGAATATTAAAATAAGATAAAATATTCCTAATCCAGTTACACCATGGCACGTTTTCCATATCCACCCAAATATTTTTTTCGCTATAAAATCTACCTCTCTTATCCTTTCAAAACCTTCTTCGCATAAACTTTTCACCAACCCTAATCCTAACCTCTTTTCTTCAATCTCTTCTATTTTCTCTCAAAACTCTGTCTCTTTGTTTTTTCGATCTAAGGTTTTCTGATTTAATTGCAAAAATCTTCAATGTTTACGGAATTTCTATGACGTTGGCAAACCTTCTCCGTCGTATCCGTCTTCGTCATTCTTTCTCCGTCGCCTTTCTTTACTGGTTCTACGTTTTCTCATGAATTTTCTTTCATCTCTGTAATCTCGTCAATCTCTCTAATCTTTTTTTTTTTCTGAATTTTTTTAACAAAACAAACTAGATCTGCATAAACATAATCCTATTTTCACCAATTTTGACAAATTTACCGATTCATATCTGAAATCCGAAATTCAATGGCTTCGATTCAACGTCCTGTAAGTTCCGGTTCCGGTTCAGGAGGTTCAGACGGTATGGATCTACAAATCGACGAGCGAAAACGCAAGAGGATGCTGTCAAACCGTGAATCCGCGAGACGATCCAGACTAAGGAAGCAGCAACAGGTTGAAGATCTGACGGAAGAAGCCGGTAGATTGAAAATGGAGAATGACCGTCTCGCGCGAACTATCAAGGCGACGGATGAAGCGTACTTGAAGATGGAAGCTGCTAATGATGTTATCAGAGCGCAGACTAAGGAATTGGAGGCTCAGTTTCGGTTTTTGAATTCTGTTATTGACGCTGCTGCTGTTGAAGAGACCAATAGTTTCTTCTCTGTTGAAGATGTGCCTTTGATTGATGATCCTCTTATGAAGCCTTGGTTCATACCTTATCCAAATTATTCTATGGCATCACATGAAATGATGCTGCGTTGATCTCAAATCTTGTTGTTAATTAAGTAGTTTAATTATGTTTTGTTTTTTGTTTTTGTTTTTGTTTGTTATGTTTGTGTTCTATTTTATGTCATTGAATAAACAAGAGACTTGTTCTTGTGTTGGATTAGGTAGAGAAATTGTTATGTAATGCACTTTTTTATTTATATAAAAAATTATTATTAGTGTGAATGTTAGAGGCACTGTTTTCATTTGTGTTTTCCACTACAATTTTTGTTTATTGAAGAAGAAATTGACGCGGTTTGTGTGAACAAAATACACCAAAGTTGTTTTGTGTGTTGTATGATTGTTTTGAACATCAAAATTGCGACAACCAACAAAAAATTTGGACAATCTACTTATGTGGCAATTTATAAAACAACATTAGAAAAAACTAATGAATTTTTTGTAATAATTTTACATTCTTTCTTCTAACCAAATTAACACTTTATTAATATTGGGAATTAAGATAAAGTGGTTGTTATTTTAGATAGTTTAAGTGACTGTTTGAACTAGATCGCACTCTTGTATTTCGCACAGGTCAATGATGAACATAATAAATTAAAAGCAGTTTAAACTTGAAATAATATCATTTTTTTAACTAAAGTCAGAGTCTACCATGTAGCCTTTATGTATATAGAGTGGTGATAAATGTGCATGGAACAATGCACATATATATGTCTAGATGTAGCATTTATGTATAGGGTGGCAACAAAATCATTGTTTTCTTATCTAGGCTAACAAAATCTTTTTTATGGTTGTATAAGAACGCATCAAATATTTGGATAATAATAAGATTTGCATAATGATCTTCATGTAAGAAACTTTGGTACAAATGACATGGTTTGATTGCAACTTCTATACCTTTATATATATCTTTTTTGTTAACTTGAAATATTGTCATTTTTCTAACTAAAGTTAAAGTCTACCATATAACTTTTATGTATAGGGTGGCGATAAAGGTGCACAAAATAATGCATCTAACTATGCCTAGATGTAGCCTTTATGTATATGGTGGCAACAAAATCATTGTTTTCTTGTCTAAGCTAACAAAATCTTTTTATTATTGCTTAAGAATGCTTGATAAGATTTGGTAATAATTAGATCTTTTGTTATTAATAATTGCAACTTCTATGTCTAGGTGTATTGTCTTTTCTGTTAACTTGAAATATTGTCATTTTCCTAACTAAAGTCAAAGCCTACGATGTAGCCTTTATGTGTAGAGTGGCGATAAAGGTGCATAAAACAGTGCACCTATCCATGACCAAGATGTATCCTTTATGTATAATTGCAACTTCTTTGCCTAAAATGTAGTCTTTATGTACAGGGCGGCAACAAAATCATTGTTTTATTATCTAGACTAACAAAATCTTTTTTTTTTTTAGGGAAGACTAACAAAATCTTTTTATTGTTGCTTAAGAATGCATCATAAGATTCAATAATAATTAGATTTGCATAATAATTTTGATGTAGAAGAAAGCATGCAATATTGAACCAATGGAACCAATGAATAGAGGTAGCTTCATAGAAGAAACTATGATATAAATGGTATGGTTTGATTGTTGGATATCATTAATGGATAGAAATGTCACATTGCCTTGCATTTTGGAGCCCATGTGGGGACATTTTAGTAAAAAACCATAGCCAAACCTAAGGTTTTTTTAGGGTTTGCTTGCAACATTTCCTTACATTTGTATATAAGATATGTGGTGGTAGGTTTTAGAAAGGCGGCAAAATTTCGCGCTAAAGCTACAAATAGGTTGTGGTTTACACGGTGCGAATGCACCCAAATGTGCGGCTGCACCGAGAAAACGTGTATGCAAACATATGCAAATATAATTATTCTTAAATTGAATAGTTTTGAATTATTTAGTTGAACTTGGTGCTCATATTAGATAATAATAAGGAAGGTACTAAAATGAATTATTCTAAACTTGAATTATTCTAAAAGTTTGATATTGTAGCTTTTTAAAAATCACGGTAGAAGCATGGTCTACGTGGATTTATAACCTGACGCTCAATCAATCCAACACAAATGATTCTTGTGAGATTTTGATCTTAAGGATTTATGTAAGCAAATGCTTTTTTGGTAAATTTATAAGCGATTTCTTTATTGGTTGATGTTTTTTTTTTTGGACAAATTTTATTGGTTGATGTTCTTATGTTACAATGGACTCCTTCAATCATGATTTATTGCGTAAAGTTAAGGAATTTATTGTGTACAAGGTTGAGATGTAGGTTGTGGACTTGTGGTGGAACATGAATATACCAAGGAATATTTGGATCCCGCGTGATATTAATGATTTTTTGATACTAGTCTCTGTCAAAAGTTCAAGGAATTAAAAACTAAAAGACTTGTACCAAAAAAAAAAAAAACAAAGACTATGGAAAAAGTCTTTCATATATACAACTTCAAATAAATATTTTTTGAACACACTCACATAAAACTAACAAAATTAAATAAAAAATATTTAATCATATCAATTGATATATTGTAATTTTATTTTCCTTTAATTTTTTCTTGATTTTGTGTGTATGTTCAAATATTTTTGTTTGGATTTGTGCCCAACCAAATGTGCCTAAAAAATTGGCCTTGTATTAACAATGACCGATGAAGCTGGGATTTAACTAGGAATTTGAGATTTAGGGATTTAACTCACTGTTTTTGTACTTGAATTCGGTTGGGTTACTTTTAATTTGGTTCTTATGCAACATCATTCATCTTGTCGGCCTAAACAATTGCCACCTTATTGGTTAACAAAAATTTCGAACAACAAAGATTAAACTGATAACAGAAGGATCAGACAACAATGTGCAAAGTCAGAAATCAAAGTGAACATTTAACTATATGTATTGGTGGTATCATATTTAAATATCAATTAGTTGAGAGGTATTTTTTTTTATTTTTGTTCCCACAATCTAAATTACAACTCTGATATTTGAATACTCATAAATTTCATACACTTATTCAAGATCTTATTTTTCAACACATCCCTCTTTCTACCGCATTAACAATAGAAAAAAAGAATATTATTTAAACAATCATTTTATAGAACAACCAAAATATATATAAAAAAAAATAAGTTTTAGCACAAAAACTAAAACAATAAATAAAAGAAAATGAGAATAGGATGTGAGTATGATTATGAAATAGAAAGTTGTCATAAAAATGATCAAAAACCTTTTTATTCAAAATCATTTGTCATATAAGAGGAGTCATATTTGTACAATCAAATGCAAACAACTTTTGAGACAACCACTTTTTTTTCTTTTTATTGGAAATAATAAAGAGAAAGAAGAATAGAGAGAATAAAAATACATATGAATATAAAAGAAGATTGTTTCAAAAGTTGTCAAAATATAAATTTACAAATATCATTTCTGGTCGTATAAAAATGTCATGTGAACACAAAATGCAACGCTCACACCGTACTCGTATAAAGGTTGTCCTTCAACTTGATTTTTTTAATAATATCTTATTCTATCTCGATTTCCGTGCAAGTTCCATGTGCATATACTTTGTCTAAATTCAAAATAAATACATGTACTATTTTGTTTATATTTAGGAGTTAGGACACAGCATATTTAACTAACCTGTGTATCTAACCACCCACCCCATAAAACCATTTGATTTGAATATAGTTGTACTTGCAAGTTAATTTTGCAAACAAACGCATAGCCATATCTAGAAATTTTAGATAGATAAAAACAGCTGTATTATAAACAAAAGTAATAAGATGAAACAGCTATATTATAAACCAAAGTAATAGGATGAAGCTAGAACAATGACTAGTTTTTTTTACTTGTAAAGATGGTATATATGGATTATTCAATCATGCTTAAATAAAAATTAATTAATACACAACAGAAATGATAGCAAAAGGGAGACTTGATCATATAGTATCATCAGTCTTCATAGGTACGACACTCAACAGTCTCCGGATTGTCCTTGCAGTATTCCTCGAGAGGGTCCGACGTCTTTTTCTTATCCCTTGCATGGCTTGCCGCTGCACTTAGTTCCTCCACCTCGTCCCATGCCGCCACACATTCACCGCTAGTGGCGTCTCCTGCACACGCCTCTTCCGCACTCTTTATGCTCTCTTCCACCTTTCCGGATATGTCTGGTGATGCTTGCACGGGTCGAATGCTTACCATCCTACCGGAACTGACTGCACCGGTCCATCTTTGGTTGAACACGAACACCGGTCCAGACTTGATGGCCTGAGATTTTTGAAGAGACTCTGGTCCCTTGAAAATTACTCTAGGGCTTGAAAGACTCACACCAGCCATTGTTGCTGCCATAACTGCAGCTATTGTTTTTTTTTTTTTTTTTTGTGATAAAGATGAGGTTTAATTTAATGGGGTTAGGGAATGTTATGGCGGGATATATAACAAATGTTAGTGAATTTTTCTGGACGCATACTTCTTATCTTTTCACAACCTCTTGTTATCTTCCACGTTGGACCCATCTTAAGATATTATTTCTATTACTTTCTAATTATTTCAAGAGAAATTTCATTTTTGTTAGAAACCTTTCTAGCTCATTTTAATTTAGTCATGCAAATATTCTTCAATATTTTGTATTGTTTGTTTAGTCATAATAAAAATCTTGATATTTTGGTAGTCTTGAAGAAAAATGTTTGTTTGGTAGCGAAAATATCAGCCGTCCATCAACACGGTCTCTTATTTTAGCCAACCAGATGTTCTGATATTTGCCGTAGAATATACAATACAAACAAAATATATCATCTTAATTTGTTGCGTATCTATTCGTTAAATTCAATGTGTACACATTGGGCAACAAAGCAAAAGTTATTGGCCTGAGACACGTACCAATGTTAAGCATGCAGCAGGAGTTTATCACTCATGACTTGAGAAGTAATCCACATAACTCTCACTTGAACAGATGAAAAAACATGCATGATGACTTTACGGTTATTATTAGACTTGGTAGAAAGTGAGTATAGAATAAAGTATGTCAAAAATTGACAGCAATTTTTTTAACTTAAACTAATGGGAAACAATTTTTGTACTTCATTGTATTGCTAGCAAGAAAATACCACCCATAATAATATGTAGGTTATAAATTGGGGGATAAATAAGCAAATTGCAGGTTAGCAGACATAAAGGCCTCCAATGATTACCATGAACTTCTATGGAGGTTGCAAAAATATTCCATTCACAAAACAGTAAATAAAACTTAAGTGAGAGAGGTCACAAGAAAAATGAGTGAAGGAGTGCTTTAAGCTTTGTTTGCGATTATGGAGGGGGGAGGGGCTTTGGAAAGAAGGAAGGATCAAAGAAGAAGAAGAAATAAAGGACTTCAAGAGGGGAAAATTCGGAGGTTTATTTTTCTTTATAATACAAAATCTTCATAATATGGGAACTAAAAAATTGTATTAGGCGAGGATTTTGGAAGGCTTATATAAATTCTTCAAATTCAACCTATGTTTGTATAATATTCATAAAAAATATATTAATCATAAGCAGCAATTTTTTAATAACCACCCTTTAAAGTGAATAAATGGGAATCAGGATTCGCACTCCGACCCCAACATATATAATCAATACCCCTACCATTGATCTATGATCACGATGATCATAAGTAGTAATTTCTTATTCTCTAAAAAAATACTCTTCAAAAAAATGTGGAAGATTTATCCATTTTCCTATATTTTCCACCCCTTAAAGTCATCCCCTCACCTCCAAACTCCCAAACAAAAGCTTTAGAATTTTCAAAGACAGGAAAGAAATATTCAAAGACTTTGTTTAGGAGTTTGAGACTTGAGCGAAAAAGGGAGTAGGAAAGGTGGTTAAACTCCCACATAGTTTCAATGTCAGGGTAGAGTGGTTGGGACTCAAGAAAAAAGGAAATAGCAAGAATAAACTCTTGGTCACTAATTCAAGGAAAATCTAATACCATTTCAAGCCCAACTCTCTTAAAATCCTAACTGTTTGGTGAAGGGGTAGGAATAACTTCATTATATCTCTAATATTCCTCAACACCAAAACAAAGCATTGAAATATTGTCCCAAAAATGGCTGGACGAACATCGCAAACAATTTAGGCAACCTTCTTCTGCTATATATTTTCCATCCCTATCAGCGAATTGCTTTTTCTATTTGAACAGAAAAGAAAAGCTGGACAATATAAATATACAGAGAAATCTACGTTTAATATTCAAATACCAGAGGATACATCACCACATTTGGGAAAGATTTTACGTACTGGGTGAGGTATCCAACCAGAGGACCGACAAATTGCGGGGACCAATCCCACCATCCCAAGTGAACATATGCCTGTTCAAATATTCCAGGCAGTGTTCAGCAGTATTTTTTCCTCCTAGTACTAAACTCTGCACTTGTAAGTTGTATAGTTTGAAATTTATGGATTAGATGTAAAGGTTACCAAAGATCATATATCAGCAACAAGACTCTTGATACTTGCCATGTGGTGATATAACATGCTGACCTAATACACATTAATTCTAATACTGCAACAAGCCCAACCTAATAATACACACTCATCCTAACAGTCCTAACAAAGACGACTCATTTCTATATATTCCCATTATTCAGACACACAAAGACAACTCATTTATGATGCCAAATCGTGCAGCCTGTGGCCTTAAAGAGGAGTTGATTTAATTGTAAAAACAAGCTACCAATATCAATACTGCTGAAACAACACAAACAAGTAATATAATATTGCTTCATGAAATTTCTACAAGACAACATAATCCAAAATCAGATAAGTACTTATTATTTTCAATGTGCAAGTAGCTCGGCTCATTTACACGAGCCAATCAGAATATAGAAACAAACAAAAGAGCCTATAGAAGGAAAGCATAGGCACATAGCAAAACATCATTTTTACTCTTCCTCTACAACAACACCAATCTCACCCTTTTCGAGTAAATCGTAAAAGGTCCTGGTTTTTCTCTGTTCATTCCAATGATGCATCTTCCAGACACCACCAGCAGCTAAACCGAGTGTTATTCCAATTATTATCTCCTTAACAACACTTGGACCCTTCAAAGTAGCATGAGCAATCCTAGGACCAGACATTTTCTTCTTTGTCTTGAAGGTTGTAATTACTGCAAATTACAAATATACGAAATTTGTTCAAACAATCTAAATAACCAATCTGATCTGACAGAACACAAGAGAATGAAGGAAACATAAAGCAAAGAGAAAGACAGGAGAAGTGACATTCCATTTTGTTCAAACATTCTCTTAAATAAAAAAAAGGTAGAAAACACAAGGGAGCCATTGCCGCTGCGAATTCATTTACCAATCAGTTCAGCAAACCCTTAGCAGTTCTTGTTAGCCCACCAAACAAATAAAACATGCTACAAGTTGCATTCTCAATGAAGACAAACAATTTTACAACAACTACTCATCGACTGAAATGAAACTGAGCGATAAAGATACCTCTACGCATTCTCAAAAGCAAGCATTATAACGTCTGTAATTTAGTGTCATGATTGGAATATTTGTTTGTGTCATGTTACTTGTCATTTTAAAATGCCAATGAAGCATTGATTAAATTTTTCCACTCATATACACTTATATAATGTATCTAGCCTACTAACTTAATAAGGATACTTCAGAGAATGAGCTTAGTTTATAATAGAAATTGGTTCACTCAATCATTTTCTTAAGAACTGCGCATAATCTTAAGCTATCAAGCACATACTCAGACATGACCCGGACACATCAACACCGATAATAATCTTAGAAAATGACATAATTCAATATAATCATAAGACGCGGCACACAAAACCCAAAACCTAAATAGAAAACTAACACAAATCGTTTCCCTATAAACAAGAGAGTAAAACATTTCTAAGACTACTTTATCACCAGATTTGATCATGATAATTGTCTATAACTTGATCTGACAAGACATTTGAAGCTAGATATAAATCATGAATAGGGTCAAGTATTCAATGTTTTGTAATTAAAAATTAAATTTCATTGTTCAAAAAGAAAAATTCAATTCGAATCTGACCCTAATTAATCATTCTTTTCTTCGCAAATTTGCAATTAAATAGAAAAAATGAACAATAAAAATGGTATTACGAAGCTAGGGTTTGAAGATCGTAAGATGGAAAAGGAGAGAGAAGAGAACTCACCAGAGAGAGAGAGAGACGAAGACGAAATTGTCGAAAGGATTTCGGAAGCAGCAATCCAGATAGTATACAAAATACAGGCCGAATATTCTCGTGAGCCCCAACTAAGATAGGTTTTGCTCTCAACTTCTTCTATTCGCACTACACAGATTTATTAATACACCCTCTTTCGCTCATATTTTTAAAGGGTGTGCAAACCAAAGGTATTTCTAAATCTTAGTTGTGTTAAATATGTTTTTAGTCTATATAAATATTTTAACTTTTTATTTTAGTCTTTTTAAGAAAATTCTTCGACTTTTAGTTCTTCAAAAATATTATGCCCACATTTATGGTCTCTGCTTATGAGTCAGATCACATGTACCGTTCATATTTTTGGAGAAATGTTTATAATATTATCATTATATTTCCCTATAAAAATTTAAAACTTTAAACAAAACATGATTTAAGTATGAATTTTTAAGCGACCAAAATGTGAAAATTCATATTTAATTTATCCATTGTTAGTTATTTATATTTTTGCAAGAGCGAATTCTATAATGCACTAAACATAAATGCAAAATAAAAATTCAAAATTTCGAATAATACACTAGAGTTGACTTAAAAGTTGAGATAAAAAAATGGTGATGAAAAACGTTTGAAAGACTAAAACACACCTTCATAAAAACTAATGGGGGTATCTTAAAAAATTAAAAAGTTAAATATCAAGATGTATACGATGAATACTAAACTTTTTAAACTGAGTTTTTATTTATGTCAAGCGCTTGGTTGAGCTCCTAACATAATTGTTGTCATTTTATTTTATGCTAAGAATAAGGAGGAGATTGTCCTTAAAAAAAAGGAGGAGATTGTAATTTTTTTTGTTTCATTGTTTTAAAGATATAAATGTCCTACGTTTTGCAAGTGATTGTGCTAACTTTTAAGTTATATGTAATGCTAATGCCTGTTAAAAAAAGTAGTTATTTGTAAATTGCAATGTCGTAAAGAGAATGGTGTATATTATTATTTCCTTTGTGCTGTGTAAAATGTAAATAAACAATAGAGTTAACAGACTCAGGTTAATACTAATAAAAAAAAATAGAGGTAATAGACTCAGGAAATGAAATTTTTAGTACTTTGGTTGGTTCCCCTCCTAGTGCGTGTAACGTGTTCCTCGCGGTAGTGTGCTCGAGTTTCATTCCTTTATTTATTTCTTACACTTCAGTTTAGTTATTTTTGTTTTTTTTAAGTTCATTGAATTTGCCCGATCCATTTACCCCCATAATTCATTGAGGAGAAACAAAAACGGGTCGTATTTGAAAATAAGAAATAAGTGGAAAATCAAACATAAACAAAAATTGCATAAACTAATTTTTTTTCTCGGGTTTGAACCCGAACCTTATATATATCATGCATTGTCCATGTTAACTGAGCTAAGCTCACGATGACTGCATAAACTAAATTCATACGATACATATTTTTTAGTAACTAAAATATATTTAACCTTTAATTTTTTTATTTTGAGAAAATATTTAAACTTTAATGTATGCTTGAATTAATAATTACGGGAACAAGGAGAAAAGATAACTTGTTTTTATTTAATAGGTTAAATAAACTATAAATGTTTTATTAAAGCAAATAAACTGCTATTTTATACTTATTTTTTAAAATTTTAAATAAATATAAAAATTTAGACACAATTCTTCAGATTCCTCCACCCAAACATATATAAACTTCCCTTCCAAACAATTATTTTTTAGAACATTTTTAGTAAAAATAACTACCTTAATCTTTTTTTGAAGAAGCTAAACTAACCCCCTTAAATTGACACCAGAGAGAATCGAACATGAGACCTTGAGAAGGAGCATACTCTCAGGTCCCAAGCCAATACCACTAGGCCAATCCAAGTTGGTTATATATATATATATATATATATATATATATATATATATATATATGATTAAGAAGTATAAATAATGTTTTATGAAATTTAAATAGTAGTCATTAATTGAAACCAAAATAAAATATAAATTTATTTAATATTATTCAAAACATTATAATGGAAATCAAATAAATAATTCAACCCGAATTTTGTATCAATATTTTTCCAAGTTTTGCATATACATATACATTTTTGTTTCGAGGGAGCATGTACCTATACATGTTCGGTGTAATTGATAATATTAAAAGAATGTAAATCTTGTTTTTGTTAAAAATAATTGATTATGTTTTATCCGTTAAATTACATACATAATCTTAAAATATAAATTTATATAGTTATTTAGACACAATGTTATTTCATTGTATAAAAAAAAAAAATCTTTTAATGTTGACATTAATTGCTTTGACTGATATGATAATAAATAAGTATATTGAGAGATTAATATGTTAATATTAATAAAATATTTTAAGATAAGAGACCATTTTGATTAATATAGTGTACATTTAAAATTTTTAATATATTGAATGACTATTATGATCACTCGTTACATATTTAGAGATTAAAATGACTACTACTTCTAAATTTTTTATCTTAAGTATACAATTATTTTACACATGCTATCACATCAATTGATAAATGTATTTTAAATTAAATTAAATAATTTAAATTAAATTTGTCTTTTTATTCTTCTTTGAAAATAGATCTAAATGTCACACGAGGAACATGCTGACGAGAGTATCACGACTTTCAAACATGCATAGGTAGTGGGGTCCATTTACTCCATACCTAATTGACACCTAATAAGGATCGAATACCCATTTCCATTTTACTCTTCTAAACACTCTCTCTCTCTCTCTCTCTCTCTCTCATGGCTTGTTCATGTCTCTGTTCACCAAAATTCCTCGCCATTCTCCTCCTCCTCACAGCCATACCCATCGGCATAATCATCTCTCTCGAACGAACTCAACCCTCAACTCATGTCTACCACTACCACAGCAAAGGCTTTTTCAGAGAATGTGCAAAATGGGATTCCGATAACCACCGTTTCATAAACTCTTTTTTCGAAGGTGGTATCGGTCAAATTTCTGTGGCGGAGACGGAATCAGTATTGGAAGAAGTGACTGTTTTGAAAGAAACAGAGTTGGCCGGAAATGCGTCGTTGGGGTTGACGATTGACCGGAGTAGGAATCGGATTCTGGTTGTAAACGCTGATGTTAGAGGAAATCGTTATAGTGCGCTTGTTGCTTATGATCTTTCTACGTGGAAACGCCTCTTTCTTACTCAACTTTCTGGTCCTAGTAAGTATTTTTCTTCTTCATTTTTTTATATTATTTCATTCGATTAGATATTTTTCTCATATTCATGTTTTAAGGGAAATGTGTTTGTTAATTACTCTTCTGTACCAATTTATATAAAAAACTTTATGTGAAGGAGAGTTTAGTTGGTACAGTACAGGTATCTAGCTATCATTCTTATGTCTTATTTTCATTTCATTAATTTCTCTTTCTCCTATAAAAATTAACTCATTCAACGATTTAATTTCATTTATATATAGATGTATAGAACTAATATACTATTTTATCATGTAAGTAAAAAATGTTAATACTAACATGGACCATGTTACATGGTTGAGTCCGGTACGACATAACAAAAGTTAACTAAAAAAATACAAAATTACTTTGTAAAAATAAAAAAAAAAGTATAATGGGTACCAGATATTTTTGAATCTGTCGGAATCGAGCTCATTATTCAAGATATAAAATACAACATTCACACACTATGCATCAATCAGTTTGAAATTTAAATTTGTATGCATGGTTTGTTATGTTTGGAACGTAGTAAAGGTGAAGGATACGAGGAACGGCATCAACAAAGGATAGATGTTTGTTTGTTGTGTGTCTTTATTCATAATTCAATATAATATCTACACCATGCATGACCTGCACGTTTATCGTTCTCCTTGTTTTTATCGATGGATGGTTTTTTCTTTCGCTTCATCGAAACATGCTCTACCTCATATCTAGATGTCGAGTTGCTCACCAAATTTTGACAATCAAACCTTAATTGCTCAGTTTTCACATTTTAGTACCATTGTAGTGGAAAAGACAATTAGTCAATTGTATGGTAAAAAAATGTGAAAACAATTGGAACAGTTAAAAAATATGGTTTGGAGACTTTATTTATGAATATATGAAAAAGTTGAGTCAATAAAGTTGATATATTTAGTTTAGTATTTAGACTAAATACATCTATTTCCTCCGATTATATTTATAAACAATTTTTATTTTTTCAGATTCATCTGGACTGTATTATAATTCAGATACATCGGTTATTAATGAATCTAAAAAAAAGAAAAGTTGCATATAAATGTGATCAGAGGGAGTGCTTCTTCTCTTGACCAAACTTTATACATGACCGGATGTAGTGCCTATTGGTTGAACTCTCGAAGGTTAAAGACAAAAAAAAGACAATATTAATTACTAATTTATGGTGATGTTGTTGGGATTATTAAATTTGCTACTATACTGAAATGTGCTGGCTGGTGAATTGAAAGTTGCAACAACTCTATCCAATTTTTGACTCAATCATTTAATATTGGTTCCCCATGCAGGTGATGAGAAAGCCCTTGCAGATGATGTTGCAGTTGATGCAGAAGGCAATGCATATGTTACTGATGTAAAAGCAAGTAAAATATGGAAAGTTGGGGTTGATGGAAACCTTATATCAATCATTAGAAACCCACTATTCACTCCAAAAGAATGGCACAAAACATTGGTTGGCCTTAATGGAATTGTTTACCACCCAGATGGATTCTTAATAGTAATCCACACTTTTAGTGGTAAATTGTTCAAGATTGATTTAACAAAAGGAGAGGAAGTGAAGATTATAAATGTTGTTGGAGGGCCACTTTATTTTGGAGATGGATTAGAGTTATTGTCTCCTAATAAGGTTGTAGTTGCTGGAAATCCTTCAGGGAGATTAGTGGAGAGTTTAGATGGATGGAATACTGCTTCTGTTGTTGCAAAATTCTCAGGGCCTAAACATCGTTTGGCTACATCAGCTACTGTGAAGGATGGGAAAGTGTACCTAAACCATATGGTTGGAATTGGATACCCTAAAAAGAAGCATGCTATTGTTGAGGCAGTGTTTTAATTCATAGCACTTTCCATAAACCTAAACAGATTTGGTTAAAATTTGGTGTTCCTTTGGTTTTTTATGTTTGGTTTCGTAGCATTTATTGATACTATCTAGAAAGATAAACTCTGGTGCAAATTTGGTGTAACTGTCAGTTCATAAATGCTGTAGTCCTTGTTTTTGTCTTCGTTATAACGCTCAATGTCAAATTGTCAATGGTAGGAGAACATGTTTTCTTTCATCGTGAAGTAATTTACTACCAACTCCCTTCGATTTTACAAGTCTTTTCCATACTCTTCACATATTACTAGTACATTAATAAAAGTTACCTATTGACCTATGTCTGGTAGGTTATTATGCCATAATCCTTCAACAAGTAAGACATTATTGATAGAGGGAAGAGAATCACTACCCATTTAACAAAAGCCAATGATCTTACCGTTTATTAGCAGTATAACACCACCAATTTTCTCTTGCCAACAATGAGGTCTTACTCTCTCCCATATTTATCTTCTCCATTACTCTCTTGTTCACCTTTTTGCTCAATCATGTAAATAATTAATTAATGACACTTAAATAATCAAGTGTCTTGTTAACCAACGACCTTAGGACAATGGTTAAGGAATAAAAAAGGAAATAATTGTGAAATATTATGTAGAAAAAGTTGTTTTTTACAATTTCAATAAGTTGAATGCACAATTTCCAAGATCTTGTTAACATTTCCCAATAATTAATTCATATAAATGATTCTACACTGTCAAAGCATATGTCTTGTGTCATTAAAATATGTCACACCATTTTGAGTTTAGGAATTTGAAGAAGAAACCAAAACTTAGATTTTTAAAGGGAATACCAATTCTACGAACAAGTAAAAATACGGACAGAAAATGTAATTAAACCTTATTATATATATTATTTAAATTAGAGTTCCAAGTTCCCAGTTTGGGTAGCGTATATAATTAGGAATAAGCCCCTCTTATTCTGATTAAAAGAGAGTTCAAAGTTCCAATAACAAATTGGGAAATCAGGGCTGATTTTCTTTTGTATTGTACCTGCTCACACAACTTTTGGTAGAACTAGAATTGGTAATTGGGAATTAACCCCCCAGTCTAGTACTCTAGTTTCAAAAATTGCACACTCCTTAGTAGGAAGTCCTTGATCCAATTCATCCTGAAAAATAAAACCCTTAGAGGAGGTCATATCACTATCTATCAGCAATGAGCAAAATTGACTCATGTAGGAGGATGAGAGTGGAATTCCCTCAAAGAAAGATTTATCTATTTCTCTATTAGGAGTATTTATCTTATTCATGAAAAATTATGCCAAATAAGCAAACATGTTTGTAGAATAATATGTTCTGGGCATCCAAAAGGAAATTTTATACTCAAGATACCAACTGCTAGGCTAATTTCTAGCTTATTGCTCTCAACATTGATGTGCTTCATCTCTTGCCCATTTTACTATCTAACTGTACCCTACCCATTATTTAAGGTATATTAGGATCTACAAATTATTAGTTTCCTTTTCAGTGACAGTTGCTCAAGTCTTTCCCATGAGATGTCACAAGTTTGTCTCTGTTGAGAATATAGTGGTAGAAGCCACAAGTTTGTACAAGCTGGATATTGGTCATCAATGGGATTGGTGTTTCTTTGCTCTACCTTGTGGAACCGCTGATTCGTCTCTCTTGGTACCCTCAGGCTTACGAGCCCATGGAGGTGCTTGATCTGGACCATAACAATAATCATAGAAGAGCTCCTCACCGGCATCAATGTGTTCCTTGGCGAATATGCCAACTCGATGATCTCCAGCAACCAACATTACCTATAGCAGCAGTGCAGAAGGCAACCATTGTGACAATTCAAAGATCATGTTCAAGCTACAAAGTCCAAAATGTAAGGACCCGTCTACTTTGCGAAAATATTTTATATATATATATATATTTTTAAAATTTGTGTTAGCTTTACTTGTTAACAATGGGAAAAGAGTCTCTTAAAGTGAAAAATTGTTTTGCATTTCCATAAACAAGGAAAACGTCAAAATAGCTATTTTCATCATTTCCTTAAATGTTTCATCTTTAGCTAACATTTTATCTTCTCTCTATCGCAATCACTCACTTTAAAAGTCTATTTTCTCCTTGTTAACAAGGTAAACTAACATATACTTTAGGAAATGAAAATAGAAAATGTTTTCACAAAGTAAATGGGGTACAAGTTTTAAACCTCCCAACAATCTGATTTTTTGGACTCACCTTTGCATAGCAGTTGGGGTTTGATGAGTGGTTTGCAAATTTCAACTTGTCTCCTTTACGATAAGCATCAAGAACATACTGGAGAAGAAACAGAAAGCAGATTTAAATTCTAAAATAATCAGTTTGAAATCCAGATGTTATAGCTTGCCAAGAAAGAAATGCGAGGGAAGGGACTATAGATTGACGAAACCCAACAGAAATACAGCAAAACAGTGTATGATCACACTCATATAAAACACAAGGAACTCAAGTCAATGATGAATCAAGAGCAGCTCAAGTTAAGAGAATGCAGACACGTGAGACACATACCTGCTCATTCAAATCGAAAAGGAAAGATGAATTTGCACGATCATATATTTTCCCACGCTTATCAGCTTCTCTGTGCGAGATCAATTCACCCGTGTACTCTCCAAGGTAATCATTTTTGTTAACAGGATTCTGAAATGTAATCATCAGTTAGTTAGCAGAACAAGCTAACATTATTAGAAAACAAAGAAATCCATTAATCATAACCTTTAAGAAGGCTCCCCATCCAGAAACATCAGATTTCCCCAAGATAATCTGACATAAAAATAAAAACAATGCGAGACAAATCACATGCATTAGGTACTCATCACTTTGGTTTATGACAATGGTGTGCAGATAATTTTAAATCAACTCAGAACTACTAACCCTCTGTTGTTGCCTTAAAAGAAGTCTCATATTGCCGCACTGACCTTCTCCATGCCGATGTGGCTCCCCCAGTGTACCATCCCCACAGCTGTACAAAGGGTATGATGTTTATAGGCAATTGCGATGATTTAAGGAGGATAGTGGAATCCAAAGTCCAAGCAAATCGTAAAAGTTAGACAAAAGTGGTGTCAAACTACAAGATAAAGGTGAAGTGGAGATTATCGTTTCATGATTAAGGCGGGAATAGAAAAAAATAGACTTTAAATTATGAATATAATTTGATATTTCGATAGTTATGATTTGATACAAAAGGAGTAAAGTAAACACTAATCTTTATCTATGCTGATACAAGACTACACATCCTAATCGATTAGGGAAATAAACTAATCCTAAGAATATATCAAGATACTTTCAAAAAATGAAAGATATTATCAAAGATAATATAAAATATTTTTATATATTCTAACACTCGTCAATATAAAAGCTTTACTAAGCTTGTTAGAAATACGCTATTTGAAAGGGAAAATAAAACTAGCAATGTAATTTGATATAGAAAGTAGGTAGAGCCGGATCACGTATGGAACATGAATCAAGACATATTGCAGTTGGGACAAAAGCTAGGGCCATACTGCAATAGAGACAAAATTGAAGTCAGACTGCAACCAGAATAAAACCAGTGTCAAACCATATCTAAAACAAAACTGGTGTCATGCCACAACCGAGACAAAACCTATGCAAGACCGAAATAAAGATCAAAACAGTCATCGAAAGAAACCAAGCCAAAAAGATCACACAACAGAAGAGATTCTGAACAAGCCAGAAAGACTACAAGGTGGAGGAGAAGATCTAAACACGTCGGAAGGATATAATGGCAGAGGAGAGCTTCAAAACATGTCGAAATGATGATATGGAGGAGGAAGAGCGATTCAAGACACGCCAAAAAGATGATAGACATAATGTAGGAAAGAGAAAAATGGTGGAATTTGAGTATGTTAATAATATGATTTAAGCTCCAACTCTGAATAGAGTTTCATACTTTGGGGAATTCTATATAAAAATAGTTACAAGACAGGTCAGGGAAGAGGGTACCGCTCTGATAGATTGATAACATAACAAGTTATAGGGTTATAGGGTTTTGGATAAAGAGGGAAGGTAAATGCTAAGACTCTGAATCACAAATACAATTTTTTTTTTTTTGAAGAAGCCAAACTAGCCCACCAAAATTGACAGTGGGGAGAATCGAACCAAAGATCTTGAGAGGAGCAGACTCAAGGTCCCAAGCCAACACCTCCAGACCAAACCAAGTGGGTTTAATCATGAATATAATTTGATATAATGATATTTATGATTTGATGGTACAAAAAATATTAAATGTTGTACTAATAGTCAATAGAAGACTCCAAATTTTAATTAAATATGGAAATAAATTATTGTAATAATAAAAAAATATAAAAAATAATCTCAAAAGAAAAAGATAGGCTAACGGGCAATGTGTGCAGTAATCTTCAATGAGGTCAGCAAGATAAGAAAAGCCACAAAGGTTTGGCATGATATATCTAAACAAGCAGTAGATGCTCTCCAATTATTGGTGTAAAAATATTACTAATGAATAATGAATTCCTAAATCAGCTGATGTAATAGAATCATGACATGTAATTCAAACACCGAAGAGGCGTAACATCAGGTTTAAAGTAAAAATATTTGGTACATTACCTAACCCAACAGTTTCGACAGACATCTGGATCACATTCACGCCCAGCAGCAAAACATGGGCATTGTCGACTTCTACATTGACTCTTGGCACAATGGCAACCTCTGAACCGGTTCTTGCAGCTCTTCGAACAACTGAAGGTAGGAGAAATTGTTATATTTAAATCATAATTCGTTAACACTTACATTACTTTAGTTAGGATAATAGTTCACAAATCACGTTGGAAAAGCATTTTATAGAAACCTTGCAAACATGAAAAGAAGTATTGAATCAATAGCTTTATTTTGACAGTTTGAAATAAATGATCGTTTATAGTTTAATGAGTTCAAACTCTTATCTAAACTGGTAAAACCTGTTTTATAGAAACCTAAGTCAGGATAATAGTTCACAAATCAAGTTGGAAAAGCATTTTATAGAAACCTAGCAAGCATGAAAAGAAATATTGAATCAATAGCTTTATTTTGACAGTTTGAAATAAATGATCGTTTATAGTTTAATGAGTTCAAAATTGTATCTAAACAGGTAAAACCTGTTTTATAGAAACCTAAGTCAGGATAATAGTTCACAAATCAAGTTGCAAAAGCATTTTATAGAAACCTTGCGAACATGAAAAGAAGCATTGAGTCAATAGCTTTATTTTAACAGTTTGAAATAAATGTTCGTTTACAGTTTAATGAGTTCAAAATCTTATCTAAACAGGTAAAACCATACTTGACCATCTTATCCAGACCAAACTCATCAAAGTTCATAGCCCCATAATTTTCTAACAATATTATTCAAACGACCAACACACAGCCATTGGGACTTAAGAAATATGCAATTTTCACCTTCATTGCATTGCTACAAAAGATACATGATTAAATGAAAAGCTACGTACCCACAATATTTTTCACAGCATGTTCCACCATTAAGACAAGAACAATCCTTTCCACACATTGATTGACACCCACATGGAGTATACTGCATGCAAGATTGGTTTTTGCCATCAGCAATTCTTTTCCATATTGTTGGGTGACCAGCAGACTTCCAAGAATATTTAAACTTCCTTGTTTTGCCTCTTTTTCTCAGCAACCTCGGTCTAGATGGCATGTCTTGGTCCTAGCACAAACATTCACATTCAAAACGACTTTTGTGGCAAGTAAAGAGTAGGGTACTCGTATAAGTAGCTAGAAGTTGAGAGGAAAAACATTCTATGATATAATATTGTTCTATAGTTAAAACAAAACTGAAGAACTCATTGTACATAACAGAAGGATCAGGGAATCTTCCCAATGCTACAAAATACCAGAGGTAAGAAAAAGGAAAAAATATACGTTGGCTCAAATATACAACTAAGTCACTATGCATGTAAAACCCAGACAACACCCTTTTTATTATGCAACTAAATATAAAATGACGGAAAATCTACAATCAGAGATAACATTACGGGATTGATAACCCAAATGCCTCTGCATTAGCCAAAGCCCAAACCCAAGGCCTTAAGAGTGCATTCTTGAAGGCCTAATACACCTACGGTTGATTGGAAAGTACAGAAACTAAAGTGTGGGATGTAATAGAGTTACTTAGTCTTAGAAGATAAAAGATGAATCTGATGTAAAAGGGATGGAGTGGTTTACATGGGATTAACAAGTTGTTTTCTGCTTTTCTCTAAGCTAAGAAGTAAGAGAGAGATCCTCCATAGCTTGGAGCATTATGCTCGTTTCTCTGTATCTCTTTCCAGTTTTCCATAAAATAAAATTATTCCCATCCCATCCCAAGCATAATAACAATTTATCTTTTTATACCACCGAGTGAGGCCTTTTCGTACATAATAAAATATGGAAAATAACAGAAAAACAGTCAAGACAACAAGACATGAGAATGCAGGGTAAAAAATGGGAACAGGGAAGGTTGTAATCTTACCGTGAACTCTGTGTCAAATTTTCCTTTGTCGTCCATGATTGAACCCGCTGCAACAATAGACCTGTGGGGCATTGTCATGCCTCCATCGTGCATATAACTAGATATTTCCATGCAAGTCTTCGAACCAGAAAGTAAGTTCCTAGCTATGAGGCAACTGCAGAGCATGAGTTGCACATGACATAAGCACAAACTTAAGCAAATTAAGACCTCTACGTGGAGTAAAATATTTATGACAAGAAAATGAAATATGCTTTTGTTTCATTCGCTTAAGAACCATTGGTCACATTCCAGATAGTTTACTACAAAAAGTTTCCAAAGTTTACATATTTTCCTTTTTTTCCCATAATTATTCATGCATTCAAGAAGACTAATTGAAATTGAAGCTAAAAAAGAGGATGGATTTGCAGGATTTATGGAGAAATAAAGGATTAGTTCAAATACAAAGCAAAAGAAAAAGTAATAAAAACTTTAATTAAAAAAAAAATCTGTCTTACGATTTACAAAATGGGAAATATAAAACATAAACTGTAAACAAGAAAGTGTTGCCACACACAGTTCAAACTAAATTTGATGCCACCCTAGCATTTCTCAACATGATACAGTGAGGTGAACGCAGAATGATACATACCTGTTTCTGCCAAACATTTCCACTCCCTTCAAGTATAACTCTTTCTCTAGAGGTTTCCAATCTGAGAAACCAAGAATTCCATCACCTTGTTCTTCCATTGAATTCAACGAATTTTTAAGTTCTGTCTCATTTGTGACAGCTTTTGGTCCATCCAAATGTAAGCTCTTGCTATTATCAGTAATTACAGTAACTACATCTGAGATTCTCTTCAGCTTTTTACAAGAATCCTGAGAATCAGGCGGCGATCTTGAGTCACATTGTGCCGTGTCTGACTGATTTGTGACTTTCCGTTTGCTCAAATTTTCTGAGTCAGGGTCATTTAAATTGATATATTCATGACAATCAATTCTTGTTGGAAGTGTAGTACTCTGACTGCCAGGTTCTTCTGCACTGGACGGTGACAGTATCCCATCTGTCTCCTCTACAATTGTAGTTTTCTTATCCCGGAAAGACCCGGGAGTTGAATCTTTTGAAAAACTTTTAACAACCTTTAACTGCTTGAAAATGAAATAGTCATCAGTCTTTACTCTACACACTTTCCTATCAAATATATAAGAAGGAAGCATTGAAAAAGTGAACTTGTAACTGGGTGCAAAAGATAGTATACACACAGAAAAGTGGAAACAAGTTTTGTTAAAGCTACATGCTTCATACAAAATTTTTGCTTAGAATTAATTCCAACTTTAATAAACAGACGATAGAAAAGCCACCATTTATATTGTATATTGGTTCCAACGTCAATGAAAACGTTAAAGAAAATACCAGCAGAGTAAAAAATATATATAATTTGAATAAACCCATTTGCATCTCCCAAAAATTCTCGCCCACCTCAAATATAATAAATACTTCAAATCTCAAACAAAGAAAAAGAATACCTGAAGGTAGCACTGATCACCACATGGTTTTCTATCACCTACAGGCTCAGACCAAACTGTCTTCTTTTCACTCTGAAATAAACATCAAATTAAATTTATTGATGAAGTAACATAGATTAAGTTCAAAATAACATAGGGCATTGTTCCTTACGGGATATATCAAAGGTTGAGAACAGCCATGCAGTCGACAGTCAAAAATCTGCCGCAGGAAAGCAGAAAGGTATAGACGATTCACTAAGACAATGATGACAACGTTAAAAATATGATGCTTTTGTACATACCAGGCACCGACGACAGAAAAGGTTATCAAGAGAATCTAATGCATCACTCAGGTTTTTCTCTAGATACATGCTCATAGGAAATTCATGTTCTCCTGAGCTTTTTGGATGCTGGTCCAACCTACCAATATTACTTTCCCTGATACTTTTGTACCTCTCCTGTGTTTTTTATGGAAGCAATTTCTCGAAGAAATGAAAATGGTTTCTGATAAAGAAATCTCCATGGTGCAATACATTGTTTTCGATATTAAAGATTAACAATAGTCAAGCATATAGTCATTCCCACAAGTTATTCTGGATTACCTGGATTTCTAAACTGGAGCCCGCAACATACTTGCTAACAACATTCAAAACCTCCTCATTTAACCCATGTTCCTCAAATGCCATACTAGAAATTCAATAGTCAAGACATTAATTCTAGAAAGAAGAAACACTGAACGTTTGAATGAAGTTGGGATTCATGGTTTATAAGTTAAAATCTGGTATTAAAAGTTGCGTGGTCATGACTCGTGATACAAGTCTTATTTCTTAAAGGCGTGGCAAGAAAAGATGTGTTTGCTCCAACAGAGCATCTATATGACTCATTAACTAAACATGCTAATTGATGATTCATATAGCTAACCACAATAATTGCAACCCAGATTGATTGGTCTTGTTTCATTGAATCTTTCTTCGCAAATGTAGCATTTCTACATCTTCATACTAACTTACCATAAAATACGGTCTTCAGCCTCACAAAATTCATGTTTTTCTCCGTCAGGTTCTGTTAATTCTTCCTCACTGTCACTACATATCAATGCCTCACTTCCACGTTGATCATAATAGATCCGTCTTCTTCCAACGACTGATTGATCGTCAGCCATTCTCTGATTCCTGATGCGTGTGAAAGATTTTAAAATAGAAGAAAATACATTATTGAACTTGCATACTCATTGATCAATAAGTTTTAAATCCCATTTTCTCTTATCAAATGGATGAAATTCAAGCAGTGGGTAACTCAACATAGGAAATTAAATATTTGTATGTCAAAACACCTGTCCAAAAATATCCAAGATGTATATGGTGGTAATCTTTCAATACGTGGAATCTTGATGCTTGTAGCAGATGACATGTCTTGATTGCCCTGGTTTCTGTCTCCTGGACCCTGAGTAAAACCATAGAATTTACATAAAGGACGGTCCATTCTTGAAGAAAGAATTGAACGTGTCGTATTTTCCTCCGTCTGTGAAGAGTCCCTGGTTGATACTGCTGACATTATTTCTGAAGTATGACATTGCAGCTTCTTCTGGTTCCTCTGAAGTTTTTCCTACAGAAAAATAATTATGATTAATTGCAAGTCATCCAGCATGGTGTGCAAAAAGAAGCTATCTCAACCTTGAATTTTCAATTGACACTAAGGTTTACTTTAACGGTCATAACATAAAGTTCAACCGAAAAACAAGGCTAAATAAAAAACATTGCCGAAAGTGACACCCATATAACCAAACAGATCAGAACAACTAGCAGTTTAGCTCAATGTACAAGCAGATAGAAATCAAAAGATTTTGTGTGGCACCCTTATTCTTAGAAATTGTGGTTGAGCCTAACACAACACCACAAAACTGGCTTGTGAAGTTAGGATTGTCCCCACTTATAAACACATTGTCAGACTATCTCCTATCTGATGTGGGACTCTTAACACACCAGCTTACGACCAGTGCCATTGGGTTTGGTTCGTGGACATAAATGGTGGGTGGCCCGATAGCGGAAAACTGATAGCAGTTGGCCCAATGGGTCTTGAAAAGGCTCTGCTACCAACTTAGAAATTGTGGTTGGGGGCCTTACACAACCCCACAAAACCGGCTTCTGAGGATTGCCCCCACTTATAAACACATTATCAGGTCATCTCCTATCCGATATGAGACTTTTAACACTTATAGCATGCCTTAGGTTTTCCAATGTGTTTTATTAAGGGTGTGTTTGTTTCAGCTTTAAAAAAGAAAAAGACTGTGTTAAAATATCTAGAGACTTTAAAAAAAGAATTGAAGCTATTTCTGTTTGTTTACTACTCATAAAATTCAATTTTTTTTTAAAGGAAAAAAAAAAAGATTTTTAGCTTTGTTCATGTTCTAAAAAAAATAAAAATAGATTTTAGGGAAAGTTAACCCTAATAGCTTTTAATCTTAGAGTTAAAAATGATTTTTTTAAATCCTAAACAAACATTATTAAAATAACAAAAGCGACTTTTATAAAAAAATAGATTTTTTTAAAAAAATTAAAAAACAAAACAAACACACCCAAACTCTAGCTATTGAACCGGTGTTTCTACAAAATGAAGTTTGCAAAGAATAATAATTAAATGTTTGGAATCAGGATGAGTTTGACAAAAAAATTGTGGCATCTTGATTTCGTTGAAGCCCTAAAGTGTAATTTTTGTCATAATCACGATGGCACATTGAAACACACTGCCAAGGCCAATCCAAACATACACTGAATGTCACTATGCTAACAGTTTCCGCAATTAGTCATAAAAAAACAACGAACAACTTGCCAGCAAACAAACAAACTACAGAAAGCTGAACCCTTTCCAAGAATGAAATCACAAACTTACACGAATGGATTCAACTCTCTCTGCCTGGATTTGCTTTTTCAACTGATTTATCTTGTTGGACAAGGCTCCCATATCATCATTTGGTGGCACTTCAAGTAATTCCTGCCAATATTACAAAACAAAGTATTACAGTCCCCGCTTTAAAAAAATAAATAAAAAATCACATAGATTCTAAAACACAAAAATGGAACAAAAATATTTGATAGACACCGAAATTTTCCTTACTCATACGAATCACATATAAAATTGTGGTTAATTCAGCAGAGTACAAGGTTTTGTGAAATTGTGATTAATCACATAGTTGAATTAAGTAATAAAATTATGAAACAAGTTGATAATAGTGAAAGTTGAATAGAGAGAAATGAAAGAGACTTGATGGAGATTGGGAGGAGAATCGGAAACCATGGATGCTCTTTGTTGGTCTTGTATGCTGAGAAGAGCGAGTTGATCAACGATTCAGAGCAAGAAGAGCAGCTGAGTTGAGCGAGTTGAGAGAGAAATAGTATAGTAGAGTCGGTATGATGTGAAGTGAATTAAAGTGTGTGTAGCAAGGTAGAGTAACGTCGATCGTAACGTAACTGTGGACGCACGGTTTTGGAAATGAAATTGGGTGGAGGCATCTTCCACTTTGGATTATAGACCTTTTTCCAGTGGGGTCATCTCACTTTTTTTTACTGCTATAATTATTCCTTCTTTCTTGGCTCATTGCTTGCTTCCCTCATTTTTGTACTACTACTGCCGATCAAAGTTGCTATGTGTTTTTTAAGCCTAGTGGCTGGAACTTAATATTTTATTTAATATGGAGAAATATTAAAGTTCGAGTTCCGATCTTTACATATATTATGTACCAACTGAACTAAGTTTACGGGGACGGTTACTTTGCTTCTTACTTGTTAACCAAACTAAACTTTGCATAATTTTATTTAAATTAATTAACTGCAAACTATGCTATATTTCTTTTTTAGTTTTTTTTTTTAACTTTTTAAATGTTTTATTAATTTTGATCTCACTTGTAAGTGTATTTTTTTTTTTAATGAACTTGTAGAAAATTTCTGTTCACATATGTTGTATGGCTGAAAAACACATGTAAAAGACGAAAATACCCTTCGGCAGTTAATTGCCGAGGAAGTAAAACTTCGGCAATTAACTACCGAGAAAAACTTCGGCAGTTAACTACCGAGGAAAACTGAAAACTTTGGCAGTTAACTACCGAGGAAACCTCAAACCTTTTTTTTTTGACAAAAACCATAAATAATCATTATTAATATTTATTGATTTTGAAAGTTTCAATTATTATTTTGCTACGTTCAAACAATTGCAGTATTATACTTATGCGTATATATCTTAATAAGAATATCATTTAAATCAATATAAAAATTAAGCATTTGAATATTGTTTTGCACATTACTTAAATAAAAATAATTAAAAAAATTCGTTAAAATAATTGTGCACAACGATTTTTTTTTAAGGTATAATATGTTGTTATATTTTCTACATTAAAATAATTGTGCACAAAGATTTTTTTTATTTAAGTAATTTGCAAAATTATATTCAAATGCTTAATTTTTACACTTATTGAAATGTTTTTTGAGGACTTAAATGTTCTTTATTTTTTTGTCTAGATTTAAATGATATTATATATATATATATAATACTGCAATTGTTTGAAACATACAAAATAATGATTGAAACATTCAAAATCAATAAATATTATTAATGACAATTTATGGTTTTTGTCAAAAAAAAAAATGATTTGAGGTTTCCTCGGCAGTTAACTGTCGAAGTTTTCAGTTTTCCTTGGTAGTTTACTGCCGAAGTTTTCCTCGGTAGTTAACTATCGAAAGATATTTTTGTCTTTTGCATGTGTTTTTCATCCAAACAACATATATACAACAATTTTCGAACTTGTAAGCGTATTTGATAACATTATTTTCACTCTTTTTCAATAGTTTGTTTACAAACTTGGATTGGAATGGTAGACATAGGATCCATATTTCGAGGACCAAAAAGTTAAAATATCTTCAGCGTATTTTATTTGTGATAAAAGTGAGAAGAAAAATGATAGAGGCTCAATTACCCACTCAGAATGAGTGGAAACTTTATTTGTCATGGTACAAAACTTCCCACAAGCAAACGTTTTAGCAACCGAGTTAGATTGGTACGTTGATAACTCGCCCAATACAATTTCCACCATATTCGTTAAAGTGTCGGTTTTTTTTTTTAAAAAAGGATTAAAGTGTGAGTGTTAAGCTTAAAGAGGTGATATAGATGTCTAATTTCTTTTTTTTTTTTGACAAAATAGATGTCTAATTTCTTAAATTTTAGATTAATAAACGTGTGGTATCAAAGTTTTTTTTTCACTTGGATTATTAGTCTCCCCAACACTCCGGCACCTTTTGAGGACTTTATTAGTCTCCTCAAAAGGTCCACAACTTTAATCACAAGCATTTTTAAGTCAAATTATAGTTTAGTAAATTGTCCATGAACCCTTCAAATGGTAAGAGTCGAGCATTTACACCTCTAAAAATTTGCGAATATGCAAAATAGATCTCAACTTAGAATTTTGTTGAACAACTTGGTCCTTATGCTAACTGGTATCTAATATTCTTTCAAACTAGTCTCTAAAGTTACCACTTACTAGCAAATTAGTTGTTGAATCAATATCACTATGTAGCAATGCAGTCCCTTAAGTATATCATTTATCGCCATTAAAAAAACACTTGTCCCTACAAGTTATCCGATATCATTCAAAATCAAAGTATTTTTTTGGCTATTCACAAATTTTAGGGATAAGTGTCGGACCTTTACGATTTCTTGAAATGAAGTGATTATTTACTTGACATTGATATTTGTAATTCTATGCCTCATTTGATCTCTATTTATCTCTTCTTATTACATCACTAATATATCATGTTTATTCCATCATTCTTGCATATTTCTTTATCTCTCGATCTCTCAACGGGAGTCCACCTGTTGTTGGCGTGCAAAATTTGGTGTTTATTCAATTAATTGTTTGCTTGATTCGTCGTTTCTCAACTGATAAGATGATATTAGGCTAATTTGCAATTATGACAATAATCTCCTTTTTGATTTAGCGGTTACACTGGAAAATATACTTTATTTCTCATCAACATATTCCTAGACTACCAACCTTGAGGTCATTTTATCTTCTTTTCTCTTTGCATAACCATTTACTTTATTATGCCACATACGTAGGAAAATTGTAATATGACATTTTGACTTAGTCAAATCAATGTTGCAACCTCTTAGATTCGTTAAACATTATCACGAAACTATAATAATACCTAATAACAACATCTAAATCCCATTTAAACTTGGTAGTCATGCCCATCCGACATCCGTCAATCGGCATCTAATTCAACTGTTAGATAATTTTATATAAGTTGTAAGTCGATTCTACATCAGTTGATTCTAACGTCAGTCGATTGTGATACATCCGACAGAAAAATACAGCCACTTCATCCTATTGGCCAATATATAATTCAGTATACAAATTCAAGAGGAGAATATAAAACCGACCAATGAGATATATACGATTTGTAAAAGAAAACACACACACCCGTTTAGTCATCTAGAACAAGAGGAGTTGCAACGTCTTTTATCCGTAGCATCTTCCATCCAACATTTTCATTCAACACCCCCATAAATATATGATAAAATATTCGATGTACGACATCATGGTTTGTTTCGACTCTCGCATTCGCTTCGACAACGACAAACCAATTATGCAATTACGGCTACATTTTATGAAAAACATCGAAACATATATCATCCCATGATTCCTCCAATGTTAGATTCTTTCATGTTCCATACGTAAACATGCTGAACCATCCTTTTTCTCTCACACCTTTCAATATCAATATATTCCAAGACGGTTATACAAGAGAATTTTACTATATAATCTTCCACGTAGAACACAGTTTCTTTGCAATAACAACAATGGAGAAGTTACTACAAGCTCTAGAGCAAGAAAATCAAGCTATCATAACAATTCCACGGCTTAAGCAGGTGCAAATGCCACCACCATCTTCTTTAGCATCACTTGAGCTATTGAAAAACTATGGAAGAAAGTTCAATAAGCAAAAAAACAAAACTAACGTTGAAAGTTGTGCAAGTCCTCAAAAGTTATCAACTGAAGATATAATAAGACTTGCAGGAACAAAGTATATCCAAAACTCGTCAGAGTGGCATGATAATAATCTTTACATCCCTTATGGAACTGTTCTTGGAAGCTTGTTGTCTGAGGAAGAAAATGAACAAGTTGAACTAGCTCAGTTTGTTCTAGCAGCAGCTGAGAGAGTAGGTTGTCAACAATTTGAACGTGCAAACATGTTACTTTCACATTTTCATCTCATGAATGAAAGTGGAAATAATAGAAGCACAGTTCAGAGACTTCTTTTCCAATTCTCTCAAGCACTTCAAGAGAGAATCAACAGAGAAACCGGACGAGGAAAGATGAAAATGTATAGATCAAATGAGAGAAACAAGGAGAAGGAATTGATTGAGAAAATGGAATTAGATACTAACATAGTTGTTAAATGTCATCAAAAAATTCCTTTCAATCAAATAATGCAATTTGCTGGTGTACAAGCTATAGTGGAACATGTTGCATCACAAACAAAAATCCATTTGATTCATCTTAATATTGGATGTGGAGTGATGAGTACATGTTTCATGCAAGCATTAGTAGACCGCAAGGAAAAGCCGGTTGAAATTCTGAAGATCACAGCTATTGGATTTTCTAACAAAGCTAAGTTAGAAGAAATTGGCAAAAGTTTAATGGATTTTGCTCAATCCTTGAACTTACCCTTATTGTATAACATAGTTTTTGTTGAAGATGCTAAGGAGATTAAGTTAGATCAATTTGAAATTGAATATGATGAAGCTGTTGCTATTTATTCTCCATGTTTACTTAGGACTATGGTATCAAATTCTGATGGCTTGGAGAATTTGATGAAAGTGATAAGAAAAATGAAACCGTTTATTATGATAGTACTTGAACTTGAAGCAAACCATAATTCACCGTTGTTTGCGAATAGGTTTGTTGAAGCATTGTTCTATTACTCAGCATTTTTTGACTGTGTTGATACTTGTATAAAAGAGGATTATGAGTGTAGAGTGATAATGGAAGGAATATTATCTGAAGGGATAAGAAACATTGTTGGTTTGGAAGATGAAGAAAGGAAGGTTAGGAATGTGAAGATTGATGTTTGGAGAAGGTTCTTTGCAAGGTATAGAATGGTGGAAACTGGATTCAGTGAGTCTTCAATTTATCAAGCTAATTTGGTTACTAAAAAGTTTGATTGTGGGAAGTTTTGTACTATAGACAAAAATGGTAAGTGTTTGATAATTGGATGGAAGGGGACTCCAATTCATTCAATCTCAGCTTGGAAGTTTCTTTGAGATAAATATATGTAAATGAAATGATAAACACTCAATTGCAATGTATATACTACTTTAAAATTCGCTAAAATAATTGTGAAATTACTATGACATCATGATTTTGTTGAAGCTCTAAAGTATGAAATTAGTAAGGCACACTCATTCCAAATCCATACGCATGGGTCGAAATCCTCTCCCAAATAATTAAAGGACTCAAGTATCTATCACTTATGTCACACCATGTTGATAACTCTTGATTAATTTATACTCACATGTTTTTATCGATTAAATTAATTAAACACCCGATCCATCTCACCAAAGTTAGGATTGAACTTTTCATTTTCTTCTTTGTACTCACTTTCTTTTGATTAAAGATACCACAAAGTGTACGGCAGGTGCATGTGTTTGGTGCACAATTTGTGAGTCTTATGAACTAAAAAATACCAATTTCAATTCTTACTCTTAAAAAAGAAATCATGGAATCGAGATTCGTTAAACACTAAATAAATATCATTCTCTAAGTTTAGATTCTAATTATCGAACTAGTCAATTATACTCAAAATTTTAAATTGTGGTTAAATGACACGGACATTATTTCAGTTGTAATTGTGTTGCAATTACAAAAACAAACCATGCAATGCAACCCCTATATTGATCTTAGTAACATCATAAAAAAAACCAAAAATATCAACAACCCCATTTTGTCTTTGATTGAAATAAAAGATAAGTTCAATAAGCCTTATTAAAGAAGTGATTATCAACAAGTTGAGCAATAATACATTATGAATACAATATTGGCCACGGGTTTATCACAATTTTGCCAAAGTATACAATATTGCAATATCCCTAACCATATAATAAAATGACAACAAAAAAAAAAGATAGAGTAAGAAACAAGTAAAGAACCAAAACCAAAACTGGTCAAATTTACACTTTGTCATCATTCTGACTCATTTCCAATTCAACCTCATTAATCTGTGTTACTCTTCTTCTACATAGAGAAATCATGAAAACCCACATAAGACCTTTCACAATCCTCACCATACCAACTGTAACAGTTACATAATACAACCACCATCCAACAAATTCTTCTATTCCCACCTCCATCATTTCATCTTTCTTTGTTTCAGCCATAACACCTAAATTCTCAACTTCCTCTCTCAACTTCCACCACCATAATGTTCCTAAACTACCTGCCACAACCACTTTCTCAATCCATAATCTTTCTTTTTTCCCAACACCAAATATAGTGTCATCCACCACTGGTCTCACAACAACTCTTGACCAAATTTGTGTTGTTTCATGTAGTCCCAAAAGAAATATCATTCTACTTATGAAGCTTCTTTCAACACCAAAACTAGAACCATCACCAAAAACATCGTCGTCGGAGTCGAAAACTCCTGCTGCAATGCTTGCTTCAATTCCTAAACCAACACATATTTGAAAAGTGAAAAGAAGAATCCATTTCCATGACATGTAAAGATGAGTTTGGAGAAGAATAGAATTGGATGAATCATTCATAAGGTTGATTTTTCCCATCAAACCATTGATCAAAGTAGCTACACTTACAATGGAAACAAGAACATAGAGAATACATGGGGAGGTGTGTATAGCAAAAGAGAAAAGATAAGGTAAAGGTTGTTGTGAATGAATTTGAAGGTAGAATTTGGCACCAGAGAGACTAGATAAGAGAAGAAAAGATAGAGGGAGTAGAAGGGTGAGGATTGTGATGGTGAGGAGGTGGAAGATCCTTGTAGGGGTGTAGATAGCAATATAGTTGAAGAAGAACTCTTTGGATTTTTTCTTCCAATCCATTTTGTGTAGAATGAAACCAATTAGTGTTGAATTGAAGAAACACGTTCTTCTTCTTTATTTACAAGCTAAGGGAAGTTCAAGATTAAGTAAAGGTGTCTCTTTATGTATGTTACTTGACAACTATTTTTTATGAAATGAAATTTAATTAGTGGTTACCACGTCCATTGGTTACTTAGTTGACATTTTAGGACATGGTGTTGATTCTTTATATCTATAATAATATTTAATTTAGCTCAATCTCAACTAATTTGTGTTAGTTTATCATTGTCACATTGGTTTGGTACAAAAAAAGAATATTGGCATGGTTTGAATAATGAGGGTGTTTAATTGGGTGCAAATTTAATTGATGAGAGTGGAAACAGTTTGAAACTTTGAGGAAACCTCTTTGGTTGTTGTTGTTCCCTGACTCCCTCTTCGTTGACGAAACATCATTGAATTTATTTTGTCTGCATTAAAAACTGAGTTGTGTTATTTAATCACAAAATTAGATAACGTATCGTATATAAAAAAAAAAAAAACTATATTTGTATTTTTTTTTTATGGGATTATTTTACTTTATACAACTTATACGCATTATGAAGATATACATAAGTACAAAGAGACGCTGCATTTTTGTCAATTTTACGTGTCCAAGATTTGTGTTAGTACGTACTACGATCAAACATAATCCAAAAATATTTCAATATGCAACCATGTAAGTAAAATAAATTGAGAAATTTCAATTTTCGATGTAAAGTGAAGAAGGATGATTTTCATTTCATTTGGCATTTATCCTTTCACCAAAAAGAGAATAAAGATTGTCTCATATGATAAGGAGTCGATTAACACCTCTCAATTTTTAAAGGAGTGAGTTCATTATGTTACTAGTGCATGAATCTCTTTACGGCCCGTTTGGTGCGCAGAATAAGAAGACATGATATGATAACACTATCATATCTTATTTAAATCCGTTGTTTGGTGCATCAGTAGGAAAGGATAAAATAAACCTATTACTTATCCTATCCTATTGCTTCTTTGTAATTTTAATCCTTGTTTTTTGGTGGGTTAGTAACCTGATAGCATATCAAACACGCATCATGTGTTCCTGTTCCTCAGTAAACCTCTTTCGTCTCTCTGCTTCAACGTTTTTCACGTTCTATTCTTTTATTTCATTTTTTTCTTGAATTTATTCCCAATTGATATCAATTCCAATCAATTTTCTTCATGTTTTGTTCCTCCAATAGATTTTCTTCCCAATTAATTTGGTTGTTGCACATGAATTGGAAAATACCATTTACGATTTTCCACTATTTTCTTCATATCAAAATTGGCTGTTTTGTGTAATTAATTTTCTGCAATCGATTTGCTTCCCAATGTTATTCCAATCATTTTTTCTTTCCAATGTTATGTTTTGTGCAACCGATTTTCTGGACAACTTTTTTTCCATAATTCTTTATAACTTTCCGCATAATTATGTTCTCAATCTTTCTGAATTACGATTTTCTTCATGATTTTTTTTCATAAAATTACAACCAATATCAATTCCATCATTTTCTTCCCTATCTTGTTCCCAATCGATTTAATTACATGTAAAAAATAAAGTTATGCAGTGTTGTTATTTTTATCATGTCAATAAAAACTATGCGTCAAACACATGATAGAATAAAATATTGCTATCATATATTCTTATCATGTATGCACCAAACACATGATGTGATAAATGTCTATCATGTCACTATCATATCTTACATTTATCCATTTTCTAATCATATCATGCGTTTATCCTATCATGCGCACCAAACGAACCCTTAATTAATGAAAGATATGTAAAAATCTTTGTTAGCGTTTGTGAATGTTTGGAGTCTATCATCATTCAACTGAATCTCTCAAGCTTAACTCACCTAAAAAAAATTATGTAAAAAATAGAATAAAGATAAATGATTTAGTTAGCCATCAAGTCTTACAAACAATTCTTTTCAGTCTTATAAACAATTAAATATCCTACAGGTTAGATAATTCAACTAGTTTGAGTTAAGGATAAAGAGTTTTACATTTTGAGTTTAAACCCGGAGGAAGAAAGAAATATTAATTTAACAATTGTTTCTTTCTCTTACCCAAATTACTCTATTAATATACTGCTATGAAACAAATTTTTAATATTGTCTTTGTTGCTAGTTTGTGTGGTATCGTTATCTTGGTTTTTATTATGTGTATGAAAAAGATGGACGTCGTCGTATGAATTGTACTTTACGCCGTAAGCTACCTAACATAATTACGAATTATCAAATTCTAGCCTTTTCATTTGGCTTAAATTAGATATAGTTGTTAATATACAAAAAAAAAAAAATAGATATAGTTGCGGTTGAAGTAGCTAAATCTAATTGGATTAGGAAGATTTTCATTTAGATGTTTAGTTGGAAGTAGGAAGGATCTACCCTTATATTTTAGGCCGTCCGGTACAAAATAAATTGTAGACTTTAATAAAATGAACAGTACAAGATAATTAAACTTTTTTTTTTAGATACAAGATAATTAAACTTACCAAAGCAAATAAATAGGTTTCACCAAGTCCTCGTAAACATAGCTCAATTGACAAGAACATCGTAATATGTAGAGATCAAACTGAATATTCGAGTTTAAACCATAGATTCTTACTTAATCATCATAAGAGGTGAATTTATAGTCATTAAATTATTTGACAAAAAAAAATTATCAATAGAGATAGAATCTAATGAAATAGGTCATATAATGTGACAAACAAAATATGTAATTTTAATGAAAGATGTACCTTTCCTAAAATAAAATAAAAATGAAAGATGTACTTGTATTTAATGTCTGACACGTCTTAAATAAGGTTACAACAAAATAACCTATAAAAAATCAAAAGAAAAATATTATGCTACGCTTGTCAATGTTAACGTCTCCATGGTGCCAAATAAACTAACTCAGAAGTGGATTTATAATCAAACATCCAAATGATCTTCCTCTTGGTCTTACCTGATTTTTTTCATGGATGCAATTGTAATTTGTAACGGATGATAGTTGACGATGATAAGTGACTGTCTGAACTCTGAAGACTGTCTGAACTCTGAAGTAGGTGACACTTAAATCTTAACTACCAATGATTAATTTAGACTTGGAATGACTTTGGTAGTGAGAAAGAAGCAAATGTAGAAAGTTCTTGTAATTTGAAATTGATCAAATTGTGTTCAAACTATCAAATTTTGACATCCAAAATATATCTGTTACCTAAATTTTTCTGATGTACTAACCGTGTAAATTGTAAATAGACATCTAATCAGATATCACCATGTAGATTTGTGATTATATTATTTTCTCAAATACATACAAATATATCTAAGTGGTAAGATTTAACTGGATGGATATATGTGTAAAATTATTTTACTATAGGAACAAATTAAATTCTACAAAATAAAAAAGTAATTCTTTTACTAAAATTTATGAATTGAATATATAGTATCATGTAAAACATTATGTAAAATTTTTAAGATATAATGTATATTGTTTTATTTATATAAATACCAGGAAAAAAAATTATTAAAAATTACAAAATAAATGTATGAAAGAATCTCCAACCCCAACTATCAAAACTAAAAAATGACATTTCTTTTATTTCTGCTGAACCACCCAGTCATTCCTTTATATTTTTTGTCTATAACAATTTGGTATGGCATCAGTCGAATATGAAGTGAAATATGAGGCCATGTCATCAGTTATCACAATATTGAATACAATCCCTGAAGGAAAAACGCAAATCCAGGATCCAGTCGAATATGAAGTGTATAAGCTTGTTTGAATTTTAACAGCATAAACTGAGGCAATACAACATTTCTAAGTATCATTTCGGCCTCATTTCTTGGTACACCGTTGTACAGATATCAACAACATCTGTGAAAAATTCAGCTATACTAAGCAACCAACCAAAAACAACAGTCTTGTTTTTCATACCTATGAAATTAGGAGTACAACAGTATCGAGTTCAAACAATAGCCCGATCTTTACCCTCCTCTGCAGCTGGCAAAGGCTGAAGAGCTTTGAGAGGATTCATGATGATGCCATCAACGAGTCCATATTCTTTGGCTTCTTTTGCACTCATGAAAAAATCACGGTCTGTATCCTGGTTAATTTTCTCGTAAGTTTGCCCAGTATGATAGGACAGATACCCACTCAGGTTTGCCTTGTGATGCAGTATTTCATTAGCCTGAGAGGATTATGAATCATAATTATGAATTTATGATACTTGTGCAAAAAATTAGTTGTACAAGCTAACCAATCATGTCTTCCTTGGCACATATCCCTTATTGTATAGGTGTTCAAAATCAACTAATCAAATCCAATCCAAAAGCCAACTAAAGCCAAAAGTATGACATGGGATGGAATACAAATAGAACAGGTATAGGAAAGGAAAAATAGGAATATAAGAGTATGGAACAATATTGTGGGGAGTTTAATATTATCATGGTTTAAGGATAACTCATTGGACTTCAAGTGCTACCTGTGATAGCCTTTAATTTTCTATGAAAAAGATTTACGATTTTATCAAAAGAAACAAGAGGTTTGTGCCATCAAATGAGAGGGGAAGAAAACAGGGCCTGTATATACCTGAATCTCTATTTCACTTTGCGTTCCTTGAAAACCACCAAGCGGTTGATGAATCATTATCCTTGAGTTTGGCAAGCTGAATCGTTTTCCTTCAAAAATGACAGAGGCGGGAATATAAAGTTAGACATAGTTATTTTTCCCTTTTGCAAAAGTGGACCAAAAAAAAGAAAAATTGATACAGTCATTGCAAGTTAAAGGAATCATTACCTTTGGTCCCGGCGCTAAGCAGAAAAGCTCCCATACTGCTCATGAACAGATCGATATATAAGTACAGGAATTAAAATTTCTTCAACAAATTAAAAAATAAAAAGTTACAAGCATACAATCACCTATCAATTAGTTTTCAGTGTGAAATTACTCATAATATTGGACATTTCCAATGACATGTCAAGATACAAATATGTATCAAACTTATATTTAATTGCAACTTTGATCCCTCAGATATAACTGATGTGCTATTTTGGTCTCTCTAGTTTTTTATTCTCGGCCTCAGTCCGCTTATTCTTAAAATTGAACAAGCTTAATCAATCTGTTAATTTGAGGGCCAATATCTGATGAATGTGTTAGAGTTAAGTTGGACATGATGGAAATCATCTAGACTTGCATAGGGGAGGTTTTGCTATACTCAGACAAGAAGCTATGATTGGTCGGGAGGCAACTCATCCTTCCAACCACCATGCTTTAAAGAGGGAATGAACTTGAACTGTCTAACTCTATAATTCCGGAGAAATGTCGAACTCAGCTCTCAATCGAGAAGGTACATAACCCAAAGCTCAGAGATGTTTCAGTTATGCAACTAAACTCAGTTGATGACGATGAAAATACTTAACCAAGAGGGTACACAGCTCCATGCATCGGATGTCATGGTAGCAAAACTTCCGTAAACTGTTAGATCAGGGTAGACTAAGAAGCTGAATTAACCAGTTGGACGAAACTCGGTTTAATGAACCACATTTGTTTTAAAAATAAGATGACTAAAATCAAGCAAAAAATAGGAGAACTGGAATTTCCAAGCACTAAATTAAAAGGAAACCAACAGAGAAATTAAAGTTTTATATTAATGGTATCACTTAAAATAGACTGTCTTAAGTCTTAACCACTGAGAAGAACTAGGCTAATGGTAGACCACAAATCTAGAACATAAACATGCATGACATATATTGGAAATAGAGTGCACTCTGAGTTTCTAGCTGCAAATGGTGGACCTCCCATAGCTTGTGTTCAGCATATTTTACAAAGGCATAGCCTAAGAAGCTCTTGAGCTTTTTGTTCAAAAGTTCTTGGTTAAGGGTAAATATATAATTATTGTAAATAATTAAAGGCAATATGAGAAAGCCATTTAGTCCAAAACTCAAAATAGCCTAAATATAGTGCACTGAGTGACTGATGCAAATGGTGGACCTTACATATCTTGTGTTCAACATATTTTGCAAAGGTATAGCCTAAGAAGCTCTTAAGTTTAAGTTCAAAAGTTCTTATTTAAAGAAAATATGACAACAATTTAGCCCAAATAGCCTAAATAAAATAACATTCCTTAAAAGTTTATCAGTAATGCAGATAAAAATAAAAAAATTAAAACAAAAATCATATCAAAGTTTAATGCTTAATTATACAATAAGGCATGCATAATAATACATGGCTATTTAAAAGAAACTCATTCCGGACATAAACTATGGTGACAATTCAATGCTCTTACATAACCCTGTTTAAATTCATTAATTACTATTCAATCTAAACTTTTAATAAAATCTGCTATTTGCCATATGAAGACCCGATCTTTCATATCTAGTATTTATTGACTTTTTTCTGTAAAAACAATTAAACATGTATACTATTATAGGATATGTTGGTAAAAATATGCTTGCTTTTATCCTGTTATAAAAGTGCAGGTCATTATAAAATGTAAGATAGTATTGTCTTATATGATATACTAACTTGTACGATGTCATATCAAACACCACATAATATTAAAATATCCGGTTTTATACTATTACAATCAAGTTTGATCTAATATGCATATGAAACGGACCAATTAGTGGCGTAAAGTTTGGTTGGTGTTGCTGTATATGAAACGGAGAACGGACCCTTAGCTGACAATTAATGATTTAACACTTGAAAATAAGAACACTTATAAAAAATGTTAAATGTCTCTAACAATAACACTTCATTGGGAATATTTTTCTTTCCCCCTTGCCGTCATACGTGTATGTATTCAGCGTGTGCATGACATAATCATGCCAAAAGATATATAATCATATAACCACACATGATTGGCTGAGACTAACTCCTGTCATGATCTCAAGTCTCAACAAATCCCGGTGTCCTGTATTTTAAATTGTCTGTGTCAATGTCCTGTATCCCTATCTATGTGATTGTCGGGGTTTCATAGAATACTAGTGACAGGAAACATCGAAAATGACAAAAGGGGTGTGTATGAGGGTGACCAATCACACTAAATAAATAAACACAAATAGATAAGAAATAATTATCTAAAAAAAGATATGCTTAATAGGCAGTGTGCAAGTGAGGGTCTTAATTGATCTTCTTAAATTCTCCTAGAACTCAGCAAAACAAAAAGTGAATAAGTTTTGTGTGTGTACATGAAATTTAGGATAGACTTTTACCCTTTTACTGATAGTGTGTGGTAACTTATCAGCAATTATGTATTATTACTCAGAGGAAGAATGAAATATTACCTAGCCGCCAATCCAACACAGACAGTGGACACATCAGGTCTGATATGCCTCATTACATCAAATACTGCCATACCTAAGAACAAAAACAAAGTGTATTACTTTTTGAATGAAAATATATTTTTTTAGCCTATGTTTAGAGTACATGTAATAAAAATAAATATACAAACAAGTGCAAGATAGTTGCATAAGAAAATTATTACCAGCTGTAACCGATCCTCCGGGAGAATTTACATACATGACAATATCCTGTTCGACATAGTAGATAAAGATAAACTCAAAATCATAGCCATATTAAAATGTATGTGTTTGATGACATCTCTAGAAATGTAAAGGATCACTTTATATAGATAAAGGTTTATGTAACCACAAGCTTTGATCAACTAAAAAACGAAGGACAAACCTTGTTTGGATCAACAGCATCAAGATAAAGGAGCTGAGAAACTATGATATTTGCCATATCATCATCAACTTCTCCACCACAACGGATTATTCTCTAAATAGAAAAATAGATTATTAATACTCGAAGGACTAAACATAAACTAAACACTCAACATTAAGCAACGCCAGAGAAAAAAAGCCTTACATATTGGAAAAGCTGACTTATAACACTCTGGAAACGCTCCTGCACCATTGGGGGTGGCCCTTGTCCTTGTGCATAGGTAGGAAAATAAGGCGAAGATGGAACTCGCAAATCCTCCCTAGAAGAACACATATATCAAGTCAATAAATAAGACTGAAGTTAACAGATTAAACAAATTAACAAGCAAAAATCTACCTTATTGACCAAATACCCTGACGAGAACTCCTCTCAGGTCCCCAAGATTGATCACCATACACAGCTTTCACGGCAGATTTTCGGGTAATCTTTCTAAATTCTACAGATTTCCTCAATTTCCTGCAAATCACAGCATGGTTTTATTCCCTTAGTAGAAGTAAAATATAAAGAATAACATAGAATATTCTACGGGAAGGGGGTCCTCCAGGCCCCGAGGGAGGAAGCCCTGGTAATTTGGAGTTCAATCAGAAGGTAAGTAATGAACAATAATTGTTTTGACCAATATTTGAACTCAGATTCTCATAAATGAATCGCCCTTAACTAGAGCTAATAAATCGCTTGGTTAATTTAAGCTTAAACTAGTAAAAATTGAAAGACCCTTCAAGAAAACCTAGATTATTCGTTTGTCTCAAGAGTAAGCCACTTCAAATTAATCATAAATTTGCATTATTTTTCACCCTAACCCCACTAGCAAAAACAAGAAAAGGGGCAATTTTCTATGAACCAAATAACCTAAAACAAAGAATCAAGTAAACAAACAACAAAAACTCAATACCCACAAATTGAAAAAGAAAAAAACCTCGAATTTATAATAAAAATAGGAACTTTACGAGGAATTAAAAAGAAAGGGTTCGGAATGAGTTCAAGGGTTGTTATAAAAAAATGAAATTGAAGAAAAGAGAAAGAAAAAGATACATACCCGGAGAGAAAAGCATGAGAGGGAAGAGAAAGATTGTGAGAAGAAGAACCTGTGGCGGGGGAAAGAAGGGGAGAATTGAGTGTAAGAGAGGAAGAGGAGGTGAGAAGAGAAGAATGCGACATTGTTGTTTGTTGGAAGAAGAAGTTATCTGTAATAATCTCTTCTAATCTACAATATTGTTTCTAGGAAAGTGAGTGGAGTGTTAATACGAAACTCGTTCAAAGGAAATATAGTCCTTCAAAATGAACAAAATTGAAATACTTGTTTTATTTTCACACACAAATAAAATTCAATTACTTGATTAATAAATATGTGGTTAATTCTCTTTAAAAAAAATGTGGTTAATTATATTCATAATTTAGTTAATAAATACTACATCTGATCCTATTTACAAGAGACATTAAAGTAAACAAATATATCAATTTTTATTGACTCAATTGTCTCTTATAGATAGAACGACCGAAAGTATAAAAAGATGTCATAATTTATTAACCACTTACATAGAACAATTAATATAAAATTTTGAATGTCATTATCCACAATTTTTAGATATTCAAATGTGTATGTATACAATAATCATCCAATTGTTAAAAAAAATGAAGAAATTTTGGAAATTCGAAATTGGGTTTGTTGACTTGGTCACTGGTATTTGGAAGGGTTACAATGAACACTCAGTTCTCCCTAGTGAGTAGGTGCTCATAAGATATTAATGTGTGGAGTAAAGAGCATTGCAATTAATTAAGGGTTGACATTGATGATTGTCGTCGGCAACTAAACAACAATCGTAATTATGATACATGTGCAAATCAACATCAAAAAGTAAATGATTCGACTACTCTTACAAAATGATGCTTATCAGGGACATCGAGCCAAAACTCATTAGCACAAAGATGGTGATCGTAATACACATTTTTTTATGCCCCCGCCGCAGCTCGTAAGAAGGTAAGCCGTACTCTTTCCATAGAGGATGATAATGGAAACAAAGTTAATAAAAAATTTGGCATGTGTGGCTTAACTAAAGATTATTTCCTATGGTTGTTTCAAAAGTAAAATCGTGTCACAAGTCTTGTTATTATTGATATTCGACAAACGGTTGATGATTATAGCAATCATTGCTCACGACTCCATTTACTAAGGAGGGATTTCATGAAGCCATGTTTTCTGTGCATCCTAATAAATGTCCCAAGTCCTGATGAGTATAACCTGGATTTCTAACCTCATCCCCAGCTTCTTCTTAATGGCAGCACCCTCAGTGTGGACGTCTCAAATGTAACATTGATTCCTCTTTCTCAGTTTAACTGAATAGAACATGCATTGACATGTGTTTACGTTACGAAGATTGGGCTTTTGTATTGACATAAACTCTATGTTTTACTCATTTGTATCATGTGGATGTCGGTGAAACGCTTATTTCATGCTTTGGAAATGCCAAGTGATTTGTGTCTCATTATAGAATCTTTTGAGTGGAGTTTAATAGACGACAAAAAAATGTGGTTATAACTTTCAAGTTTTTGAGCTTGTTATGTTGTCTTCTCAGAAGGATCGGGGGTCGAGTGGCGGTGAAACCCAAAGGAGTGTTGGGCTAAGTTGAATATGAGGTTCTGTTTCCATGGGTTTTGATCTGTTGGATTTTGTTTGAGGCCATTCACAAGAAGGTTGGAGAGTTAGCTATGATTTGGGCGTTGAATTTGGTTTTGATGGTTAGTTTTTTATTGGTGTTACCCTCGATTAAATGGTGTCCTTATGGTGTTTTTACGAGTGTTCTGCCTATATAAGATGTCTTCACAGAGATACAAAACGAAACAAACAGTTGCATGGCTTCATTTCATAGACCAAACATTTCTCCTTAATGTCATACTTATGATGCTGGTGGTAAAGATCAGAGTGTGCTCATCTCTTTTCTTCTGACCCTTGTTCATTTGGGGCTGATCCAAGGTCAAGCATGTATTGGATTTTCATTATCTCTTGTTCATCTTGTTGATTATATGTTTAAATTAGAATAAAAATCTATCTGATCATCAAATTAGTGACGTGCATGCAAGTTAGTTGTTGAGAAAATGGTGATATTCAGTCCATTGAGTGTTTGATTTCCCAGAGACAATGACATCTCCTTTACTCCTAGAACTACAAATTGCAAGTAAAAATGAACTATAATAATAACTTGCCAAGAGGTCCAACATCTTTAAAACCATTCAACCAATTATGGGTACATACAAGGGCATTCTGTACTCGTACAATTCAGAAACCATAGTTGTGATGTCAAAGTAAAGAATGTCACAAGCCATTGCTCCAAGTCAAGGAAATAAATGTTCTTCAACTTCCCAGAGACAATGACATCTCCTTTACTCCTAGAACTACAAATTGCAAGTAAAAATGAACTATAATAATAACTTGCCAAGAGGTCCAACATCTTTAAAACCATTCAACCAATTATGGGTACATACAAGGGCATTCTGTACTCGTACAATTCAGAAACCATAGTTGTGATGTCAAAGTAAAGAATGTCACAAGCCATTGCTCCAAGTCAAGGAAATAAATGTTCTTCAACTTCTAATATTGATGGATGTCTCTTCCCTGAAACTGTCTAAATTCTCGTTTACACTCATAATTGGATGCATGATTTCAAAGACGTTGACAATAATGTCATTTTAACTTAAACTTTTCTTGTATACAAAATTGCAGATGTGTGTATAAAAATTTTCGTTGACAATCAAATGTGTTTCATAGTCCAAAAGATTGGAAATGTGCAAATGAAATAGACAAACTAAACAAAATTATCACATTACATAAACATAAATCAAGAATGAAACATGCAATGCATCTATTACCAAAAAGAACGTAATCCATCACTTTCATAGCAATGCATGCTAATTAGATAATCAGAACACATCATCAGACTTGCAAAAGCAAATGGAAATTAACTTCAGACATCCAAGGAAGGAATGTAACTGCATTAACTCTCAAGCCTGGCGAAGGCGAAAGCTATTAGGCAGCCACTGCGAATGTTTTGAGAAACAAGCCTTAGATTTGTCATCATTGGTTGATTGAAAACAAACAGTTGGCAAAATCACAATGCGACCATGATTTTGCCAAAATCATCATGATACCAAACATGAGAGTTATAGGTCAAACATGTGTCATCAAAGTTTATCATAATTGTGAATCACAAATTGTTTATGCAATCAAATCAATGACATCAAACTTTTTATATCAATTAAAGCAACAATTAGATTAACTCATGAACAACAATTAGATTAACTCATGACTCATTCAATATACATTCTATGTTTCAATGGTACTAGAAAACACATAAGGCACGTCAACAAAATTACAAGAGAATAATTTGACCTCAGACATCCAAGGAAGGAAATAGCAGCATTAACTCTCAAGCCCGGCGAAGGCGAAAATTCTTAGGCGGCCACTGCGAATGTTTTGAGAAACAAGCCTTAGATTTATCATCATTGGTCATTCTTAATAAAATAAACAAAACATCAAACATTGTCATTGTTCAATTTACATGAACAAGACTGAGACACAAACCAACTTTGCAGACACAATTTCAAGTCCAATGCAAGTATTGAATCTTCTAACTTTGCCCAAAAAAACATAATTGTTCTAACCAATAAACAATTTCCCCATTCAAGAGAAACAAACATTGCCCAAAAAACAGCATGATTGTTCTAACTAATAAACAATTTCTTCAATCAAGAGAAACAAGACAAATCAATGTAAAATGAACATAAGATAATCTAATAAACATTGTCTCAGACATCCAAGGAAGGATAAAAACAGCACTAGCTCTCAAGCCTGGCGAAGGCGAAAGCTCTTAGGCGGCCACTGCGAATGTTTTGAGAAACAAGCCTTCAAGATATCATCATAGACAATATTCACATGACCATCATGAAAATAATCCAAAAATTGACATAAAAATCATGCACTACATCATAAGGAAAAACCAGTAGTACACAAAATAACAACATCAAAATTGAAAACAAAAAAAAAAAAACATTTTTCTACTTGATTAGTAAGATTTTCAATCAACAATAGCAAACAACTTATAAAAAATTCAAAAATAAGACAGAAAAATCAACAAAAAATTATAATTTAATAAAAAAAATAAGCAATTGTGATTGTGAAAAAGGACTCAGAATATGGGTGGTGATATAACAGGATGGTCGGCAAGGTCAAAAAAGACCAATTACGACGAACGAGACCTATCACAGAAATCTTCACAGTCCAATTTGTGTTCCAGATATCAAAAATCAAAGTTAGAACAAAAGGAAAATAGAGATTAAACAACAACCCGAGAAGCTAAAAATAAACAATGAGAGTAAAAAAACAAACTTTGAATTGTGATTGAAAAACCCTATAAAGCGATTGGGGAATTAACTAGGTTTAGAGGACCAATTTTGCGGCTAACGACTCTGCGAATGTGAACGTGAGGGTTAGGGTTTTAAAGAGTTCTGTTGGGCTTTTCTCTAACCAGAATGTTCCATTTCAAATCACTTATTTTAATTCTTGTAAAAAAAAATCACCGTATTTTAATTAATACTCCCTCCGTCCCTTCATATAGCTGTCTATTGTTTTTTTCACATTTCTTAAGAAACGTTGTTGATGTGGTTAATGTATCTGTTTTATAGTATAATTTTACAAAATTACCCTCATTAAAGAGATAATGTGAAAAGTCAATTTATTGTAATTTTAGAATTAGTAGTAGTATTAAATAAGAGTATATATGAAAAAAAATAATTAATGTGTGTTGTAATTTAAAAAGGGGGTTATATTTAGGGACAAAAAAATAAACAAAAGGGGGATTATATTAAGGGACGGAGGGAGTATTAATTAATTAATTTTCATTCAATTTTTTTTACGGCGATATTAACTAATTGATTATCAAATTAAAAATAAACAAATAATATATTTAGATATGAAGTCCGACCTAACAATTTCGGTTTTATTGTCGGTTGAGTTAGGACTTGTACACAACCAATCATATATATGGTTAATTGGTTTGAGAAAGAAAAAAAAAGATTAATTGGTGTATAAGTGTATTGAGTATATTTTTAATGAGTTGGTCCACAAATCATAGTTCAATTAAGGAAATTAGTAGATAAAATGTCTTAATAGAGACTCGAACCCCGACTCCTTGATTTGTATGTGTTTTCAATGCATATTTATAAATTTTTTCCTATAATATTCACTACCTATTTACTCAACATAATGAATCACATTTTTTTTAAGAAGAATAATCATATATATTTAAATTAAGTTATTTATCTTAATTGTTAGTGAACTTTAATGTCAAATTTGTTGCGTTAAAATATCATTTCACATAAGACCACACTGATAATAAACCAAATGAGGATGACATTTTTACATGATTAAAATAAAAAATTTAATATTTTTTAGAGACAAAATAATAATAACTATTGAAAACTCTCACACATAAGTGGAGTGGTTGAGATTGAATCCAATCATGATAGCCTAACAATTCCGATCTTTCAATAGGCATAAACAAACACGCAACGAGAAAATCAAACAACGCCACACAAGACGATAAACAACACAACACCATACTCAAACGGCGAAATCACAAATAAATAAAAGAAAAAGTTTAATCTATGTAAAAATAACTTATTTACATTTTTAAAAAAAATACAATAGATGATTTTAAACCAAAAAATGACATAAAAACATCTTGTTAGATTAGTGTATCATAGAATTTGTCATTTATTACAACATTAAGGTAGTGTTTTTTCTTTTTTTCTTTTCAGTATTGTATTTTTCATTTTTATTTTTCTAGGGGAGGCAAGCTTTTAAGGAAATAATATTTGATATAATGAAAATGAGTGTAAATAACTAGCAAGGTAACTGTAAATAACTTGATAAAGGGAATGCGTTATCCATTTTTACAAAACATACATACTCTACCCTAATTAAGATCCTTGAACTTGCAATCATAGTATAGGCATGTATATTAGTCATCAATATATATTATGATAATATCATCATTGCATAACAATATGGAAAAGGTACATAACATAGTGTTACTAATGAGATATAGCCTCACCGGTCACCACCTCCTTCTCCCTCCCATGCCATGATCTCCCATTTCATGAACTAATTTATTTAAATCTTGTGGTTATTAACTAAGGTGTTCATGATGCCCAAACAATTACCACCCAAATCAAATAGAGTACTAGAATCCCGAGAAAATGGCATTTCAACTCCAGGAGATTTCACAAAAGCATCCTCACATGTAGTTTTGTATGATATCACAGAACTGAACTTGTAAAAAGAATCCACGACATTTTGTTGTTTAAGTAACTCAACTGTCTCATGGATTGCATCCAACATTGATTTGTATTGTGTTTGGCATATCTCAAGAGCTTTGATGGCTTTTTTGTCGGTACTAGGGTCTTTAAGCAACACTGTAATGATAGCAGCTACATTCTTGGCTTGTTGGAGGGTGAGATCAACCTCAATCTCAAGTGCCTTGAGGGGGTCAAAAGGACCTTTCAAGAGTGATGAAATGGTTGCAGTACAAAGAGATGGACTTTCTCCGTCAACACATAATTTTACGATCTCAGGATCGGCATTCTTGGCAATGTCTTCTGCAATATCTTCTAGCAAGTTTGGATCCTCTAATCGAAAAACGAAATCATCTGGAGAAGCGGAATTCTCTGGCAGATTGAGACCAGAGTCAGTTTCATCTGGGACAATGTAATCAATAACTTGCATTGAAGGGGTTGGGACACTTGTGGAAATGGAATCATCAACGCGAGTTGATGGGACGGCATTGGAAGATATAAGAAGAGAAGAGAAGGATAGGATGATAAGGAGGCTTTTATTGAACCTGGAATCCATTGTCTCTTCTCTTCGAAAAATATTCAAAGAGCAGAGATAAATGGAGACAGTAAAACTCAGATTGTAACATTACTCTTGTATATAAGGGTTGAGATACTTGTAGGTGGAAACAGAATTTCCATACAAATTTTGACACTTTTTTAGTTATTGATTATAGGCTCTCATTAGATTTTGCATAATAATAGTAACTTAAAATGTTGGTATTCTTGTCGGTAATTGCCGTCCGTAGACATACATAGAACCTTACACAAGGTTACATGCATAAATAGAAAGAGACAGGTTGACTTGGTAAACTAATGAACTATATAATTGAAATTTAATACAATAAAACTAATTCACCTTTATTTACTTTTTTCCTGAATTTTTTAGATTATAATTGAAGTTGTAAAATGAAATAATTAACATTCCACATTTCCACTCTCATTGCATGATTGCCTGTGCAATTTAGGAATGCAAAATTAGGAGATAATGAGACTAATAATATATCAATATATATAGAACGGAAGATTGGAAGATATAGCGACCAATAAGAAAAATTAGAAACCAGTCATCACCATTATTGTATTGATAGAAATTATTTTTAATAATTTAAATCAATACGAAATAAATTTTATAATTCTTTAAAGTATGATATTTTTAGGCCTAAATGTACATATTCCCTACTGAGCCTGAATTATATACCACCTAAAGAGGAGCCAAAATGACTTTCAGGCTAAATTCAGTCCCAAGGGCATAAATATCAAGTTAATGATATGGATTAGATGAGGAAGCGGAAAATAATAAACTATACGAATTTTTATGACCAAAAAATGCATATGGTTGATTGATTCTAAACTAAGTGAAGGAAAAATAGAATTTAGAGAGAACATGAAGATTCTCTCTAAAATATATATTTATATGACGAAATATCATATCCATATTGCTATTTCATTTTTTTTAGTTATCACAAAAAAAAAATCATTTTTTTTAGTAAGCCTCCTTAATTTTTTTTGAAAGGTAGTAAGCCTCCTTATTGTTTGTTCGTAAAGAATTAGGCTATTTATATATAGCCTAAGCCTAGCAATTGTTAATGCGTTAAACTTAAAATCATAGTGTAAGCATGTATATTAGTCATCAATATATATATTATGATAATAGTATCATTGCATAACAATATGAAAAGGGTACAAAACATAGTGTTACGTAATGATACAACCTCACCAGTCACCACCTTCTTCTCCCTTCCCTGTCTCATGATCTCCCATTTCATGAACCAAGTAATTTAAAACTTATGGTTATTAACTAAAGTGTTCATGATGCCCAAACAATTACCACCCAAATCAAATAGAGTACGTGAATCCTGAGAAAATGGTATTTCAACTCCTGGAGATTCCACAAAAGCATCCTCACATGCAGTTTTGTATGATATCACAGAACTGAACTTGTAAAAAGAGTCCACGACATTGTGTTGTCCAAGCAACTCAATTGTCTCATTGATTGCATCCAGCATTGAATTGTATTGTGTTTGGCATACGTCAAGAGCTTTGATGGCTTTTTTGTAGGCATGGCAATGGGGCGGGGTGGGGACGGGTTTTACATTCCCCATCCCCATACCCGATTCTCATATACTTACCCGTTACCCTACCTATACCCAACGGGGATGAGAAAGTAAACCCCATCCCCATCCCCGACGGGTTCGGGTATCCCCGTCCCCGCATTCAATATAATTTTTTTTAATAAAAATAGAAGTTTTTTTTGCATCCCCTAGATAAATGTTGTAATGCATTATTAAGCAATATGCTCACTTTAACATTTGTTAGACCGATTGATTTAGTTGCTCCTTTAAATATCAATGGTAGTTTTTATAACACGACAATTATCAAACAAATAACATCGCATATCAACATAAAAGTAATTTTTTGCATTTGGGACGGGTTTGGGTATGGGTTCGGGGTGGGTACCTATATACCCGTTACCCGTCCCATACCCGTATTTTGAAATCGGGGAAAACCCAAACCCATACCCAAACCCAGTCAAAACGGGGAAAACCCGTCAAATTGGGTTTGGTTCGGGTGGGTAACCACGGGTATGGGTTTTGTTGTCATGCCTACTTTTTTGTCAGTGCTAGGGTCTTTAAGCAACGCGGTAATGATAGCAGCTACGCTCTTGGCTTGTTTGAGGGTGAAATCAACCTCAATCTCAAGTGCCTTGAGGGGGTCAAAAGGACCTTTCAAGAGTGTCGAAATGGTTGCAGTACAAAGAGCTGGACTCTCTCCGTCGACACATAATTTTACGATCTTAGGATCGGCTTTCTTGGCAATGTCGGCTGCAATGGATCCTAACAAGTTTGGATCTTCAAATTGAAAAACAGAATCATCTGGATTGATAGCAGAGTTCTGTTTTCTTTTTGGGAGAATGTAATCAACATATTGGATTCAAGGGGCTGGGGCTGAGACACTTGTGTAAATGCGAGTCGATGGGACAACATTGGAAGATAGAAGAAGAGAAGAGAAAGATAAGATGATAAGGAGGCTTTTATTGAACCTAAAATCCATTGTCTCTTCTCTTCAGAAAATATTCAAAGAGCAGAGACAAAGGGAGACGGTGAAACTCAGGCTGTAAGGGTTGGGTTTTATTGTTGTAGGTGGAAAGAGAATTTCCACACAAATTTTGGCACCTTCTCAGTTTTTGATTATAGGCTCTCATTAGATTTTGCATAATAATAGCAACCTAAAAGGTTGGTATTCTTTCTGTCAAAAAAGAAAAAGGCCAGTACTCTTGACAGTAATTGTCGTCCGTACAAATACATAGAACCTTACACATAGTTTTTTCTTGGTTACACATAGTTGGTATCTCTCCATTTATAATTCCTTTCATTTATTTTTATTTTATTTGGAGAGATAAAGACACAAAAGAAAAAGACAAATTGGCTTGGTAAACTAAATGACCTATAATTGAAATTTAATACAACAAACGAATTCACCTTTCTTTAATTTTTCTAAATGTTTTATATATAAATTTACGATTCAAGTCTTATAATTCTAACTAACATTCCTCTCATTGCATGATAGACTGTGTAATTTGGTAATACAAAATTAGGAGATAAGGAGAATGATAATTTATCAATATATATAGAACAAAAAATTGGAAGATATAAGCGAAAAATAAAAAAAAAATTAAAGAATAAAATATTATATATTCAGATAAAAATTTGAAACCAATCAACATCATTATTGTATTCATATCTTAAAAAAAAATCATCATTGTATTCATAGAAATTATTTTTAGTAATTTAAATCAAAAATAAATTTTACACTTCCATTGTACCAAAAAAAAATAATTTACAATTCTTTAAAGTATGATATTTTTAGGCCTTAATATAGACCACATATTTCCTACCGAGCCTGAATAATATACCACCTAAAGAGGAGCCAACATGACTTACAGGTCAAATTCACAATCCCAAGGGCATTATATCTGGTTATGATAATATGGATAAAATGAGGAAGCCCAAAATGATAGTGAAACAATACGGATTTTTCTTTTTAATTAAGATTATTTTTTTCTAAAGCCAATCTGAAAAACAAAGTAACATACTACAATGCACATATGTACAAAATTTATCCACTTGGAACTACCGTCAATTAGAGGATAACAGGACTGTGGTTTACCGTGGAGATGGCGAAAATGACAACAGAAGAATCCCCTTCCTAGCAAACCAGCAACAACACATATAAACCTTCATTGCCCATCGGGTATGGTTCCATCCACCTTCAGCCATGAGAAATAACAGATCTCTAAATTAAGATGAAAAAACATTTGGATTGTTTGCTGGTTCGTGGTTAGCTTGCAATTCAAACTACATTCATCGTCCTTCATGAAGATCTTCAGAGAAAACAGCTGTCCTAGAAGTGTTGTCATAGTCAAAGGCACTTAGACCAGAGTAAGGACCAGAAGAAAACATTGAAGATGTCCCATCAGAATCATAAGTGGCAGAGGACTGTCTCAGGTTGGGCCTTGTATTGGATGACGGTAATGCAGGATCATGATTTTCTGTGATGCGCTGAACCATTTTAAGTGACTGTACCACTTCCCCCATTGTAGGTCGTTGGCTTGCTTCAGGTGCAACACAGGCTGCAGCAATAGTGCAAACACGGACAAAATCTTCCTTTGGATACCTTCCCCCAAGCCTTGGATCAGCAAGTTCTTCTAACTGCTCCTTAACTCTAAGAATTGGCCTTGCCTGAAAGTATAGTTCCGTAAATCATTTTCTATGACCTAACAAGTGTAAACTACAAAGGACAGATTTAGTTTCATATTCCAATCATTTTCAACAGAAACCAGGTGGAAATGCTTTTGAGTTTGAACTGAGTGAGAATAATGAGGAAATGTTGAGTTATGAATCTAACCCAAGTTACAAGATTCTCTTGTCCAGTTGGCTGTGACATTTCCACAGGTTTCCTTCCGGTCAACAATTCTAACAAGACAACCCCATAGCTGTAAACATCGCTTTTAACGAGTAGGTGTCCAGTCATAGCATACTCAGGTGCTACATACCTACATAATAGTTTCATTTCATTTTAAATCTTCACTATAGATCAAATGGAAATAAAAGTGAAAGAAAGAAAAGAATGAAACTAACCCAAATGTGCCCATAACTCGAGTAGACAGATAATTAACTCTGCCTTCAGGTGCTAGTTTAGCTAGACCAAAATCAGCAACTTTAGCATGAAAGCTGTTCTCAAGCAATATATTAGATGCCTTGAAATCTCTGTGTATGACACATGGCTGTGAATCTTCATGCAGGTAAGCAAGTCCTCTTGCGGCATCAAGTGCAATCTTCATCCTGGTGTCCCAATCCAGAGAGCAATTTATTCCCAGGGGACCTAGGGAAATCAGGGCCAATTTCAATTAAGCATAATGAAATTATTTATGAAAATAACTATCAATGTAACAATAGAGACACAAAGCAGGTCATTCAAGATTAAAAAACTGAACCCATTATTCGAGAAATTACAATACCATGAAGCCAGGCCTCCAAACTTCCATTTGGGACAAGCTCATAGCAAAGTAGGTTTTGTGATGAGTCACGGTTGCTATAGTATCCAACTAGTTTTACAAGGTTACGGTGATGCAGCCGGCTAAGCATCTCAACCTCAACCAAAAGTTCTTTGTCTCCCTGCTGCCCTCCATTAGTAAGCCTCTTAATCGCAACAGCAGTTCCATCATTCAAAACACCTTTAAAAACTCTACCAAAACCTCCTTCTCCAAGTACGCTAGCTGGTTCAAAATTATTTGTTGCTTCTCTAAGATCTTCATAAGAAATAAATCGTGTACTGGTTGGGTGGGGATGTGATGCAACAGATGAAACTACATGTTCTATCCTTGGCTTTTCTGCAGGAAATAAAGTAAAATGTCAGTAGCAGGCATAGAAGTAATACCATATAGTTTTACAGACGATAACGGAAATAATATTGTGGTGTAAGTGTGCATCAATTTTCTAGTCTCAATTCAATAGATAAAATGGTATGCTTAATCAAGTTTCTTGATCAATCACAAAACATTACTAAAAGCTCAAATTCAATTCTAATAAAAAATTCTCTAGTCTACAAACTTCTTCGAAAATACTTGTGCTAAATAAAAGCAATGAATTTGCTTCAGTCCAGAAAACTTTCTATCCTATAGACTGCTTGTGTCATGAAGTAGTTTTTCTTTGAAAGGAACCCAATTTGCCTCGATTCAAATATTACACTTACTGCCTTTATGACATCCAAATCAAGAAAGGTGACCAAATGTATAACTTATAGCAGTTTTCACCATTAGAATGCTGTTATAGAAATGCAAAAATGAAAAATAAATACAATAACAGTCACAACTAGAATACTTGCCAGTTTCTGTAGGTCTTTTTGTTTTTGGCCTCAGCGTGCATAAACAAAGTATAAGTACACATATAATTGACATGATGAGTATCCCAGTAACAATTCCAAGGATAACAAGCAAATTTGAATGCCTTCCCTTGTCTGAAGTACTCGATGATGTAGCTGCAGGTACATGTCTCTCAGGAGTTTCCACAGTTGATGCAGCAAAAGTAGGAGCTGCAGCAAAGATACATTATAATACATAAATGCATAGATATTTATTCTTAGACCCACTATCCAGGGATCCACCCCTAGAAGGAGGCACATGATTGCTATTCAACTTCTATCAGTAGTCACAGAAAAGTCTCTGGTACTATGCAAAATAGATGTAGTTGCTTAAATTCTCTAAAGCTTTGAATGAGCAAAAAACCTAACCGTATTCAGTAATGTTGCTATAAAATTGAACATAACTCACTAAATGAGTTATATAAAATCCGGGAAGTAGGAAGACTGAGAAGCAGTAATATGTTTGTAATGGTGAACGTATACAAGGTAAAAAATCCATGATGGTGTAAAATCTTCTAAGCACTGCCATGACATAAATATTTAGCTATGTACAGTCAAAAATCCAGATTAAATTTGATAAAGAACAATGCAACATAAGATTTCATGAGCATCAGAATTACAAGATTTGGGCTAGCAGGAAAAATGATACAGTCTAAGTTGTTAAAACAGAAAGATTGCATACATAACAAAGGTTTCAATACCAAGTGAGAAAAAAATTCACTATATTTTCTGTACAATAATGATCTCATTGTAAGTACTTTTCAAATATTATGAACACTAAAAGATCACGATCAGTGGTGACATATTTCAGAAGTTCAGACCCATTTACCTTTAGAAGGAGTTGGAGGTTTAAACCAGGTCACATTGAGAACCCTGTAATCGCCCACGAATCTACTGTCTAGTCGAACCTTATGAAACAAAAGGGAGGAGTTTATTTTAGATGCCTCCTTGGCAGAGAAACTGGTCTCTATTCGCGGAGTGATATACATTGATATATTCAAAGTCGATAAGCTGTGTACATAAAAGTTTATCAGCTCAATTTGTGTAGCACCCATCCCCAATTGTGCGGCCAATTCATCAAGAAAAAGATTCCAGTCGGGGTTTTCCGAGACATTCAAAAGAAGAAGGTCTAACTTTACAGGATAAACACAATGGCAGCCTTCACTACCTCGTTTCAACACCATGTCTTTTTCACAACAATCTGGTCGAATAAACAAATCATACTAAGTCGTTTAGCAATACAAATTTACAACAGCATATTCTAATTAATGGAAAGCAGCATTAGAAATCAGGACGGAAAAAAAATCCCTTTACTACCATTCTTTGATTTTTCATTTTCACTTAAACTTAAAAAAGATTACAAAAAACAAGATTCAGTATTTTTGTCACCATTTTCTTTTACAAAATCAAAAAATAGTAAAAGAAAATGGTAAGCATTTTCAAAAAAATTCATTATTTCCAAAAATGCAATCTTCCTAAGAAGTCTTCCATCTTTTCTATGTCACAACTCATAACGGAGTCCATCATCTTATTGTCAGCAATTTAAAATAACGGTTAAATATCTTTTTGATCCTTCTAAATATACCAATTTTCATTTTTAATCCCTCTAAAAAATTTCATTGAATAATGATCCCTATAAACATTTCCGCCTTTAAAATTAGTCCCCACTAACTAACTCACATTAACGGACGTATTTAACCCTAAAACAAATTAGTATTTTTGAGAATGAAAATTGAAAATAATTATAGAAAGTAAACAGACCCATGATTTTCTTTTTCTGCAAAAGAGTGTAATGGCTTACTGGAAAGATAAGGGGACAATGGTGGATGAGCCATAACAGAAGGAATTGCATGCATAGGGGAAATAGATAAATGAGAAGCTTCTAGTGTTGTATCATATGCACCACATTCAACTATAAACACTGTACTAATTAATAACACAAACACTCTTTTCAGCAATATGCACTGACCCATTTCAAACCCACCTGCATCAATTGTGAAAATACTGAATCAGCATAAATATATATCATATAATATAATATAATATAATGAGGGATTAAATTAAGATTGGTTATTGTAATGAAAAGTATGATTACCCATTAAAGAAAAAGGGGGGATTTTTGGAATGAGATGGATCTAAGGGAATTGGGATTGGATTCAAAAAGGAAAAGGGGGGATTTTGAATTGGGGAAGTGAAGTGTGAGCTTGCATGAGGAAGATGAATCGTTGGGAGAGTTTGGTACTGTTTACAACCTTCCTTGTGTGTTATTCTTTCTTTTTCTGGGTTTTGTTTTGGTGAAAAGGATTTAGTGGTTTGGTTTTGAGTCACTGCTAGAGTGTGAAAGTGTCATCATGTTTGAAAATGTTGACCATTATGGTCACATCTGAATAAGACTTCATGGAAACCCCAAAATGTCCTTCCTTTTATAGGCATAATGTACCGAACTTTTGTTGATTTTTCACATCTTCGAGCACCAAATTCATCGTCATATGGTAAAAAAATAGACTCGTCTAAGGTAAATGTATTAAGTTGAATATTGATGATGGTTGCGGTACTTTCCTTGACATTAGTTTTGACGGTTTACTTTATGAGAGATTGGATGGTTGACTTCTCTTCTAATGAGGGATACCCTATTTACTAAGTCATTTGGGATTTATTATGGTTTGATGTTGGTAATCAACAACTATATTTAGCGGGTTATTTCTGAGATATTTAAAAGTCCTTAATCTTCTTCGACATATGCATGTACGTATATGTTTGTGCTGATCACTCGCATATGCATGTATACGGTTGTTTGTTAGTGATGATTTTTTTATTTAAAGGAGCTTATTCCTAAACTTTTTTTTTTCAATATATGTTTAGAGAGGGCAATTGTTGCGCGGATTTCTTGACCAAGTTCAAACGCTCTTCAAGGTTAGGTGTGACTTTTTGACAGACTTTCTAAACGAAGTTGGAGACAATGTTGAGGCTTGATGCTCAGGTCAAGCCTTGTTTCTAAGTTTTTTCTTCTTCTTTTTTCCTTTGTCATTATAAAAAGAAAATATTTATTAATTCTGAATGAATAGTATTATTATTTTTTGTCTGAGAATGAATGAATATGACCACCAAATTATATTTTTTTGCAAATTTAATGGTATTATTTTTTAGGCCTCCATTTTTTCAATTCTCAAAAGTCATTCTTTTAGGAAAAAGAAATTTAATTTTTCAATGTTATTTCATCGTCCTTCTATCCTCTCTCAATGCGGGAAACAACTATATAATGTTTTCCCAACTTTTGGAATTTTCTTTTCAGCTGCAGGATTAACGTGCATTTCACCTTCGGTTATAAACAGGCGTCGACACAGAAGGGGAGAGGTTGCTCAACAAATCAAATCAGCTTGTCTGAATTAATGGCATGCAAAGGAAACAAATACCACTTTTACAAGTAGAACCGGACAGAAAATAGTAACAGCAGCGTTGAAAGTTCTTGTTTTGGATAAACAAAGGTTGATGGTTAAATTGTTAATGGATGGTAAAATGTTAGTATCTGGGATCCAACGTGACATTCATCATAGAACTCCTTCGATATCTTAACTCAAACATCGCTAAACTACTCATTCGGTGTCTAAGATAAGCCTCATCAACTTTGACATAGATTCATACTCTTGTTTTGATAAAAGTGTTTTCAATGAATTCATTCGGGGAATACATTCATAATATACAATAAAGTCCAACGAATTAACAATATATTTACATATATGGGTTGTACTAATTAATAATTTCAAATACGAGCTTAGTCAAAGATGAATTATCGTTATGGAAGACCCGTTACCCAAGCCTTCAGTTCCATCTTCAAAGACAAGTAGGAGCTAGAATGTGCAAAAGGCTATGGAAAGTGTTCATCAATGTTCTCAAAGCTATATGCCCAAGAAAAATATGTTCATGTCTTTGGGCAGGCAGTCACACCTGTGTTTCTGGAAGCCATTCTTCGTAGGGAAGCATTTGGACATGCTTCCAAGCAAGGCTCCTTCAGGACGGTGTCATCTTCAGGAAGTGGTGGAAGAACTCCGAATTTGAACTGCAAATTAGAAGGTCAAGAAAAGAGTGATATAGCGAACTCATCATATAAATTTGGACTCTGGGAAGAGGTTACATAATATTACCTGACAGCTATAATCAGCAAAGTTAGGCTCCATGAGTAATGGAACTCCCATATGATCCTTGAAGAAGGTCTAAATTTAAAATAGAGTCAGATCGAACCATCCACAAAATGCAACAACTTCAAAGCTGGCACCATATTTTTAACTCTTATACTAAAATGAAAAAACCAAGGGATCAGACTCAAATGTTTAATGCATTTCAGTTAAAGACAAATTGTTTAGTTGAATCCGAGTTCAAATCCTGACTGAAACAATCACTGGCCATAATTTTGTTACCCTCGGTCAAACTCTAGATTACTAGAATCCCTTCCCATGAGAATTGGCGAGAAGAGAAAATGATAATAGTTTGAAGAATCACTAACCTGTGTTGGAAACTTGCAGGTGTTGATGCAGATACCAACACACTTGCTTTCCTCCAGATACTTGCATCTTTCAACATGCACCTACAACATTTTATAGTACATACACCACTTTCAATAATACAAGATGATATTGTTATTTAGTCATAAACACGCATGGAAAGGTGTAAGTGATCACCCCACTATTCCATGAGGTTCCATTTGGTAGGTCTACAGAATTGACTTTGCAGGGTCCCATGAGCCATTGACAAGTAAGTGCAGTAACCCTTGCTTCAAAACTTAAACAAATGTTTTAGGATATCTCAAAAAAGTTTCCCACTAGCTTGTTACGTTCAGGGGAACATCATCTTGAAGAATTGTAAAATGAGACGTAATTTTGTCAGACTCACCAACCATTATAGCGGCAACTTTGCCTCCACCTATAGGAGCTATGAGCATTTTATAGAGCTCCAAAAGGAGTGGAGGAAACAGAGACCTCAAAATCCGTACCTGTCACAAGACATAAGGGCTAAGGAACTTGCTCTGGACAAATGAGTAATGACCATTCAAAATTCAGAAGAAACCATGTAAGGTGAATTACTATATCACAAATGTGATGACCTATGCTGCACTGATGTGGAAACACATACATGCGTGACCAGAATAAGTAATATTGTATTTGTATCATGGTATGTCTGGAATTGTGGTATAGAGTTGAATGGTGTGGATTGGAATAAAATGGAATAGAATTGAATGAAGTAACATCCATTTTTTCACAAAGATAACTAGCTTATTCCATTCCACTCTAACCATCAACCCAAACATACCTGATCTATACCAAACTCTCAAAACCAAAATGGTGGAGTTCTTTGCCATCCATCCCCAAAAACATCAAATTCTTATCTCATCAGTTTTTCAAATAAAAGTCTACGCGAAATAAGTTGCCATTTTTATCATCTAATGATTTTTTTTTTTTTAAATTGAACCAAGAGCTTTTACTCTCTCTTTGTAAGGCCCTGTTTGGATACACCGATCACAAGTGCTTATAATGATAAGCGCTTATACATAAGCTATTTCTATAGCAAAAGATAAATAACGTTAAATTGTTTTCGTATAAACTATAAGCTGTTTTCATAAGCTATCTTGGAGAACTTATGAAAATAAGCTTAAAACACCTTATTAACAATGACATAAGCTGTTTTCATAAGTTCTCCTAGAGAGTCTCACAAAACCTAACTAGCCTTATTCCACTCCACTCCAACCATCAATCCAAAGATACCTAATGTTTACCAAACTCTCAACCAAAATGCTGAAGTTCCTTTTTAAGTAGTTTCACTAGTTTGAATCTTTGGTAAGTAATGTTTGTCATCCATCCCCAAAAACATCAAATTCTTATCTCAATAGTTTTTCAAATCAAACAAAAGTCTAGACAAAATAAGTTTCCATTTTCATCGTCTAATGATTTTTTTTTTTAAATTGAATAAAAAAGCTCCACTCCCTTTTTTTTGGGTACAATTTCACTCTCACTTTCTGATGCCCTGTTTGGATAAACAGCTCACAAGTGCTTATTATGATAAACGCTTATGCATAAGCAATTACTATAGTAAAAGATTAAAAAAAAAAAGTTAAATTGTTTTCATTTAAACTACTTGAATGTAAACCTTTTGAAACCATGCTTTTAATTTGTCAAGAACGCTTCTGAAGTGAAATGCTATTACATGTTATGGAGATTCTCGGAGAAAATTACCGTAGCTTCTATGGTATGGGAATTGGTAGTGCCTTTCATCATTAGACGGTTAGCAACTTCAATTAGTCCATCATATCCAGGTTTCTTCGAGTCCCATCCCACCTCCTGTTATTGTATTCAGCCACCACATTAATCATGTTCATATATCCCTCTTTTCTTTGTAAAAGCAATAAATAAATAAATAACAACTAGAAGGGGTTTGTTTGTTTGGTTGGTTACCTGAACCAATTTGGTGCGAAACAAATTGAGGAACAAATCATCAATAACCCCAGGCTTGTATTCACTCTTTGGAACTGCTGCAACTCCCACCTAATTCAAATTCAATCAACACACACTATTTCATAATCGCACGCACATGAAAAACAAAAGCAAAAGATGCAAACCGTTTTGGGTCCCGACGATGAAGAAGAAGAAGAGGAGGCTGAAACGCAGAACCGATTACGAATTCCATTAGAACAAAGCGTTGGAATTGGAACACCACCAACAACAATACTTACCGCCTTCATTTCTTCCTAACTGTAACAACTAAACTAACTAAAATATCTACGTAGACATCATTTTATGCATGTTAAAAAATTACATTATCGGTGTAAAAATTAATCTCCCTTTTTTTTTGTCAGGTAGCCTAGTGGCTAGAATTCACCTTATAAAGTGAACAAGTGGGGTGTCTGGGTTCGAACCCCAACCCCTACATATAATAATGCATTGTCCTACCAACTAAGCTAATGCTCACGGGACATTAATCTCCCTTTTTATTATGTTACATTTTAAAGTTTTAAAATGAATATCAAAGTTTTTAAATGTCAGCATTACTTTTTTAATTTATAATGAATGAGTTTAAAATAGTTTCTACAAAAAATTTATTAAAAAATATTTTAAAAATATAAAGTTAAATTGTTCTTTTTTTTTTTAAACCACGTTGTTATGCGTCCACTAATATATTATAGTTGAATTCGAACTTAAATCCTCTGGTTAAATTGAAAAGGATCTTTTACAATTTTATTCAAATACTCTTAGGATTGACACGGTTTTTAATCACATTAAATCGCTAATATACCATTTTCTGTGTCAATAAAGGTTGGTTTAGTTGAGATCTATGACTTTAATGAACCCTTCACCTAAACTTTTTATTAAAAAAAAAAAAATACAATATGTTGTTTTCTTTTCTGTCAAATTAATTTTGGGCTTAAATAGGTATACAGTCCCAGAAACATACGCAACAATTTGAATTGTTGTTCCTGAACTTATCAATCTTTTTAAACAACAATTGTAAAATTTAATCATTTAAGTTTTACTGGTGTGGCACAAGCTAAATGGGTAAGGATCTTGATAACTCAGCAAAAAAACCACCTGAAATGACAATTTTACCCTCAATACCTCTAGACACATGAGGATGATTCTTCTTCTTCTTCTTCTTCTTTTTCTTCTTCAACTCAGTTACCCACTTATTCTTCAACCATATAAACCTAAACCCAGTTCTCTCTTCTTATTCTCATTCTCTTAAACAACACAAGCACATCAATTCAAGGGCTAAACAACAAAATGAATATACAAATACAAACATGTAGTATTGTAATAGCAAGTCCAATCCATATAATTCTCTAAAGAGACCCACTACCAGCAAGCCGCCACTTCTTTTATGTTGCGTTGTATCAACAATAAGAAGGAAATCACACTGATTTCAGTTCGGCAGAAAAATCAAAACCTCGTCGGGAAACGCCGAAGGAGATCGTCGTCATTGCATTGATATTCTTCTTTTTGTCACTTTCTTGATATCCCTCCTTTTGACCAATCTCGCTCTTCTTGTTCAAGCAATCAATTCAGATGAAATTTGTGGGTTTTCTAAAATACGTACTTATTGAATCTATTTTCGCAAGTATCATCAAGTAAATTGAAAGAAATCGCTAGTTTTCATTTTGATAAAAACCCTCCTTTGCTTTTACTATTTTCTCTCATTTGGATAGTGATTCTTAAAATTGATAGAGGCTTTCTCTAATTCGATGTATACCGATTAAAACCCTTCATAAATTGTTCATAACAAGTAATTGAATTACGAGATCAAACTGGGTCGTTTGTGGGTCAGCATTGACTCGTTTCAGAGAGTTACACGTAAAGAAGAATATTGGTTAAGTTTTCAAAAAAGAGAAGCCTGAAGATCTTGATAATGGAAAAATAATGTGTTTCATTGCTTAGAGTTTGTTTTTTTTTTTAGATTTATGAGTTTGTGTTTATGTTGAAGATGAAGGATTCTTGCGTTTGTGTTGGATTCTTAGGCTCGTGCATTTTAAAGAAGAATGCAGGGGTACTATTGTCATTACACCGTTGTCTGGTTTCATTAAGGGTAAAATGATATGTTGATGTCTATTTTGCTGAGTCATCACTATGATTTAACAATCAGCGTGTATCAATAATCACAGTCCACATGAACATAAAAATGAGATTAGGACAAATACTCTTAATATTTGCAGTGACTGTTTGGAAGAATTAGTAAATTTATGGACAAAAAACTCTAATGACGTATATTTACATGGACTCGATATCTATTTAAGTCTTGACTCTTTAATAACAAATTTTAACGTTGTAATATGAATATATGATACCCTACTCGAACAATTTTAAGAGTAAAGTGATGATTTGATTTTTTTTCAAGAAAAAACTAATATCTATCTATCCAATGATCAATTAATTCAAATTGTTTAATCTCAATATATATATATATATATATATATATATATATATATATATATATATATATATATATGAGACCTCCATTTAAAATCAGAGCATATTATTTAACTCATCAAAATAGACAAAGTGGGACGAGTCTTGGCGCACAAGGGGCATAGAGACTTTGAAAGAAACCCATTTTAAGTCTCAAGCCAAACATCCCTTATTGTTTTGTCAAGTAGTCTGGTGGCTAAAGTTCACACAATTTAATCGTGGAGAAGTAGAGTGTTCGGGGTTCGAACCCCAACTCCAACGTATAAAATGCAACGTGCCTTACCAAGCTAAATAAACATCCCTTATTGTTAATTCAAGTGAACAATAAAACCACGCAAGGATCTGCGTTTTCAATAAACCCTAACAAAACCCATAGATAGAATCCCAGTAGAGGTTCAATCATAGAGACTCTGAAATGAATTACGGCCGTTTGATTTCCGACGGAGGAAGGCTTCTCCGACCACTCTGCACGGCTACAACAGCAGCTGAGCTTCTGACGAAGAAGCCAAACCTTTACCAAAGACTAGCGGTGCAGGATAAGACCGGAGAAACCGTGTCGCAGACGTTGAATCAGTATATAACCGAAGGCAAACCCTTAGGAAAAAGTGAACTCGAGAGATATATTCAGGACCTTCGAAAGAATGGAAGATTCCTTCACGCATTAGAGGTATCACAATATCAATTCATGTTGAGCTTTATTATCTCTATAACACCGACACTTATGACGGAAGACATGTCCCGTGTGAAGCACGGGCACTGACACAACACGGCTAATAATTTGAAGGGAAAAAAAGAATCACATAATCTGGTGTGATTACAAGTGTTGGTGTCGGACACCGGGACACGCCTAATCCGAGGAGGGTCCGTGCTTCATAGTTCAACACATATGTCATTTCAGCGTCGAAATGTTAGTGTCCGCTGTTCGTGCTTCATAGTTTATCATCACAATCCAATCCATATGCACGGCAAAAATAATTTAAGTTCTATATAAACACAGATATTTTTTTATTTTTCATTTGTTTGTGATTTTTAAATTTTCATAATAATGTTTTGAATGGTTGCAGATAATGGAATGGATGAAGATGAGAAACATTAATTTTTCACATGTTGTGTATGTATATCTTGTGTCCAAAGTTAAAGGAGCGTTTGAAGCTGAGAATCGCTTCAACAGTTTTCCTCCTCCTGCTAAGAACATGTACACATACGGTTCTCTTCTTAACTGTTACTGCAAGGAACTAATGCTAGACAAGGCATTGTCACTTTTTGATAAGATGGATGGATTAGGTTATCTGACTAATTTGTCTTTCACCAATGTGATGGTTTTGTATATGGGGCTAGGTCAACCCCAAAAAGTTCCTCAGTTGGTTAATGTTATGAAGGGGAAGAAAATTCGTATGACTGAATTCACATACACTGTTTGGATGAATAGTTGTGCAGCTTTGAATGACATTGGCGGGGTTGAAAGGGTTTATGAGGAGATGAAAAGAGAAGATGAAGACAAAATTGATTGGAAGACTTATAGCAACCTTGCTGCTATCTATGTAAAAGCTGGACAATTTGAGAAAGCTGAATGGATGCTTAAAAGGTTAGAAGAAATAGTGAAGCCACGGCAACGCGAAAGTTACCATCGCTTGTTGAGCCTTTATGGTGGTACTGGTAATGTTAAAGAAGTTTATAGAGTGTGGAGTAGGCTCAAGAAAGTCTCACCGGTGACCAATCAAAGCTATTATATTATGCTTTCTACCCTTCGAAGGCTTAATGATATGGAGGCCATAATAACATTGTTTAAGGAGTGGGAAGCTAAGCATGTTAATTATGATACAAGGTTGGCTGGTGCTGCAGTGTATGCTTACTTGAGTCAAAACATGGATGATGAAGCTATGTCGATCTTTGAAAAGGCTCTTAAGCGGTGTAGAGGACCTTTCTTTAGGATTCAGGAAATGTTCATGGTGTATTTATTGGAGAAATGCCAATTGAATGGTGCTATGAGCCACTTAGAGGCCGCACTTTCAGAAGTCGGTGATTATAAATACCGTCCTTCACCACAAGTTGTGAGTGCTTTTCTAAAGTATTATGAAGAAGAGACAGATCTTAATGGTGTTGATGAGTTAAGCAAGATTCTCCGGAGTCACAAATTTGATGAATCCTATATTGAAACTTGCATTACTGCATCCGAATCATCTCCTGGTATTCATCAAGTATTGAAGGAAGATTCTGACGTTGACCTTGCACACGAGAACTTGTAACTTGGAAGCTGGTTTTCACTATGAATACACCCATGATGGAAAAAACCAATTACGTGTGTTAGTGTGCATCATGTAAGCGCCATTAATGTCGAGCAAGTGAAGATTTGACAATAAAAAATTATTTGGTTTCTTAAGATAAGTACTGGTTTATCAAATTCTTTCAGAATTGAAAAGTTCAATGAAACATTAGTTTAGGCGTTTGTTTGCTTTGATGATTATAATCAGTGAAAGTGTTTTTGTTGTTCACGTGTCTTTGCTGTTTTAGTTAGTTGCTAGCAAATAGGATTTTTCATTTGTTAGTGCTAATAAGCCCTTATTAATAGGAGAATTTGTTTTGTTATTGAATTAGTCTTGCTTTGTTTTTATCATGTGCTGAATTATATATGGCAGTTACTGATATTTTGTAAAGGCTATATATTAGCCATTTTGCTTTAATAAAGATTATTCAGTTTTGCAAATCTGTCTCACGCTCCATCTCCTTCAAACTGGTATCAGAGCCCCCACTGGGCCTGATAAATACAACTAAGCTGCAGCTTAGCTGAGAGAGAAACACAAAAATGAGTGACGGAAAGCTTTCAGCAAAAATTCCTTACTTTGATGGTCAACATTACGATCATTGGAGTGAGTTAATGGAGAATCTTCTTCGTGCAAAAGGTCTATGGACCATGATTGAAATCGGTTACCAGGAACCTATTGAAACTACTGTGCTTAGCGAAGAACAATTGGAGTTGCTACAGAATTCCAAAATGAATGATCACAAGGTCAAGCATTATCTTTTCAGGGCAATTGATAGGTCGGTTTTCGAACAAATTTTGGATAGGCGCACATCCAAGATTGTTTGGGACTCTCTGAAAAGAAAGTATGGAGGGAACGATCACGTGAAGAAGTCGATGCTAAACTCTTTGAGAAGAGAGTTTGAGGTGCTGGAAATGAAGGATGCAGAAACCATCACTGAATATTTTTCCAGAGTGATGACGGTGGCTAACAAAATGAGAAGCAATGGAGAGGTTATGTCTGACTCAAAGGTGGTGCAGAAAATTCTTCGTACGTTGACAGAGAAATTCACGTATGTGGTGGTTTCAATTGAGGAGTCAAAAGACACAGAAGAAATGACCATTGATGAGCTTCAAAGCTCTCTGGTAGTTCATGAACAGAAGTTTAAAAGGGTCAACCATGACGGTGAACAAGCTCTGAAGGTGGAAAGTAGTAGAGGAAGAGGAAGAGGAACATATCGTGGAAGAGGACGCGGAAGAGGGAGACAATCCTTCACAAGGGACACAGTGGAGTGTTTTAAGTGTCATAATTTGGGGCATTTTCAATATGAATGTCCCAAATGGAACAAAGAGACAAATTATGCAGAGTTGGATGATGAGGAAGAGCTTCTCCTGATGGCTCATGTAGAAGAGAATAAAGCAAACAGGAACGATGCATGGTTCTTGGACTCAGGGTGCTCTAATCATATGTGTGGAGACAAAGGTATGTTCTTAAACATGGTAGAAGGGCAAAAGCATTTTGTTAAGTGTGGAAACAACTCTCGCATGTCAGTAGCTGGAAAAGGCAGTGTCAGGCTAGTATTTGATGGCACTACTTTTTTGTTTCAAGATGTATATTATGTCCCAGAGCTTCGGAACAATTTGTTGAGTGTGGGGCAGCTGCAAGAAAAGGACCTCACCATTCTCATAAAAGGCGGTACATGCAATATATATCACACAGACAAGGGATTGATTGCACACACCAACATGAGTGCAAATCGCATGTTTATCCTCTTCAATAAAAGTTCCAACATCACTGCCCCTATTGAGAAATGCCTACATACTTCCTCTGAACTCACTTACCTTTGACATCAAAGGTATGGTCACTTAAACTACAAAGGCTTGAAGACATTACAAACAAAGAAAATGGTGCGTGGTCTTCCTCAAATTGAACCGTCAAGTATCACTTGTGCTGATTGTTTCACTGGAAAACAACACCGCAATCCAATCCCAAAGAAGAGTGAATGGCGTGCCAGCAAGAACTTGGAACTGATACATGCAGACATTTGCGGACCAATAGAGCCAACCTCAAGTAGTGGAAAAAGGTATTTATTATGCTTTATCGACGACTATAGTCGGAAGGGTTGGGTCTATTTTCTCATTCAAAAATCAGAAGCTTTGGAGTGTTTCAAAAATTACAAGAAGTTGGTGGAAAAAGAAGCAGAAGCATCCATCAAGTGTTTGAGGACAGATAGAGGTGGTGAGTTTAACTCTCTAAATTTCAAATTATTTTGTGAAGAAGAAGGAATAAAAAGGCAACTTACCACAGCATATACACCACACCAAAACGGAGTAGCAGAACGCAAAAATAGAACCGTGATGAATATGGTGCGTTGTATGCTCTCTGCGAAAAAGGTTCCAAATTTTTTTTGGACTGAAGCTGCAAATTGGACATTTTACCTGCTGAACCGATGCCCAACACATGTTGTGAAGAACATCACTCCTCAAGAAGCTTGGAGCGGAGTCAAGCCTTCAGTAGAACACCTTCGTGTTTGGGGATGCATAGCACACGTGCATATACCAGAGGCAAAACGAGGTAAACTTGATGATAAGAGTTTTCCTTGTATTATGTTAGGAGTAAGTGATGAGTCAAAGGGTTATCGTTTGTTTGATCCAAAGACAAAAAGGATTGTAGTTAGTAAGGATGTAGTATTTGAGGAAGAAAAAAGTTGGGACTCGGGTCAAAATTTTAAAGAACAAATAGATTCAGATTTGATTTGGAGTGATGATGATTTCAATAGTGGTGAGAGTGGCGGTGAAGATGATGGGAGCAACGAGAATAGGAATGAAACAGAGAGTTCTCATGAAAATAGGACTCAAGGTAGAGAGAGGAGACCACCGAGTTGGATGGAAGATTATGAGAGTGGTGATTGGTTGAGTGAAGAAGAGGCAGAAACTTACATGGTTCAAGACGTTATTAGTAATGATCCAACTCTGTATGAGGAAGCTGTGAAACATGAGAAATGGAGAAAGGCTATGGAATGTGAAATAAATTCAATTGAAAAGAATCAAACATGGGAGCTAATGGATCTTCCTGTTGGAGCCAAAACAATTGGAGTTAAATGGATTTTCAAGACAAAATTGAATGAGATGGGTGAGGTCGACAAGTATAAGGCTCGATTGGTGGCAAAGGGGTACAGTCAACAACACGGAATCGATTTTACTGAAGTTTTCGCTCCTGTTGCTCGCATGGATACAATAAGAATGATTGTGGCTCTCGCAGCATGTAGAGGATGGGACATCTTTCAACTTGATGTAAAATCTGCGTTTCTTCATGGTGAATTAAGCGAGAACATATATGTTGAGCAACCAAAGGGGTTTGTGAAGAAAGGAAAAGAGCACAAGGTTTACAAGTTACATAAAGCCTTGTACGGCTTAAAGCAAGCACCAAGAGCATGGTTCAGTCGTATAGAATCCCATTTTATGAAGGAAGGTTTTCAAAAATGTCCTAATGAACAAACTTTGTTCATCAAAAGAAGTACAGGAGGCAATATATTAATTGTTAGCATTTATGTTGATGATTTAATTTATACAAGTGATGACAAGGTCATGATGTTTGAATTCAAAAAGTCTATGATGCAAGCTTTTGACATGACTGATTTGGGGAAGATGAGATTCTTTCTTGGCATAGAAATTCTGCAGAAATCAGAAGGAATTTTTGTGTGCCAACAGAAATATGCCACTGATATTTTAAAGAAGTTTACAATGTCTGAAAGCAAGCCTGTGAATAGTCCAATTGTTCCAGGTTCTAAGATTCATAGAGATGTTAATGGTGCAGCTGTGGATGACACTTACTTCAAGCAAATTGTTGGAAGTCTAATGTATCTTACAGCTACAAGGCCGGATATCATGTTTAGTGTGAGCTTAATTAGCAGGTATATGTCAAAACCAACAGAATTGCATTTACAAGCTGCTAAACGAATATTAAGATATTTGAAAGGAACTGTCAGCTATGGGATTTTCTACAAGAAAGGAGGGGAAGAAGAATTGCTTGCTTTCACAGATTCTGATTATGCAGGAGACGAGGAAGATTCTAAAAGCACATCAGGCTATGTTTTATTATTAAGTTCAGGAGCAGTATCATGGATGTCCAAAAAGCAACCAATTATTGCTCTTTCAACTACTGAAGCAGAGTTTGTTGCTGCTGCTGCAAGTGCTTGTCAAGCTGTATGGATGAGAAGGGTTTTGAGAAATTTAAGTCATGATCAAGAAGGAAGCACTTCTATCATGTGCGACAATAGCTCAACAATTAAATTGTCAAAAAATCCAGTAATGCATGGAAGGAGCAAGCATATCAGAGTGCGTTTTCATTTTTTAAGAGATCTTGCAAAAGATGGTGAAGTCGAATTGGTGTACTGTCCAACTCAGGAGCAAGTTGCAGATTTGATGACTAAGGCTTTGAAACTTGAGGCTTTCCAGAAGCTTAGGAAGAAGATGGGAATGTTTGATCTTAGTGAAGTAAACTAATTGCATACTGCAACTAGTTTAAGGGAGGAAATGAAAGTGTTTTTGTTGTTCACGTGTCTTTGTGTTTTAGTTAGTTGCTAGCAAATAGGATTTTTCATTTGTTAGTGCTAATAAGCCCTTATTAATAGGAGAATTTGTTTTGTTATTGAATTAGTCTTGCTTTGTTTTTATCATGTGCTGAATTATATATGGCAGTTACTGATATTTTGTAAAGGCTATATATTAGCCATTTTGCTTTAATAAAGATTATTCAGTTTTGCAAATCTGTCTCACGCTCCATCTCCTTCAATCAGTGTTAATTTTTTATCAGTAGTGTTATTTATAGCGAAAGAATTTCCCACGAAGGCTTCACGAAACAGTAACCAAACCAATTAAAAAACAGCCTTAGCGGAAATCATGGGGGGAGTAATGGAAAGATGCTGGTCAACAAAAAATGACCCAATAGAATTCACATGTCGCTATGATTCGCGAATCAGTAATTCGCTGTAAATATCATTATCCATTTTTTATATGCAGAAATAAAATAAAAAATGATGCAGTAATCAGTGTAAATTAGTTTTACAGATTTACACTAGGAGGGGATGTTCTTGTCAGCTTTAGGCATGATAGGCCCAAAATATTGAGAGTCTGTGAGAGAAGGGAGAGGCGTAAGGTGCCAGCTGACCATAGTTAGGATTTTCCGATAAGAATAGTACAGGCTGAGTATTGGCACACTCATGTCATCATTATTTAGTTAGGATCCTTAGTGGTAGGAACAGAAGGAATTGTTCTCTCTTCTGTGGAGTCTTGGCTTTGGTTATCTTGTATCTAGAGTTTTTCTTTCTATTTCATTTCATCTGAATACAATTTTCATTCCTCATCTTTCTTAACCCTGCTCTATCATACATATGACTATGAGATACACTTCTATTTTTCTATGTCACTCCACAAATTTCAAAATACACTTACAAAAGCGGTGTTGAGGCAAAATAATGGATTTCAATGTAAAATTAGTTTGCATGGATAAGACATATATTTTGAATCATTAGACAAATGACGATGAATGTCTTAGTGTGCGTTTGGTTCAACTTTTGATAGAATTGATTCTAAAACAATTAATTCTGATGGAATTGATTCTGACATAATTAATTTTTAGATAATTGATTTATGTTTGGATACAATAGTCTAGAATTGATTAAACGGAATTGATGTTTTTTGGATAGTATTGATCAAACTTGCTTTTGAATGTATAATTACTAAAATGGACATAATTGAATGTATATGTAGACCAATACTAAATGCAGATATATTATTTAATTTAAATAAATAATTTTTATATATATTAATTTTAAAATAATAAATAAGATCATTAAACTAATTTTTTTTGACAAAATATTTGTTTTATGTATTTTATATTTTTTTGATAAAAATATATTTAAATTAAATAATAATAGAGCTAGTTGCTAAAAATGGTAAAATATAGCGTAAAAGAAAAAATACAGTAAATTTGGAGGGAAAAATTGTAAAGAAAAATCCAAAACTTGGTAACTCATGACCATAAATATTTTCTGTGGATAATTTGGTTCGTTAAATTTTTTGATTAAATTTGGTTCATCAAATTAAATACAAACAAAAAAGAAGGAGAATTGATAAAGGACAATAAAGGAAAATAATGGGTGGTAATATTTAAAATATAAACTTTAATGGAGAATTGATTCTAGTAAACTCAAAAGCTAGAAATTGTAGCTTCAATCAGAATTGCTTTTGAAGATGAGAATTAATTTTGAAAAGCTGAACCAAACAGGTTGGAATTACTAGTTTTCACTTTTGAAACTACCAGAATTGCTTTTGAAGGAGATAGAAGCTGAAACAAACTGGCTCTTAAAGGACATTGTTTAGCACGTCTAAAATGGTAATTTTTTTGAGAAGTCATGTCTTTAATAGCTTGAAAAAAGATATAATTAATTTTTCAATCGATTATTACTTTGTTTGAAATCTTAAACAATATTTTTATATCACTTATTAACAAGACCATATGTGGCTAAGAGACTCATTCCTTGATACAGTCTATTTAAAATATATTAAGGTTAAGTGATTTGTCACTGTCATTAAGGTTATTTGTGAGGAAGGTTTCACAAGATCAATAACATAACATCAACCCTCGACATTTTTTTTATGGGAACTTTTTCCTTTTGCTTCAAGGTTTCATTGCTTCAATTAAAGGAAAGGGTATATTGTGGAAGGGTGTACAAAAGTGGAAGGGTTTCATTGCTTCAATTAATTGTACACATCTTTTAACCTCCACACACATTTGTAACAAGTGTTCTTTTTTCTTTAACGCACATTTTAACCCTTTAATTATAAGGAAAGGGTATATTATGGAAGGGTGTACAAAAGTGATATGCCACCTAAGGGTGTCAACCTATCACCACTCTTTTTAAATTTCTTCCATTTGTTTACTATCATGAATTAACTTTTTTTTAATTCGACTCAATAGATTGACACCCTTAGGTGTCAACCTATCACCACTCTTTTTAAATTTCTTCCATTTGTTTACTATCATGAATTAATTTTTTTTTAATTCGAAGCTTTAACACTCAATATTTTATTTTCAGAAGAGAAAAAAAACTTTTGAAAAAACTATTTGGAAGAATTTTTCATTTTAAAGTTAAAAATATTTTACCGGTTACCGGTAAAAAAAAGCTTATGAACTTGGATCCACACTTCACTTTAACTGTCCATTTTTTTACCGGTTACCGGTTAATTCAAGTGACAGACAACACGACGCCAAAATTAGCGTTTTGATAAACCCTAACAAAACCCTTCAAGAAACAAAAGAAGTAGACAAAATCCCTGGCGGAGGTTCGATCATAGAGACTCTGAGATGAATTACGGCCGTTTGATTTCCGGCGGAGGAAGGCTTCTCCGACGACTATGCACGGCTGCGACGGCGGCTGAGCTTCCGAATAAGAAGGCAAACCTTTACCGAAGACTAGCGGATCTAGAAAAGACAGGAGGAACCGTGTCGCAGACGTTGAACCAGTATATAATCGAAGGCAAAGCCTTAGGAAAAGATGAACTCGATAGATGCGTCCAGGAGCTTCGAAAGTATCAAAGATTCCATCACGCATTCGAGGTATCACAATTTTTCACCAATTTTTTCCACCCTACATTTTGATTCATGTTGAGCTTTATCATATATTTGCAACATCAACTCTGATTGAAGGCTTGTCCGGTGTCCAACACTTGCCGGTGTCTGACACCTAAACGACTCTTAAGTAGTTTGATTAAATTGAGTTACGTCACTTTCTCAAATTATTATCGGTGTTGACATGTCAGTGTCTAGTGTCCATGCTTCATAGTTTATCATCACAATCCATAGACAAGGCAAAACTAATTATGTTCTGTGTAATGAGCTATATGTTTTTTTGTTAATAAATGATTCAATTGTCTTAGTGGTTTTACTAAAGTACCACTCAAGCTGATGGGACAATTATATAGTACAGTTGTAAGATCGGCGATGTTGTATGGGACAAAGTCTTGAGCGGCAAAGAACCAACACGAGAATAAAATAAGTGTAGCAGAGATGAAAATGTTGTGTTGGATGTGTGGTATGACTAGAAACGATAGAATTAGAAATGACAACATTAGAGAGAGTTGGGTTAGCACCTATCGTAGAAAAGATGGTAAAAATTCGGCTTAGATAGTTTGGGCATGTAGAGAGAAGACCTGTGGATTTTGTAGTAAAGAGGGTAGTCAAATCACTAGAGGTAGAGGAAGACCTAGTAAAACTATAAGGGAAACTATCAAGTAAGATCTAAAGATTAATGAGTTGGAAAGGGATATAGTATATGGTAGAACATTATAGCGTCGTTTAATCCATGTATCCGAATGGGATAAGGCTTGGTTGTGGTTGTAATTAGAGATATTTTTCATTTGTTTGTGATGTTATAAATTTTTATGATGTTTTAAATTGTTATAATGATGTTTTGAATGGTTGCAGATAATGGAATGGATGATGATGAGGAAAATTAATTTTTCATGGGATAACTATGCAATGTATTTAGATCTTGTGTCCAAAGTGAAAGGAGTGGTTGAAGCTGAGAATCACTTCAACAGTTTTCCTCCTCCTGCTAAGAACAAGTACACATACGGTTCTCTTCTAAATTGTTACTGCAAGGAACTAATGTTAGACAAGGCATTGTCTCATTTTGATAAGATGGATGAATTAGGTTATGTGACTAGTTTGTCGTTCACCAATTTGATGTCTATGTATATGAGGCTAGGTCAACCGTCTAAAGTTCCTCAGTTGGTTAATGTTATGAAGGAGAGGAAAATTCGCGTAACTGAATTTGCTTACATTATCTGGATGAATAGTTGTGCTGCTTTGAATGACATTGGTGGGGTTGAAAGGGTCTTTGAGGAGATGAAAAGAGAAGATGAAGACAAAATTGATTGGAAGACTTATAGCAACCTTGCTGCTATCTATGTAAAAGCTGGACTATTTGTGAAAGCTGAATTGATGCTTAAGAAGATGGAAGAAGTAATGAAGCCGCGGCAACGCGAAACTTATCATTGTTTGTTGAGCCTTTATGGTGGGACTGGTAATGTTAAAGAGGTTTATAGAGTGTGGGGGGCCCTCAAGAAGGTCACCCCGGTGACCAATCGGAGCTATCTTATTATGCTTTCTACCCTTAGAAGGCTTAATGATATGGAGGGCATAATAAAATTGTTTAAGGAGTGGGAATCTAGGCATGTTAGTTATGATTCTAGGTTGGTTGGTGTTGCAGTGCATGCTTACTTGAGTCAAAACATGGACAAGGAAGCTTTGTCGGTCTTTGAGGAAGCTCTCAAGAGCTGCAAGGGACCTTTCTTTAGGATTCGGGAAATGTTCATGGTGTCTTTATTGGAGAAAGGTCAATTGGATGGTGCTATGAGCCACTTAGAGGCCGCACTTTCAGAAGCCGACGACTATAAATACCAACCTTCACTGCAAGTTGTGAGTAATTTTCTGAAGTATTATGAAGAAGAAACGGATCTTGATGGTGTTGATGAGTTAAGCAAGATTCTTAGGAGTCACAATTTTGATGAATCCTATATTAAAACTTGCATAACTGCATCCGAATCATCTCCTGGTATTCATACAGTATTGAAGGAAGATTCTTGTGTCAACCAAGTGCACAAGAACTTATAACTTGGGAGCTGATGTTCACCATGAATAGACCACACCCATCATTGAAAAAACAATCACGTGTGTATCATATGTAGGTACTGTTAATTCCGAGCTAGTGATGATTTGACGATCAGGATTGATTTGTTTTCCTTAAGATAAGTACTGGTTTATCAAATTCTTTCAGAATTGAAAGGTTAGTCTAGTTGTTTTGTTTGCTATGATGATTATAAGTTGAATTTTAAAAAAGACAAACTGTCGGTGGAAACTAGTTTTACACTTGCATTGTTAGAGTGCTGCATGAGCTCAGTCCAATAGGAAGGAATGTTCTTGTGGGCTTAAGGCAGGATAGGCGCAAAATATGGATAGTCTATGAGAGGAAGAAGGGAGGAGAAGGAGGGATAGTGTTAAGGTGAGCATCTGGTGAATTAGTTATGATTTTCCAATAAGGATGGTGTAGGTCGAGTATTGGAACACTCATGTCATCATTATTCTGTTAGGACCCTTAGTTGTAGGCAGAGACAGAATTGTTTTCTCCATTCTGATGAGCCTTAGCTTTTGGTAATCTTGTATTGAGAGTTTCTCTTTTTCATTGCATTTGAATACGATTTACATTCCTCTTCTATCTTTCTGAACCGTGCTCTACCTTCCAATTAGAAACATCTATTTTTCCATTTCATATCAAATTTCAAAAACATTTGTCAAAAATGTATGAAGCAAAATAATGGATTTTTATTGGATGTCATTGTTGATGTAAAATTGGTTTTTATTGTTATTTTATTTTTATTTTGTGGTGAATTACATTGGTATTTTTTTTTGTTTATACGGAATGTGTAATTTTTGTTTTGGATATACAAAATATTAGTGGTTATTTTTCTACTTCACTAGTTTGAACTCAAGTTCTCATACTCCTTTTAACTCTTAACTCAAACAAGTTTTGCTACTTAACTCCTATGACGTGTATTTAATAGATGTACATACTTAACTATTTAATGAATAATTGTTTTGTTTGGAATCCTTAACCAATATCCATTTGTCACTTATTAGAAGTCCCAAATCCTTTTAATTCATGAAGATTATAACAACTCAATAGGGTTAGGAGTTAGAACTGGCTAGGATACTCATTACTTAACAAAATTTATTTAGTATGCCCTACTTATTTTCCTATACTATTTGGCTTAACTTTATACTTCACAAATGACTTTGAAAACTCGCACTCTAACTGTCACAATTTCCACAAGTCTTTTGTATTTAAGCAATTTTTTTAGTTACTAAACAAAAAGGAGACGATAAGTAAATGTACTCTAGATTTTAAAGAGATTAATCTCCATAGTTAATGATAGCAGATACGTTGAGAAACCAAAAATATATATATGAGGAAGACATATTTTATCACTCTTCATGTTTGATTCATCATTTTAAAAGAGACAAAGTGATTTGACATTAAGGTTACCTTTGGAGAAGGTTTCACAATTTACTCACAAAGTCAATATCAAAAACAGCAACCCTAAACATTTTCTTTGATGGATTCTCCCCACACAAAAAACGTGTTCCTTTGATGGGAACTTTTTCCTTTTGCTTTTAAGAACCATTAGTTGTGCATGAAGTATAATTTATTCATTGCTAAAATATTAATGTAACAAACCAAAATGTTAAATTTAAGTGGTTAACGAATTCCACTAAATGATCAATCGTTCAGGAGAAACCAAATTTAATTTCTAAATAGAACAATTTTTGATCAGAATATCCTTATCATACCACACAATGCATCCTTCCTCTAAAAACCAAAGGTTTAACACAAAATATCAAATACAAATTACCAAATATAGAGGCAACCAATTTATGAGCGATCCCTAATTATTAATGTATATATTTATATCAGTAGTTTTTATGTTATTTTAGTGTCAATAAAAAAAGTTTTATTTATTTCTCAGCTGAATATTACTTGGGCGTCACTCCCTTAATTTGAAGGATTAAAACAAAACAATAAAAGTATAATTGAAAAGGAATCTAATAGAATAAAAAGGTAGTTAATACTTAATACTATTTATTGATTTTGCTTCAAGTAAGAATTAATAAAATTAGATAATTAGTTTCATTTCATCCAATGTCTCTAATTTGCAAAATGTGAAATGTTCAATTATTGAAATACTTATGAGTTGACAATGTCATATTAGTATACTCCAGTTTTTTTAAAAAGAAAAATAGCCCCCTGTGAAAGGAAATTGCACGTTGCAACAACTAAGCATAAGATGGAACTCCATTATACTTGACTATGGAACTAACTTTTCTGACACCAAGTAAAATAACTAAAGTAATACTTCAAATAGAATTTAAAAATAGGGCAAGAGAAAGCACTAAACAGTACAAACTACAAACCTATATAGTACAATCGTAAATGAATAGTACAATCCCAAACTCAAGCTGTTTGATACACTATTTAAAGGTTCTCCATAGGAGTAAAGGCTACACTCTTGGGATGTAAAACCCGATAGCTCACAAACACAGACACACAAAGTGCTGCTACTGAAAGTATAAGCGAAAATGCACTTGCGAAATTCCAGGAGCTACTTGATGCTGAGTCCACTGACTTGCCACTCAATGAACTGCTCTGAGATATATCAATTGGAACCCAATCACAGTTAACAGAGTAGTGTCCAGAACCGTGCCATGGCTTACCGTCTACTGGATACCAGAATCCGACAGACATCTTGCTTGATCCGCCAATGGTGAATTGCACATCCTGTAAGGTATAAATTTGCATGATTTTAATTGTTTGTTATCGCTTAAATGACATTCATGCGTGTTTGCATCATGTGTTGGTTTTTGAGTTCTCACAAAGCTATAAAATGAATCTTTGCATATGAAGAATTAGGTTGAACATAAACATTATATTTGAGAAGAACTTTATGATCTATTCCCTCCATTTCAACTACATCCACAAAAATAAAAAACTAAAACTAAAAAAGACAGCACTTTAAAGTTTGGTTGTTTTAGCTATTGGGCATGGTGGAGAAATATTTCTTATGAAGGCAAGGTTCCTTTGTAAAGAAGGTATTGCAAAACAAACCGGTAGAAGATATCTTATCCAAAACCAAAACTGTTTGACAAAATAGCATAGATCCATAATATCAGAAATACAAAATTGTAGTTTATTATGTGACTTGGACTCTATGCCAGAATTCATTATGATTAATAGATAATGAAGTTCATATGTAGTCCATGAGTTATCTAGAAAGATTCAAACATACGAGGAAAGATCATCATAATCTCTAAGCAAATAAAGCTCTTCTAAATGCATCATAAAGGTTTCTAACTTCTAACCTGTTGCAGATGATCCATAGTCCTCAAAGGCCTAGAGAATTCAAAAAAATATGTGCCCTTTTTTCCATTTTCTGCATAAGGGTTCTCATCCTTTACAAAACCTGTTATAGAGAAACATGTGAGTAGTAATTTACAGCAAAATGATCCAGAATAACTAAATGATAGGGTAGAACAATGCAGAAAGCTCATATTTAAGGTGCTGCGACCAAGGCCAATTTTAATATCATATATGGGGTTGCAACTTGCAATAGAATCCATAATATGCTTTAACATAAAAAATAGAAAAAACCCTTACTTTTGTCCTCCACATACACGTATCGTCAATTTAGTCATAACAAGGATTTTGTCATCAATTTAATCCCTTAATAACACAGAGTTCATCATTTTGGCCCTCCAAGTATTTTTTACATCAATTTAGTCTTTAAATAATGTAAAACATCATCGTTATAGTCTCTAAATAATGCAAAATTAGTCCCTAAATTAGAGCTCCCTTAAACTATCTACTTCAGCTCATTTCCCCATTCTATTGGAGTGGAGTGAAAGTTAGCCCAGTATTAGATTCTCCCTCAATCCAACAAAGACTGTCTAATTTATGATACTTTGAAACATTGAGAGACTCAATATCCACCAAGGATGAAAAAATGAGTTTTTCTAAAAAATTATAAAAGGAAATTCTTGTGGATAAATGAATCCATAAGAAACAAACCAGTCATCCTTCTTTTAAGGATCACTAAACTTTTGGCACTTGGTGGGAATTACATTAACCTACCTAGTTGGAACAGCACTAATTATATTATAAATTATTGAAAGCAGCAGGTAATTACACGTATGAAAAATTGCCGCTGATATATTCCCTACGACATAAATGATGTATGGACATGCTCTATGTCATACTATATGCATAACATTCAATTCATGGTCTATATTTTCAGTTTTTTACTTAATAATATATATACATATTATGCATTTATTTATTTCTAAAATAACATTATGTATTAATTATTATATTTATAACAAGAAAGTTTGAAGACAACTATTTCCATAAAAAATAAAAAATAGAAGTTATGTACACACCCCACAAAAACAAACATCCTCCACCCCAGCAAAGTTGTATTTTTAAAAAGTTGGTGGAGACCAGAAAACATATTGTACATATTTACTTTTCAAATTATCTTTGATACTTTTAGTAGCAACTACATTACGTTGAAAGATATTTCTTTGGTGTGAATATCATTAAGAATCGGATCTGAAATCATATTTGAGATAAATAAATGACTACATGATTGTGTTAGCTAATTATATATGGAGAGATTTCGGGATTCATTCCACTACCAACCAATATTTCAGTCTAAAATCAGCTTCGGACGATAGTTGATTGATAGGACATTTTAATTTTCCTTTTGAACAGTAAAAGGATTACCTGAGTGAACTGTAAAGCTGCTATGCCACCAAGCACCTTTCCAGTCATTCTGTGCACTAGAATCATTAACTGAAAATAGAAAAAGGTCCAATGCTTAATGTATATCCCTAAAATAATAATTAGATAACAACCTAGTAAATTATCAACAAATGAAGGGAGTTGAAGAGAAGATTAGATGTTTAACCCGCATTGTAGGGTTATAGGTTATATATGCAGTTGTATGGTCACAATGTGAGACGTATCTACTTTAGAAAGTCTCTAAATCTTTGAAAAAAGACATTATTATCACCCCACTTCAAAGCATATGAAAGTATGAAACAATGAGATATTTTTTGAATTCCCAAATCATAAACATTAATGGCGCTACAAAATGTCCAATAATTTTATGCACAAAATCTACATGTGTAAATTCATTATTCACATAGGGATCAAACTTAAAAGTTACTCAATGAAATGATGTTTTGCAAAGATATAGAAAAGGACACAATCTGGTTTGGCATAATGAGGCTTCCTATTTTGTGCAGAAACGCCACATTTTGACCAGAAACAGAACAAAGTGATTGCGAAAATCCCATTGAGACAAATAAAGGAATTGATGAAAAAAGCAATTATGATGATGATATACTTTTTATGTTGAGAATCCTGGTTTGTGGTCCCAACAAATGTGTTTGTCGATCTTCTGTATGTCATTTTCAAACATAATTATCTGCTTATCGTATTTATCCAAGTTAGGCACTAATAAATTGACTGTGTAATCTTAGCATAGAATATGCATAGTCCCTCCATCTATTTGTCCCCTTCTATACAGATGCCTTAATTAATTCTTCCTTTCCTCCAATGTGGAAGAAGCAATCTTAAAGTAACTTGAGACATCATGCTCATGCTCAAATCCAATCACTGCTTAATCATTTTGGGATCCACTTTCATCTTGTGAAGTGGCACAAATTTTAAATTGGGTGTGTGGGGCAAAGATAATCTATTTAACAATTTTTTTTTGTTTTGCAAATGAACTTTATTATAATGTAAACTTAGAAAAGATTTATATCAAACGCAAACCTTGATTTGACATGGCTAAGCTAAAGGAATAAAATAATTGCCATCCTCATGCAAGGTTTAAAACAATATGTCATTGTTTCTTATATGGCTGAAGCATGTAAAAGATATCAACAACAACAACCAAGCATTTTCCCACTAAGTGGGGCCGGCTACATGAATCAAGCAACACCATAATGTTCTATCATATACCATATCTATATCCAACTCATTAATCGCTAGATCTTTCTTAATGATTTCTCTTATAGTTTTTCTAGGTCTTCTTCTGCCTCTGATGATTTGACTACCCTCCATATAATCTACTCTACTCACTAGAGAATCTACAAGTGTTCTCTCTACATGCCCAAATCACCTAAGCCGAGTTTGCATCATCTTTTCTATGATTAGGTGCTACCCCAACCTTCTCTCGAATGTTGTCATTTCTAATCTTATTACATCTTATCTTACCACACATCCAACGCAACATCCTATCTCTAATGAAAGATACCAATAAGAAAACTAAAAAATGTAAAATAGAAAATACAAGGCAGATAAGTGTAAAAAGGAAAATAGAAAAGCAATATGATAATGGAAAATGTATAAAACATTTTCAGGTGAGAAATGGGATTTGAGTACAAATAACATAAAATAAATACATCAACCCTTAAATAAAAGGCATCGGTATCAAGGAAAATTCAATTAGTGAACAAGAGTGAAGTCATTCAAGCAATGGTCGGATTTACTATTACTACAGACAAGTAGCGTAAAGATTTTAGAAAGCTCTTTAGGCTTAAAAAGGAGCATGAACTTTCAAATCATGAAGCAAACTACTTGATGGAAAAGTTGAGCAAATTTTCATGGATTGAACCGCTGATACTTCCACTTGCTGTTTTAATCTCATTCATTCTCCTTTTTTATTTTAATCATATAAACATACAATTCCAACTAAAGATGTTACATACCAGAACCTGAAGGACCAGTTCCATCCAAGTATCTGCAGTGTGGATTCCATGCATAAAGATCAACCAAATGGCCAAACCTGTATGGACGATTATAGGAAACTGAATGAACACGTCTCATGAAAAATAGCTCCACTATAGTCATCATAAATTGTCAGCCGATAATGGTTAAAGTTAAGGAGCTTTTATATTAATCACCTGTCACCGCCATTTCCATCTCTATTGTCAATGGGATTCCCGCCATAAAGCCGTCCCGGGATAGCATTTCCAATTGAAAAGTGCATAATGTCAACTTCATGACCTTTACAGGTCTTATTTGTGCACGAGGTTGAATGTTCCTCACAGCCACCCATCTTACAACAATTAACACAATTTTTTATCAATCACGATTCATAAAGATCTTTCATAAAGATCAGGATTAGTGACAAGTTTACAATAACTTATTTAGGTCAATCATAGTGCAAAAACACTTAGAAAAGTGTTCAAAAGAACTTATGATATGTCCATAAATTGTTTCAACTTATTTTCTTAAGCTCCTCATAATAGCATATAAAAACACTTCATATAAAGCTTTCACGAAGTTTTCTCACATTCCTAAAACAGATTATACAAAAATATGATTTCCATAAGCACTTTTTGGAAGTGTTTAATTAAGTTTCTTTTTAGGTAACAACTTAATTAAGTACTTATATCATAATCTTTTATCATATAGCTATTTCTATACCAAAAGATTAAATAATGTCGAAATGTTTTCATATATAAGCTATAAACTGTTTTCATAAGTTATCTTGAAGAGCTTATGGAAATAAGCTAAAAACAACTGATGGACATATCATAAGTTATTTCCATAAGCTCTCTCAAACAGTCACAACTCACAAGTGTTTATGTCATTAGATAGACTCAAATATGTCCATCAAAACAGGCCTTAAGTTATTTATCCAAATTCTCCTTAGATTTGAAAGACATGAAGCGATGAAGTTTAGGGTTTTTTGGGAGTTTAGGAGGGGGAGTGGAGGGGGGATTTGAGAAAAAGGAAGGAGAAAGTGTAAGGTGAGAAGGGATTTGGGAGGGGAGAGCTTTAGGGAGTTTTATTCTTCATAATACAAAATCCCCCTGATTTGAGGGAACTCGATGTATTGAAGGAGGATATTTGACGATTTTGGAGGACTTAGGTAAATTCTTCAAATCCAATCTATGATGTTTTAATAATCACAAAATTAAAAATATATTAATCTACAAAAACACTCTCTAAAAAGGTGAAAGATTTCTCTCTTACTCTCTACACCCCTCCCCCCAAAATCCTCCCGTCCCTTACCATCCAAACTCGCAAACAGACCCTTATAGAATACATTGTTGAGCACACCAACTTACATTATGATAAGAGGCACCATCCCCAATTTGAAACATGAGTGCAACAGAGGGACATTTCTTGCTTTCACTGCATCATCACAAAAACAAAAAATGCACCAACTTATTAAAAGCGTATCATATAGTAATATGAGAAAGTTATATTTTGTTTTTTTGTTTGTTTATAAATCTACTCTTATATCCCATCATGTTGGACCCTCAATAAAAATATCATTACTTACAACGTTGTCAACATAAATAAATCAAGCTAATTCAGTAATCAAACAACTTAAAGTTCAAACCACTATTATATTGATTCGAGTAGAACGAAACAAAATTGACTCCGCTAAAATGAGTAATTATTAATTAGTAAAGTGAGAAAATCAAGAGTTGATATTTTAACCACTCCTGATTTGTTATGAATATCCAAATAATATCAATCATTGAGACGCTTATGAACAACTAATATTATTGGAAGTCGGTAGCAACGGGTTAATGCTCCAAGACCACAAGAAAGACGCGAAATCTATTCCTAAAATCTTAAGGCACTAAATATACCGGTCACCTCTTTATGTATCCAACATTTTAATCTCTCATAATCGATGTGAGACTAACCACTCAAACTTGAACCCAATACTAGACTCGGATCCCTAAAGCAAGGCCTCGAGTTCGAGACTTGTGGATAGAAAAAACGCGGTTAAGCGGGGAGACCCCATGAAAGGTGACCAGTAAGGAGTTTCCCGACAAAGATTAGTCATCAAATTTGTGTATACTTCACACCGATAACATGATTACCGACAAAATCAAACAACTTAAACTAAACTATCACTAACCAAGCTCAATAAATCAAACTCATGGACTAGAACTAGATTCAGTTTTCTCTGCATGACACACACATCTTACCCATTAGAGTAGGCATAATCACCATCAACTTGAAGCAAAAAGAAAATATCACGGCCATCATGCACACTCTGCAACAAAACAACAAACACCATGGTAAGAAGATAAACAGATAAATACTCAAATGTGAGTAACAAAAGGACAAAAAAGTGAATACCACCTTCACGGTCATTTTTCCGCCATTGAATTCATTTTCAGCATCAGGGTCGAGAGCAAGAAGAAGAGAGAAGTGGGACCCATCAATGTCCTTCCAATCATCGGCATGACCATCAAGTGTAATAACACCGGGTTGAAATTCGGACTCAACATGAATCTCTGACCCGGTTTCACAGCTCCATGGACCCGACTCCTCGTGTGAATAAACATCATAGGATGATACTAACAATAACAAAAATAAAACTAAGATGTTACGAAACATTGTATGTATTTGTTCGAAAATCGAAACTGTATTTCTATGTTGTTTTTAAGATTATTGAAAAATAAAAAAAAATAAAACGAGTTTATATAAGTGGATTTGGATTTGTATTTGATAGATCGCGATTTGTGGTGTGCTTGACTTTTCTCTGAGCTTGGATACACCACTTCAAGTTCAATCAACAAAACACACATGTGACATGACACATGATGTTTTTTTTTTTAATTTCGCCTTTTTTTCACCCGCACTTGTTGCATTTTTCTTTTACATTCTCTTTACTCTTTTCTGTCTTGTTGCCAACTCCCGTGTATATATAGACCCCACGTATACCATTTGTGATCTACCTTGCCACTTCATGTAACCTAATCATCATCATCATAAAGAAATAATAATAGTTGTTCAATACTTTGACAAGATCTTGGTTCAAATCTCAGTTTTTTTTTATAATAAAAATAGAAGGTTTAAAGCTACATAATTCTCTAAGTTGAAGGTTAAAGTTGTTGAGTTTGACAAATGTTGAGATTTTTTTGACAGAAGTCACAGTTTGATAAGTATTGAAAGTTTTCGATAGAAAGGTGGAAACTCACAAGTAGTTAATTCAGTAAAGAAGTTGGTTTCAAGTGTCCTAACATGTGGAAGACATGCAGATTTCGACGAAGATATGCAGTTTTTAGCAGTTTAGGTTATGCGGTTATTTTCTATATGTATAAATAATAGTTTTTCATAAGAAAAAGGGTCGTAAATCACTCGTAGAATTTTGACACTCGAAGAACCAGCGTCCAGAGAAAAGAGTCATATAAAATGTATGCAATCTGATTTGTCGAACCACCTTTACATTAGTGCAATGCAATTTATCTTTTCTTTAAGTTTCTGCATTTAAACTTTTAAGTCTTTTACTTGCATTTCTTTTAACAGTTATTTTCATACGAAAAATAGTTTTCTTCATCTTGTTCATAAAGCAACCTATGAATATGATGAACATTCATGAATTTTCTAGAAAAAAATTGCACAGCATGCTTTAAAATTTCTGGTTTGATCTTGCTTGTAATAATCAAAATTAGTCTTATTGTTAAACAAAATCACCGGTAAACAGTTGGGAATTTGACTCCTAAAAGAAAATTTTAATATTGATAGTGTCGGACACGACATGTATATTTATAGATTATTCATCAATGATGTATGCATATCGATAGTTTGAGTTAAATCCACTCTATGGTGGGATACTCATAGTTAAATCCATCAACCGAATAAATTGTGAATTAATTTGTGATATGTTAGTAAAGAAATAATTAATAAAGTTGAAAATTTAAAGATCTTATAAAAATGGATAAAAAACTTAAAAGGTCTTATATTTAGGGACAACAACAATAATAATAATAATAATAATAATAATAATAATAATAATAATCACATGTATAAATATTAAAATAATAATAATAATTCAAAACTCTGTCTAATGTGAGCATCTTCATCTCAACTCTCTAAGTCCAAACTTGATTCATTTAAGGACTACACATCAAATGGCCTTGGCATGAGTTCTCAAAAGGTTTGACCATACTAGGCCCGAAGTGTTTTTTTTCTTTTTCAAATTGAGGAATAATACATTTAAGAAAGGTTTTAAAAATAATACATTTTAGTAAATGTAAGATTATTTTCAAACTGAGGTGAAAAGCAGCATAAAATGGTGGTTATCTGGTTGAGAAATGATATTTGTACAACTATTTTGTGACAACTTTCGGAACAACTCTCTCATACCCACATCGTGCTCTCTCTCTCTCTCTCTCTCTCTCTCTCTCTCTCTCTCTCTCTCTCTTCCCCTCTCTCTCTCTCTCCCTCCCTCTCCCTCTCTCTGATTGTATTTGAGAGATAACTCATGATATGTGTTTGGGACATAGCTCCCGATGGGCACGTGAATAGAGTTTGTTTAACCTATTTGGTTGAAGAGTTGTTGTTTCAACCAAAGCGTTTAAACAAACTTTAATGACACCGGCAATTTGAACAAACCTAGATTGTGTTGTCAATTTGTGCAATGTTTTTCAATTTAAAGTGTTGTTGAAATATGTTCTATCTTTAATATAAAAAATAAAAATAAAAAACTGCTTGGCTTTGTCAATTTGAAGTGTTATTGTTCTCAAGGCTATTCACCAGGGCCAGCCTAAGGCATAGATCGGAGGTGCAGCGGCCTAGGGCTCATGCTTGTAGGGGGTCCAAAATTTTGTTTTATATGTGGGGTTGTATATAGAAACACTTGTTTTATAGGGGGTATTTGTAGCACAAATTGCAAAGAGGGTCCAATTATTTATCAGACCTCAGCCCAGTAACCTTTCATTCTTTTTATTTTATAGCTCAGCAACATTTCATTTTCATAGTCCAATGCTTTCATTTTCACACCCCCAACATTGGCCAAAACACTAAACTTAGAATTAAAACATAAATCGTAGAAGCAACACGTAAAAAGCAAAATGTCTACTCCTTTATAGAGACTAAATTTATTTTTATTTTGAGGACGTGTATTGGTGTTTTAAATTGAAGCTAACGTGGATTTGTATTTAGATTTCATAATATAATATGTTTGTCATCGTGAAAGTTTCACTAAATTTGTTCATGTGTGATTTTTTTTATAAGTAACATATCATGTTCTATTGACAATTGATAGAAGGTTTTCATGTTACTGGGTTTGAGGGAAGTGTATTTTATACTATAATAGATTTATGATAAATGATTATGAAGCTTTTTGAGAATTTTAGAGGTAGTAATAAGTTGAATCATCAAATCAGATAATAAAACTTATATAAAATTTGGTATGCCTACCTATCGTTTTACTTAGCTTTGCATGGTTTGGTTCGACCCCTCAATTTTTTTTTTGTTTTCGTATTATTTTTTTATTAATAATCTATAGAACATAGTGTATTTGACACAGTGTTTTGGGGCATCAGCATAATTGAGTTTTAAAACATCGTATTATAATATTATGGTGACTTGAGGCAATGACATAGCCGAGATATCAATCATTATGATTAATGCATGTCTTATCTATATCATTTAAAAATAAAAAAAATTATGACATAATTATATAAAGGGGATATTTTCTCAAACTTATCCTAAGACCTATAAAATGTTAGGGACGAAGCTCCTATTCACATGCTATTTCCTCCTGAATAGAGTTGAGAAATTACCTCTATGATATAAGTTATCGCCTAAAGAGTAATTTGGATTGCATATTCTAATAATATGGTTGTGAATTTTGTTTGAGATTATACTAATTATGGTAAGAATTGGTAGGGTCTAGAGTACCACCTAAAAGTGATTCTTTTAAAACGAATATTTAAAATTGGGATTTTCTTCTTTTGAACACCATTGTAAAAAAAAATAAGAATATTTTTTGTAGGTCCATCGAATAACCAATATATTTGGACTATAATATAAATTAAATCCATTATTCAATAAATCTAAAAAAATTATTTTTTTATTTATAATAGTAACCCAAAATAGTATTAAAATTAGTGTCCCTATTATCAATCATCATTTTTTATTCCCTAAAAAAATCATTATTTTCATAAACGAGTACCGTTGGCTGGTGGGGTGAATGAAACTGAAAGTAGTCTTAACAAATTTAGGTGGTGACAATATCACATGATCACTCTTTTTCATGATCGGTGTTTATTTTACTAATCTTCATCGCTAAAAGCCATAGATTTGGCACATTTCCAAGTATTTGACCTTTCAAAATTCAAGTGGGACTCACAAATGCACATACCTATTACCTATATATAATAATGTCTAACAAAAATACTTCTACCTTCGGACCTAATTATAAGACCCTTTTGAGAATTTTTTTTGTCTTTTTTATAAGACGACCCCTTTAGTATTTCTAAGTACATTAATTAATTCTTTACCAACATACCTCTATTTATTTTATATATTTTTCTTCAATCGACATTAAATACTATATTAAAAACATACACTAACTCTCTTTCTTAAAAGATAAAATTATAAAAACAATAGTAATTATAAACAAATTTATTATCATTTTTAATTTTCTTAATTCCCGTTATTTTTTTAAAAGGGTACTATAATTAAGGACTGAGGTAGTAGTAGCTTTTTTTAAGAAAAAAAATACTAGTAGGTTATTTACCACAAAATTAAAATAAAAAAATAGCAGGTCAAACAATTAATAGCACTAGCTCATTTAATCACCACATGATTTTTACCTCTATCGATATTCCCATGTCTGTCATTCTTCATGTTGCTATTCTTTTTACCAACAACATAAAAAAACTATTTACTTACACCTAGTATAAAACTATTAGTACTTCAAAAAAAGTATAAAACTATTTTTTAGAGAAAAAAAAAGTACTATAAAACTATTAGAAAAACTAAACATCAATCTTCCACAAATTAGGCCAATACTTGTCTTCCTCGTAGGAAAAAAAAAAAAAAAGAGGTCTATATGATTTTCTTTAGGGAAAAAAAACGGTTTTCTATATATGTATTTCGAGGAAATCACATTTATTTTTTTATGTCAACTCTCCGATAGTCAAAAAAATAGGTTAAATACGACCAACAACTACTCCATTCAAGAATCAAAGTCAAGTTTCCTTATGAATAATTCATCATTGGTGAAATTAATCAACCACTTGAGTTTAATTGTGTTGATGGAAATCACATGAAATGATAACAAGTAAATTTGTAAAAATAAAATAAAATAAATAACATGTACATAGTCAATGAAAGAGGTATTCTGGACACAAATATAAATATATAATATTTGGTCACACATACATCAAAAATCTTTTTCTCAAAAGAATAAATCATTTTATTATTAATTTCTTTTTTATAATTAAAAAAAATATTTTAATGTGCGTACCCAAACATTATACATTTATATTTGTGATTATGATAGACTTTCTCCTCAATGAAAATTCTTTATCAATATTTGTGAGTTACAGATCTCTAAAATTATACCACCGTCGTGACTATAACATTTTCTCAATGAAATGTCATAGTAGTTCATTAATTGATGTGGGCGATGATGGAGTAGTACGTACACATATATTAATTTCTCCATCTTAATCGGAGCATACTAATCAACAAAGTAGTGGACAAATGTCAGCATTATCACAAAGTACAGGATGGGATATACAGAGAGAAAAGTTTCTAGTCGACCATTAATCATAGTACTACACCAACTCCAAGTCATGGGTTGCTCCTTGCTCCTCCTCTTTCACCGTTTATGCTATGTACTATTTTTTCCATGTTTGTAGCTTCTTGTAGCAAAATCTGAAAGCTTGAAAGGTATATGTATGATGACAAGGGTACCACCAAAATAATTACTCAATCAATTATTTCATGTAACGTTTTTAAAAAATTATGAAATTTGTCAGAAATTTTGCGTGCACACAAAAACTTTCCCCCCACCCTTGTTGGAAGGAGACAGTTAAAGGTGGGGCTATGTTGGTTGGATTCCACTTACAACCAAATCAAATAATAAAAATAAAAATAGGTATAGATAAATAGTTACATGACCTCTCAAAAAAAAAAAGTTACATGAATATATAAAATAATAATAATTTATTCAGTAAAATATTATTTTATTTACATATATATGTTGGTGGTGTTGTTTAATGATGATTGAAAAATCGAAAAAGAATACACTCCACAAATATCCTATTATTATACTTTTCATTGGTAAATAAATATAGAAGCAAAATGCATGGTATGAACATGTCTTAGTGTTCATTTGGTTTGGTAAATACTTGACACAAGGCATATGATAGACCTTTAAAATAATATATATATATTGTTCCAAAAATAAATAAATAAATACTTAACGAGTGTCTTTGAGACATTTTTTAAGTATTCCTAAAGAAGAAAATATTGTTCCAAAAATAAATAAATTAAAGGCTTCAATTTTCAAATGCAATAAATGCACAAACTTTTATAAAATCTTACCACTGTAATTAAAGAGTGTCGTTCACATTTTCTTTTTCTTTATCATGTACGTTGTCTAATGGACGAACAACATTAATTAAGATTGAACACCTAAATATAATTAAATAAAAATTAAAAGTATTGAAAGTTACTTTATGATTAAAATTGTCTTTTTTTTTTTATAGAAAAAATTGACTTATTTATTTGCCATTTAATGTACACCACAAAAAAAAAAATTAACATTTAATGTTACATATGTATATTGCATTTTGATTGGTTGATATTATGAGAGAGTAAATACCCTCTAATTAAGAGAGGGTAACGTAGGCCTCGCACTTTTACATTCGTTGAGCATTAATATATTGTGGCATCTAGCTTCCATATACAGAGAGCGGGGCGAAAAGAGAAGAGAGGGGGGATTGAGCAGGGAAAATAGGGGATGAGATGGAGTGAGGGAAAATAGGAGAGTGAGATCATTTAATGTTTTATAATGGATTAAAAAAAAAGTACTATTGCATTTTCAAGGAATAATATTTTTTGTTTACGTTTAAGATCAACAAACACAACTATGTTGCTTATATTTGAGATTAAAGAGAATACGTAGTAATAAGTGAATATATTTTTTCTCTAAAAAAGAAAAGAGTGAATATATTTTTCTATGTGATATATAATTTTTTTATGGACCATGATTTTGTAAGATACAAAATGTTGTCTGATCACTCACCTCTTTTTTTTGTCCAGCTTATGAAAATGTTCATCGGTAGATTGTATTATTCATTCGCTTTTTTTTTTTTTTCCTCTTTTAATTCACCACCATTCTCTTGATCTTACTCTATCTTTTGATTAAAAAAATTATAATTGAAAGAAAGTATGATTAAGATTAGAGATAGAGAGTTAGAAGAAGGAAATAGAAAAAAAAAAAAAAAGAAGATGATCCATATCAGTTTTTCTATTGGCTTTTGATTTGGGTATTTCAGATTTTTAGTAGTTTTTTTTTCTTCTTTCAAGTAGTTTAACGATTATAATTTTATTGAATAGGTAGAAAATTTGAGGTTAGAACTCCGGCCTCTACATATTACACATTTATCATTTAAGTTATAAGTATATGTTTCAGAATACTTATAATTTTTAAGGAAATTATACATACAACAAATCAAATAAATTTTGTTATTTTTGATAAAATTATGCGTTTTTTTTTCTATAATACTTTTAGCCATTTATTATTTCATTCTATTATTTTTTTCTACGTCAAATTAATAAATATATTATTGTCAAATCAATAATTAATCATACATTGAAACTTAAAAATGATAAGTAAAACTATTATAAAGTGTTTTTATTTAAAAATAATTAATTTTGAGACAAATATTTGTCTTAGTATCAACCTCGGCTAATATTATTGTACCAAGGCCCCGTTTGGATAAACAACTTATATAAATGCTTATAACATTATGACTTATAGCATTAGAGCTTACATCATAAGTTCTTATACTTGATAAGTTATTTATGTTTGGATATGTACACTAAAAAGTACTTACATAAATTGAAGTGTTTGGATGTGACATTACATAAGCAATTCTCGAAATTTTAAATATTTTTAATTTAACAAAAAAAATCAAAGAATCGAACCACAATTATCAAGATTTTTTTTGATAAAATTATAATATATATATATATATATATATATATATATATATATATCCGTCCTTAAAAAAATATTAATATTCATATAAGACAAAATTAGCATTAGATGTGTAAATAAATAGTCTAAACATCATCATACACAACTATAATAATATATGATAAGCTTTCTTTAAAAAAAAAGTATAATAATATAAATATAATAGTAAGAAATAATCACGTATGTAAAAGTTTAATAATCTTACACCATTGTTGAAAAAATCTTTTTAAATAATAGTTAAAAACAAAAATAAGATAAAATAAAATAAACCTATTAGTGTACACAGTTTGTTACCAAAAAAAGACAAGTTAAGTTTGTTTTTTTTTTTATTCAGTTTTATTTTGTTACGTAACAAAAGTATAATAAAAATCTTCCTTCAAAAAAAAAATCTTAGTTACGTGTGTTACTTTAGTAAGATAAATATATAACAATTTTGTTACTCATGCACCGCCAAAGATAACTAACATTATAATAAAAATATATGTTTTAAAAAAGTGGATCCAGAGATAATCGAATGAGGTTACATAAATTCATAAGTTCTTTGTTAAGTCGGAGGATAAGCTAAAAATTTAGGGGGATGTATTGAATTAGGATTTCAAAGGATTTTAAAAGACATTTTAATGATGGAAAAATCTCGAGGTATTCAATCAAGACTCTTTGCAACTTAAAAAAAATCTTGTTGTATTCAATCAAGACTCTTTGTCATTTTAAAAAAGTCTTGAGGTATTCAATCAAGACTTTTCATCATTTAAAAAAAGTCTTGTGGTATTCAAAATCATTCAAATTTTGAAGGATTGTTTAATAAATTGGATTTTGATGGATTTTGTGGGATTTTCTAGTGAAATTTTAGCATGAAAAAGTCTTTCATAAAAACATGAGATTTCTTGGGATTGTTTTTCTTTTAAAATTTTACCATCTCTCTCTTTCTTCTCCTCTCTCTCTCTCTTCTCCCTTCCCCTTTTCTCTCTCTCTCTCCCCTCTCTTCCCCCTCTCCCTTCTATCTCTCTCTCCTCTCTTCTCCCTCCCCCCCCCTCTCTCTCTCTCTCTCTCTTCATCTCTCTATATCTAAAAAAAAAGTATATAGTGAAAATATTATGATAGAGAATGTGTTGTAATCATTTTATTTCAATGAATCTTTAAAATTGATAAAATCTTTTGAAATCTTATAAATCCATAAAATCATTTGAAATCCTTTAAAATCTTTAAGAATCTCATGATGTAAATCCATTGAAATCCAAATTATAAATCCTGATAGTCTTTTAAAATCCTGAAAATCATTAAAATCACACAAAATCTTTTAAAATCTTCGAGACTTTTTTAAGCAAAAATTGTCCTTCAAAATCCTAATCCAATACACCTCCCTTAAGCTTATTAAAATATGACATAAGCAGCTTATGAAACTATGATAAACTCTTTTTATTTATTTACACAAACAGCTTTAAAAAGACTTATAGAAATAGATAAACTCATATAAGCGCAAAATAAATCAATTCAAACGGACTCAATCCATCTCTGTGCGCTGAAGACCGGAGACATTGACCTTATATTACGCACGCAAACTCATTCAAACGCTGAATCGATTACTACAGTGCTACTTTATTTTTAAAAATTCTACAACGCGAAGCTTCACAACACCATCACAAATTGGATTTAGCTGAATGATGCCTTAAATTATGTCAATCTTCTAGAAGGTCTTCCCACAGATTGAGAGAGAAGATAAAGATATGATCATAATAAAGATTTAATTCATTACTTTAGTTGATCGTGAAAAGGATAAAGCTCACCACACCAAGTGGGTCATTAGTGATTAAAAGTAACGGTTAGGTGGGGTAAGAAATCTAGTATCAAATATACATGAAATCATGATTCATGAGGCAATGGGTAACATCTAATGCTGCCAATTAACCATTAATTTTCATTTTATAGGCCGGCAATAATAGATGTGTACGCTGTTACTTTGTTACCGTATACACAAATCCAAATTATTTGAATTGAGGTGTCTATATTTTACATATTTAGCGACGGCAGTAATTAGTTGAAAACTATTTTGTGTAGACGACAAGATGAAATATTATTTGTATATTTAGTAATAACTTTATCTTATTTTATTTGTTTGATGAGTTATTTTATTTTGTCTATTTATTGAGCTCCCCAAACGTATCTGAGAAGCAAATTAAGCAACCCCAATCACAGCAAGAAATTGATACTCTTATATCTGTACATAAAGCAATAATCTATGGAGTATTTTATGTAAAACATCCCTAAATCCCGTAAAACTATTTTTTTTTTTAAAATAGACACAAAAGCAAACGTGGCAGATACAAAATTGTTCATCTTTCATATTTTAAAATAAAAAATTTGTAGAGTATCTTTTATCGTAAATGCTTAGTCAAAAGATAAATAAAATCTTAAATGCTTAAATAATGCTTTATTTCAACATGCCTAAATTCGTTTAAATAAGATGGTACAAATATCTTCTAATTTAATGAAGGTACTAAGTTCAAATTTAACCTTAAAATACAATCGTTTTAAAATTCTTAGGGTGAATCCGTCGTCCATTTGATCTACAAGACTTGAGAGATTAGTCTTTACAGTTACACGACGATATCGGATTTAAAAAGAAAAAAACTCCTCCAACACACTCACTCACCAACAAAAGTGTATAGCAATCCTTTTGCGGCAATCTAAAATTGGATCAGTTCTTTGCAAATAGAAACGCACGAACGTAAAAGGATTCCAAATTCTTCTGCATGCTTGTGTTGTGAACCTCCTTTGCTTTTGTTGAATGAATCCCATCACTTTTTTTCTCCTTTTGTGATTTATAATGTGAACACACACATGCAGATTAACTTGCCTTTTGTTTTACCGACAACTTGACTTTTTGTGAATCTAAAATGTAGGAGTAGATTTCCCATAAGAACAGTTATGGTACGTCATACAACAATTTGATGTTTTTTATTCCAAAACTTTGGATTTTCTTTTGGTAATTGTGTATCACTATATATTTTCTATTAACTTTCATCATATATTTATTTTCCATTATATATTTTTATAAATTCGTTGTTTTTGTTTGTCTGTAAAACATGTATGAATAATTTGTAAGTACAACTAAGATGTTAACGCGTTCTTCATAAGTTAATTTCTTATTTACAGCCATATCCTCTATCAACCAGGTATGCCCGTACGTATTTCCTCAAGCATGAACATTTGATATGTTGGATACCGATTCTAACTCATAATTCACGATTTCTTAACACCAAATGTATATGAGTTTTTCTGCTATTTTTTTCGAACAAAATAATGGCCGAATAAAGTCATTACCAAGCCAAATATTGGTTGTGACTTGTGATGTACAAGTGCCAAATTTTTTTAGAAGCTTGTTCTTGGCGGTGAATGCAGTTGCAAAGCATTACCTTTCATCTTACTCCCTCTGTTATAAATTGTATGATATTTTAGACATTTCACACACATTAAAAAATGCAATTAATATTGTATGGAAAAGATATATTATAAGTTGTTTTACAAAATTGTCCTTAATAAATAATATGAAAAATAATATGGGAGTATCTTACAAATAAGAAATTCTAGAAGCTTTGTATCATTACAAGAAAAAAAAATCAAACCCGGTACGTATAGGTGAAACATAAAAAGGGCGTAAAACAAAAACTTTTGAATCAAGTAGATTTTGAAAATATTAATGAAATAATATTGCGTATGTTTGGTTCTACAGTTATAAATTTGATTGTGAAAACTTGATTAAACTTAAAAGTGAGTTAAACGTAAAATGATTTTTTTTAATACATGTAAATAAAGTTAAAATTGAACAATGTAAAATATTGGCTCCATTTTATTTTTTTTCAATAATTTATTTATTATCAATATTATTTACACATAATAGGAGGCAAACATGCAATAAGTTGTGCCGCTCAAAATTACTTTTGTAACAAAAGTTCTGAACCGCGACACAATTGGTAGCGATTGCAACACTATTAGTAGTGCCTAAATGATGTTTTGATTCGCCAAAAAATTTGGCAAGATTGGGATAATGTGGTGCGATTGAGTAAGTTGGCAACAACGATGTCATGTACTTAATGCAAATCGTGACGCAATCCACGACAAACACGACACATTTTCTTCGACATCTATGTACTATATAAACTTTTCATTCATCATTTTCTTCGGGTAATCTTAGAAACGAAATGAGAAAACTTTTAGAAAAATACTTATTGCTTATATTTAAAAAAAACATGGTGAAATACAGAATTGATACGTGCAGCAAAAGTTTCGAGTAGAAAAACAAAAGAGAAAACGGAAAGTTGAAAACAAAGAAATGAAAGAAAACAAAAGAAAGTGGACCAAGGATTGATCAGATTTTGTGGTTCACATGCACACGACCGAAAACTATTTCAATTAGCCATTTTCAGAATATAAAATAAATAAAAATATTAATTAAACGGCGTTAGAATCCAGAACGTGGCAGTGTATGCGGAACCCCGTTCACACACAAAACCTGTTAAGCAGTCAAACATCACGTATGAATGCGTCGACTCAACTCCCTCCCTCCTTATGCATTCAATGAATGCCACCGGCAGAACCTTTTATTTCATTCGTTTTGGTCATATCACATACTCAAGCCTATTTGTATTTTTCACATTTATTAAAAAAAATTATTAATGTAATTAATGTGTGTTTTATATGTTAATATTATTAAATTGTCATTTATTTGTATGTGTATTAATTAGGGGTATATTTAGGAAAAAAATAATAAATGCATTTAGCAATTTAAAAATGAGTTTACATTTAGAGACAAAAATAAAGTCAAATGGGTACTTAGATATAAGGACGGAGAGAGAAAATTAAAAAATACAATAAATCTTGTATAATAAAAATAAATAATGAGTTGTTTTACAAAATTATCTTTTATTTATAGTAATTAAGAAAAAAAATATTTATAGTAGTTAAGAAAAAAAATAATAAATATTTAACGATATAATAGAAAAAAAAACAACATTAATGCTCCATCAGTAACTTAAAATGACTATAATTTGAAATGAAATTTTTTTTTGATTTATAATTTAGAATAGAGATCGTATATACTTCATTCCTCTCATTATAATTGTCACATTTAAAGTAACTAATTGAATTTAAATAATTAATAAACTTCATCAAAGAGACAAATATTTGCTCGGAATAATCATAGTTTAATTTAGATAGAACAATTTTTAGTTATATGAAATTTCCTTTTTAGTCGAACTTCACATTACCAATTTTTCATGTTGATGAGAGTCAACAAATCCATTTTTTTTGTCACTTTTGTATTATTTTCTCTTTCTTAATATAAATATATCTTTAAAATACTAATGGAGCATATTATAATTTTTTTATTCATACATTTTTATTTTTTGAATTTCACTTCACATTACAATCAACTAAAATAAGAATTCTTTCTTCTAGAGCCATTACCAAATGTGACAATTAAATTGAGAGGAGGGAGTACAATTTGGTGACCTACAATTGCCGGTCAACTATCCCCTTTCATTTTCTATACCTTTGTTCCTTTCACACACCTCTTTCACTCTCTTTCTTGCAAACTCAAAACTCTCTTTCTTTTCTCTCTTCTCTCTCTTCAACTTTTACTACTTACTATTATTACCTCAAGAGTGTGTTGTCTACAAATGAAGGATTTGGATTTGTGCATTTGAGATATCATATGGAGAAGAAAGATATGGGTGTAAGTGTGAAGAGTGAGGATGTTGTTGCTGATTTTTCCTCATCTTTGCTAAATGGTTATCAATTTTCAAGCGTGTTTGATTTCTGTGAAGTTGAAAGGAGTTCTTCTTTAGGGTTTATGGAGTTACTTGGTGGTCATGACTATACTCCTCTCCTTGATGTACCACAACTATCAACCATGTCTACTGTTAAGGCTTCATCTGACACTACTGGAAAAGAGTGTTCCGAGGTTTTGAACCAGCAACAACCTGCAACTCCTAACTCTTGTTCGATTTCATCAGCATCTAGTGAAGCAGTCAATGATAATAAGACTCTTGTTGACCAAGCAGAAGAAGATGAAGAAGAAGAAGAAAAGCAAAAGACAAACAAACAGTGGGTTTTTTTCCTTCTATTTTTTTCTTTTTTACTCAAGAACATTTTTATTTTAGTTGTGATGAAAAAGGACAAATATTTAAACATGTTTTTTTTGTTGTTGTTGTTTTCATTTTTTTTGTGGGGTTATGGTTTTCTTGAGTTTCATTTCTATATAGTTTTTTTTTTTGTTGGTACAAATAACTTAAAAAAAAGTGAATGGTTGTTGGAATCTCACTTCAAACATGTATAATTTGAGGTGGTATGGTATAAAGTGCGTACGTGCTTTTATATAATCTAATTAATTAGATTAGATTAATTAGCAAATGAATATGGTGTTGTGAACTTGCTTTTTGATTTTGTTTTGAGATTGATTAATTAATTAGGAAGGTTCTAACTTCTAATCAAGATTTGATGGATTATGGGATCTGGTTGTATATGTGATTAGGTTGAAGACGAAGAAGACAAATCTAAAGAGACAGAGAGAACCAAGATTTGCTTTCATGACAAAAAGCGAGGTTGATCATCTGGAAGATGGGTACAGATGGAGAAAGTACGGTCAAAAAGCTGTCAAAAATAGCCCTTTTCCAAGGTACTACTCATAAAAATTCTTTCAGTTAACACTATTTTGATTTAATTAATTTAGATTTTAGACCCAAAAACATTAGTAAACTAGTAACATTTGGAATATGCTATGTGTTTATGTTTGTGTAGGAGCTACTATCGTTGCACCACTGCTTCATGTAATGTCAAGAAACGTGTGGAACGTTCTTATACTGATCCAAGCATTGTAGTCACGACTTATGAAGGCCAACACACACATCCAAGTCCAACTATGTCGCGTTCCGCCTTTGCCGGAGTTCAAATACCACCACCCGCCGGTGTAGTCTCGGGTGGATTTCCAGCTACTAACTTTGGTTCAGTTTTGCAAGGGAACTACTTATTATCACAATATCATCAACAACCCCTTCAACATCAACAACTACTTGTTAATACATTGTCTTCTTTGAGTCACCCTTATAACAATTCTTCATCAGTCAAGAATTCACCTTTTACTACTCAAGAGAGAGTACAGCTTTGTAATCCAGGAACAACTGCATTTCTTAGGGATAATGGGCTACTTCAAGATGTTGTTCCTTCACATATGTTGAAAGAAGAGTAGATAACTAGATATGATTTGATAAATAACTTCATTATTGCTTTCTATGTTATTTAATTTGTTTCTTTTTTAGTAGTAGTATATTTTGTTGCTGACTTTTTCTATAAGACTTAGGTAACAACTATGTAATTTTTCTTCCTGATATGACTGATAGGTGGTGATATTAGTGATGATCATACTTGTAAAGTCCACTTTATCTTTTTCCATGTAGCCCACATAATCATGATTATTGTACTGTACCATGATGGATCATGATCCAATGCAGGGTCTGGTTGTTGTTCTGCTTTAATATTAGTATCTTAGTATAAAATTGAAAGAAAAAGGAACAAAGTTATGTCATTGGTGGGGTTGTGCCGTAAGGGAAATTGAAATGGTAAAAAAATAGTAAAAAGTTTTCTTCTATATCTATTTTTAACCATATGATTTTGACTTCTCATTGGTCTTGTATTTTTGTTTCTTTTTGATGAAGGAATGTGCATTGATTTCACTAATGTTAAGGTTTTTAAAAAGGGAACCACTGGTGTAGAAGCCTTGCTATGTTTTGTTCTTGTAAAACAAATTATAGTTAAATGTTTTTTTTTTCTTTTCAATTAGAAGAATTTTTGGTGAAAGTTTTGTACCAAAATGGAAGCAAAGTTATAAATAGGGAAGAATAATTCAACTACTCCTATCTATTTTGAGTTAGAAGTTTAAATGCTTCTTTATATCCTGCACGCTATGCAATTGCAATCCATTCATAAAAGAAGAACAAAAACAAAAGGAGAAAAACTTATACAAGCTATAAGGATATTAAGTGTGATATGGTCATATGATGTAATAGATCTTGATAAGGACACATGTTATATATCTTTCTTTATGAAGGAATAAAGACAACCCGTGCTTGTTTATAATTTTGGTTTTATTTGAACATGTGTGTGAGACTATACTATATCTTTGTGAAAAAATATAATTGAAAAAATTCAAATTATATAGTCGTTCACGGATAGGTATATGCTAACACATTGATAGAAGTTATATTATATACGACACGCCACCGTTAAGAAGGACCACTTTGGCTTGGTCTCTTTCATTCTTTTATTATACGCTTTGGTTTTCTTTCTCTTAAATGGTAAATGGCAGATACATTGTATCGAATAAAAATCATTCACTTGTTTAGCATAAAGCAGAGAACAATCAGTAACCTAGTTGTTTTTGTTCCAATGCCAAAATTGTGTTTTAAAATTTGTCAATATTCTTCTATTCCTCTGTACATAGCCAGTGACAAGTAAATGCCATTCCTGTTACAAATTAAACCTGCTCACTTGATCAAGCATTAACTAACTGCAATATAGCACACTTCTTCTTTTTTTTTTTTTGACAAATTGGTAGACAAAAATTGTATGTGAAAAAGTTGTTTAGTACTTAGAAAACTCCATATAATTTTTATCATGCCTTGTTGATAAGGAAATTTAATTTAAGTTTCACAGAAATATTGATTTATAAATTTTAATTATGTTTGAAGTTTGATATGACTTTTTTGTTTTTTCTAAATCCTATAAATTTATCATTTTATAAGAATTTTATGATTGCATTTTCTAGCAAAAATATTCACAAAAGGGTGAAAATCCAAGATTCAGTTGAATCGAAGAAAACATTGAACCAATGATTCTCACAAGCCATGATTCCTAAGAAAATTCCACACACTAAACGCCAAATTGAAAAGCAAGGAACGATTTACGTTACACACGTCATGGCCACCAAAAACAAAAACCTGCTTATCTAAATATTACCACAAAAAGGGTTGATTAACTCAACTTGTTTCAACTAAAAGAAAAGAAAAAACTAGCGATTCTCAGCTCAAATCCGAACGAAGAAGTAAAAATATAATTTAATAAACTAACTATTAGCATTTATCATTAAACATAAGAAGGTTTTAACTTTAATGATAGTAATTGTAAACAATCATAAGACCAACGTGAATAGCAAAGAACTAAACTTGTCATTTGTCAAAACATGATTTGTTTTTGACAACCTATGAACAAAATTTGTTTCCTCATTTGCTTCTTGAGCCTTGCAGACCTTGGCCACTCAATAAACTATATATAAAATTAATTTTTTTTTTACTTTTTGTGTATAAAAAAAGTGATAGAGTCAATACTTTAAGCTAGTCTCAAGAAGCAAAAACTGATCAAATGGCAGAACATAAACATCCTTGATGCACAGATTTAGTAATAATTACAAAAAGTCCAATTATTCTAATTGTTTTATAGTTTCAACAATTTCGATGTAAAAACTTAAATCTGTTTCTTTAAAAGTATCCAGCCCTCACATTGGTCCTCCTTCATAAAATGTTAAGTTGGTACCTCATTTTGCATAAAGCTTGTCAAGTTAGTCCTTTCATCATGTATTTGTTAATCATGGTACCATGTTGATACTATGTAATTTCAGACACTAATTTGTTCTGGGTGTAATTTCAGGGACCAATATGTCATGACAACGTTTCTAGGACACCAATATGATACTGAAATTGATACATCCTATAAAGTGAGGGGATGAGTAGGACATTTACTCATTTCTCAAACATAGAAGGTTTTAATTACCCACTATGGAAAAAAAAATGAGGGAAATTACTAATGGTTTTTAATTGATATACTAAACAACCAAGGGGACAAAACATTACAAATAGTTGCTAAAGTGTAAATTAGTACAGAAAACTAGAACATGCCATCAGATCATGACCATATGTTGAACCTCATCAGACATGACATAAGAACCTATACTCGTAGGCACCCTCCCGGATCTGCCCTTGTCTTTGACGGACAAAACATAAATTGATTGGATTTGGGTTTTCCCCGATTTTAAAAGACAGGAGCGGGGGATACTAGAGACACTAATACCCACCTCCGATCCCGCCTTGCTGGTATCAAAATTACATTATTATCTCTCTTAAATTAGAAATCCTCAAACAAACCCCTTTAATTACATTCATATGTTTTTATTTTTAAGGTGAGCCTTAAGCAAGTTGTTTCCTCTACTTTTTGTTTATAGCCATGTCTTGTCTAGACCTCACTACAAGTAAGATAACTTTATTTTTTTGAAGGATACAAGTAAGATAACTTAGATTTTCATTAATGAATCAGAATTTGGGCCTGGTAAATTTAATGGGGCTACAGAACAATTTTCAAAACAATTATGAACCTATTAGAATAAAAGAAGATAAACAAAGGTAAAAAGGTTTTCAACTTCTTGAAACAGTAGTGAAACAATTACTAGAATAAAAGAAGATCTATCAGCAGCTATAGAAATTGCATTAAACAGAAATTCAATTAAAGAGTTGTGGAGCACTGATTTATTGGTGAATTGTGAATACCCTACTAATACCTTGATGAGCAAGTAAACCAGCAAACAGAGAAAAAAAAATAGATTGAGCTTTACTAACAAAATAACAATCATAAGCTCCTCTAGAAAACCACTACTACTCCCAATCATAAGCAAGCAATTTTCTCCCGATCTTTTGATAAGAGTAAACATTAACAGTAGCGGTTTTAACAAGTTCTGTGTAATGCTCAGCGTTTTCCCAATCATAGAAGATTCTTAAAGGCCTTTGGTTTCGAAGAGAAAGCCCAGTGACCACAGATAGCAGTTCATCAACACCGATATAAGCCAAACGAGGTTTCTTCATGGCAGTAGCAGCCAAGGGTCCAAGTTCAACAGCATTTATGATTCCATAGCCATACTTTGCCTCCAACTTAGCCACATTATCTTTCATACCAAAACCAACGAAGGTGTAATTTGGAAGATTAAGAAAACTAACCAGTGATTGGGGAACCCTTTCACAATCACCACTAAACATAATAATAAGACACGAAACTCCATCGCAGAGTTGCACAGAGCGGCATTTGGACGATGATGAGTAAGGAGGCACATGCCACTCGGCACCAAACCCAAAAACCTTTGTAGTGTCGTAAGCTGGGCTCAAGAAACGCGAGATATGGTCATCAACCTTAAGCTGCTCATCCTCATATACATCATGATCATATACAACAGTGGTGTTGATGGAAACACCATTCAGATTGAACGACTCAACAGTAACATAATTCATGTCTTCCATGTCTTGATGGAAGAAGAAGAATAGGAAAATGAAGAGACCTGGGAGTGTGCTCCTCCTCAAGTTCTGAGTTCGATTCTCTTTGGTGCCAATTTGAGGAGGTTAGTTTAACTTCTTAACAAAAAAAAAAGGAAAATGAAGCAAATGGAACTTGGAAGAAAGATACGGCGCGGCTTCTATAATGATAAATAATTGATTTAGGGTTAGGCTAATGCATGTGTTTTATTATGGGCTTGGGCCATAATAAAATATGTACATAACTCTAAATCAAGTTAATTTCTCATCTTACTAGATTGTTGACCTGCGCATCGCACGGATTTATTATTAAGGGATTAACATAAGAATAATAAAATGCAAAATATAATTGGTAACAGTGAAAAAAAGAACAGGTGATAATCCATAGTAGACAAAACACTTCATAAAATGTATAGAATCTGAAAATATTATAAAAGAAAATTCGGTAATCCTATCAATAAATATACGAGTCTTCTGCTGTCTGTGTAATTTACCACGGTTTAGGGTTTTTTTTTTTTTTTTTATAGAGAAACACGGTTTAGGGTTTGCTATATATAGCTGAGTTTGCATGGAAATTAGGGTATTCTGTTTGTAAACGTATTAAATAAGTGTACAATAACTTGTAAAAAAAAAAGTTTACATATATATACAAACAATGACATAACATGATAGGAATGAAAAGTTCATCGGTGAGGAGAAATAATATGGATTGCTGCATTTTGGAGGGAATTTGTTAAGTTAAATTGGTGCGCTGCATTTTAAATGGAATTTGTTCGGTTAAATTGCTGCTAAGCTAATGCAAAATTTTAGAGGGAAATTATTAGGTTAAGTTGCTGCAGACCTAATAAAATTAATAAATAAGGATAAGTTGTTGCAGACCTAATAAAATTAATAAATAAGAATTTTTTTAGTATTAAATAAGTGTGTAAAATATTGTAAAAAAAAAGGCAACAAAATAGGAATGAAATTGTTGCAATGCATTTTTTAGATGAAATTTGTTAGGTTAAATTACTGCTAACCTAATACAGCAAATTGGAGAAAATTATTAGGTTAAAATGCTGCAGACTTAACAAAATTAATAAATAAGGATATTCTCTAGTACTCTTTAAAGGCTCTTGGAATTTTTGTTGTTCCTTTCAAAATTTAAGACAAGAATTAATCACAAAAAGATCATACATGAGTTAAGTTCGTAGCACTCTCGTTAGATGATGTGGTTTTTCAATCAAAGGGGTAATGAGGCCTCACCAAAATGATTTTTTTTTCTTTCAATTAGTTATCATTTTAATCTCAAGAACATAAAACTCCTTCATCCCATTCATTTTAAATTAAATAAGATTTAAAATACGACCGCCCAAGTATCTTTACCAAAATCATAAATTGAGAAGTCAAAAGTTACAAAATACATGTATCTCATGACCAAAGATGTCAAAAAAATAATAATACACACATAATGTATTCTACTTTGACTTATGAACACCTCTCCTCATGCTCCCTTGGTAGTGGAAGATACCACTTGTTTACCACTTTTACAAATAATTCACAACTGTTAAATAAATTTAGGGTTTTTCTAACTTTTGCAATGTTGCACAGCTTAAGCAATTAATGCAACAATTTTTTTCTCTCTCTCATTGAACTTTTCAACCTATTTCTCTATGGGTTAATAGTGTTTTTCATCCCTGTAATATATGTCATTTCCGGTTTTCACTCTTATAAAATTTTCGGTTTGATTTGCACCCTCGTAAAAATTTTATTTTCCGGAAAACACCCTTTATAGGCCATTCAAAAACCAAAATTTCTTGAATTTTTTTTTTCTGAAAATGGCCTATTAGGGGTGTGTTACGGAAAATAAAAATTTTACGAGGGCGCAAATCAAACCGAAAATTTTATAAGGGCGTAAACCGAAAATGACATATATTACAGGGATGAAAAACACTATTAACCCTTTCTGTATCATATTAACGAGCTCTTTTCTTGAAATTGGATGACATAGACATGTTTTATTTTCTTCCCAAACAAAAGAATTAAGTTGGAAGAAAAAATATACACCACCCAGTCACTAATATAAAGCAAAAGTTAACATTTTAGATTTTCTAATTAAATGTTGTATGTGGTCATACTAAAGATTACATACATCATTAATTAAATGAATATAAAATGTAAATATTTGCTTGTAACAGTGACCGAATGGTGTACGATTCTTTGTCCGGTTGAAACAATTACCCTAATGAAGTATCAACCTTCAAATGTAGTGAAGGAAGTACACGAAGGTTTTGCCGTAAAGTAAATAGGGAAAAAATAAACACAATCAGGGAGAAGAGAGAATTCAATGAGACAGAGAGAGAGAGAGAGAAAACATCAAACATTCCATACCCATTTACTTTACCCATATTCAGTTACATATTCTCCAAATTCTGTATGACAAAATTGATTCCTAAATTCTCCTTGTTTTAATTTCCTTGCCACGCGACCTTTCATTGTTTGGACTCATTATAGTGAATCATTGATATTGTCTCTCAATCAGTTGGAGCTTGATACATATGAAGGTTTTGGTTGCCGGATTCAACCTTGCCGGAGCTTGCTAGTGTTGTGTTTGTGGATGAGTATTGGTTGTTACTGTGTTTAGGGTGATGACAATGATAGAGGTAAGGGTAGTGGTGGTAGATATGGGGTTACACGGTAATTGTGGCTGCAACCATGAGATAAGGATGGTGAAAATTCTTAATTTTCACCATAGAAATTTTGATATAGAAATGGATTAAAATTTTGATAAAAAAGAAAAAAGAAGAAAGAAAAAGAAATGGGTTAAAATTGGTCGATGAGAATTGCACAGTTTAAAAAAACCCATAAATTTATAAGGGATTGTTTATTCTGCTTCATAATGGCAAAACAATTTGTTAGCGACATTCTTATTTTTTGTCTACTTCTGATATACATGAATGGATTAAGGCTGAAGGTGATAGTTTGATTTCTCACTTGTTCTTGGCATGCTCGCTACTTAGCCAATGCCAAACAGAGAGGGGGTATTTTAATGTCATTTTAACAGTTTTTTTTATTAACAAATCTTAAATAAATAGATGCAACTCAGACTGTAGATAAACGTAAACAAAATTCAACTAGAAATAAACAAGCAAATAATTATAAAATTCAACTAGGCAAGCAAATAAATGGAAGAAAAAAAGAGTGAGCTTTACTAAGAATATAAGCTCGTAAACAAAAAACTACTATTCCGAATCTTGATCCAGCAGTTTGCTCCCAATCTTGTGATAAGCGTAAACATTAATAGTAGCAATTTTAGCAAGACCTTTGCGACGTGCACTTTCATCCCACCGAAAAGGCGAAGTTTAAAGTCCATTCTTTTCCAAGATCAAGCTTAGTGACTACATAAGCTAGTTCGTCAACAACGCAATAACTCAGACGAGGTCTCTTCATAGCAGTAGCAGCCAACGGTGCTAGTTCCACCCGATTTCGACATTCAAACCCGTAGTTCTTCTCCAACTTAGCTACATTATCTTTGATACCAAAACCCACAAACATATAGTTTGGTTGGCTGAGAAAATTAACTAGTGATTCAAGAACAGTTACAAAATGACTTAACTGAATAATAAGACAAAAATGACCATCACAGAGTTGCACAGTGGAGCATTTGGACGATGACCTTGACGACACATCAGGATCATGGGCAAGCCATTCGGTGTCAAACCCAATAATCTTTGTCTTGTGATTGGAATTACTTCTTGAAAGAAAAATATATATTTGGTCATCCACCACATTCTGCTTATCTGTAGTAATGGTTTTGATGGAAATGCCGTTCAGGTTAAATGACTGAGGAAAACCAATGTCTCTATAACCTGAGTGCATAACTATCCTGTTCAATTTCTGAAGTTAAAGGTTTGAAAATACGTTCAAATTGATAAAAACAAACGACGATTATTTTTATTTATAGAGGCACCATGAGTGTCTTAGGCGTCATGACCTTTAATTTGAGTAGAATCTAAAAGATCATAACGGATTTAATTTCAATAATGCATAAGCTGGACGGCTAGCTTAATATTTGCAAATTGCATGCATTCACTTTTTGAAGTTGGTTACTCCGTTGCTATGTCTTCCCTTATTCCATTGGGAATCAAAGCGGTGCCAAATTAGCTTGCATTTTGGAAATGTAAATTAGTACAAGTAATTTAATTGGAATATGAAATTGGTACAAGTAATTTTTTATATTCTAAAATAATTGATAGTTAAAAAAGAGTGATAATTCTATTTAAAAATTTCTAGATAGTTTTATATTGAAGGACAATTTTTTTTTTTTTTTTGTGAATAGTTAAAAACGATGGAGTATCAATTTTAAGGGTGCCCCTGATATCAAATATGGTCCCTATTTAAAAAGTCTATTGTTGTATCAATTGAATTTTGAGATTAATTAGAATAGATTAACAATATAAAACAACTTTACACTATCAAACAATTAAGATCATTCAAATAGACACATCATCTTAAGGGTTAAAAAAAAAGGAAAAATCAAATAAAATTTTCCAAATAACGGCTATATCCCACATTTCTTAATTTGGCTACATGAAAATGATAATATTCAAATTTTATTTTCTTCCTTTCGGTCTCTATCAACTCATATCTGACCAAGATAGCTTGCCAGAGGATGGAATCAATGAATATCTTGAGTAGTGAGAATGACTGAAGTGGGTGACATTTGAGCAATATGAAAAAACTCTGGTTGATATGGAAAAACTCTGGTTTTTCTTCCGGCTAAACTTGAGAGAACTAATCTGACAATAATAAATTCTCTCCAAATGTCTATGCCTTAACTTGGGGCCCTTACAGTATAGAGAACTTTTGAGTAAACCAATAGGATCCCACGTCTTGAGTAGCTAAAGGCGAAAATCAAGAATGAATGGTGTTTAAGGGTGAGGAACAACTCCAAGTGTTGTTTGAAAGAAGACATTGAAACAGAGGAAGGCACAAATGTGGTTAAGGGAGCTAATTTCCCACTATAAGGTGGTCTGTAGATTAAGGAAATGTTAATATCTAGAAAATTTGAAACATGGATGCCATTCAACCATAACTAAAGAAGTCAAGGAGGGCCACCTACATTAGAGATAGAGTCCAGCTTCGAGAAAATGTCACTTAAATCATTAAAGCATTCATAAAGTTGAGCCAAAATAAGTTTACTTAGTGTATGTTTGAACTATAAAATGTTTTGAGGTGTTATTATGTTTTGAAGGAATTCAAATTCTTTTAGATAAATTTCATTGTTTCGATGATTTTTCTTGAAATTTTTTTAAATTGATGAAAATTTATGAAGTATTTTGGAAGTTAACTTTGGAGAATTTTAAATTACACCTAAAAGATAGGAATTTCAAATTTCTTCCTTCATATAATTTTTTCAAATTTTGTAAGTTGGAGCACAAGGTAAAAGAAATGTTAATTATGATTTTCTTTATTATTATATCCAAACATAGGTATTTAGAACTGAAGGCAATTCAAGTAAACTCATCCAAACACAATCTTAGACTAAAATTTCTACCTTCATGAAGAAGCCTGTCCAAAGGAAGTAAAAGATTTGCAAATATAGATGGACTTTGAGAAAAGGACAAAAATGGTGAAGCCTAAAAAAGAGAAAGGAAATGTGTTCACTGTAATAGACACCTTGCCTTCAAATGGTTACTTTCAACGATGTAAAGTACTAGAAGAGAAGACAATTCAATCAAGGTTGTTTTCAGGAATTTCATTTGGAGTTAACCCCCTACCGGCTACCTGTGGGTATTAGACTTGTGATGGCATTTATATCAAATAACAGTTCAATGCCTTACAAATGCTCTAAGTATTAAACACTTTTGACTAACTTATAAGATTTTGTTGATACTCTGCTTCAAAATGGCAAAAAAAATTGGTGAGTGGCATACTTATTTTCTTTATTTCTCACCTGTACTTGGCATGCTCACTATGGAGGGCAGGAGGTGAGTATTTTAATTTTTTTTTTGGCATTCGCAACGGTTTTCGACCCATCAATAGAGGACGACTAATCCGACTCATGTATAGAGGCATATGCGCTGGCCAAGCGTTATTCTCCTGGGAATCAAACCTGATATTCCCCAAATACGTCCTTGGAAGGAGCTCATTGCCACCGGAGCCCAAACAACTTGGTCTGAGTATTTTAATTTCTTTCAAACGGTTTTTTTTTAATTAAAAAAAGCTAAATAAATAGATGTGACACAGATTCTAGAATGGAGGGAGAAATTGAAACTGAGCTTTACTAAGAAATCAACAAGACAAGCAAATAAACGGAAGCAAAAGACAGTGAGCTTTAATACGAATCTAAGCTCGCAAACAAAAAACTACTGCTTCCAATCTTGAGCCAAAAGTTTGCTCCCAATCTTGTAATATGCATAAACATTAACAGCAGCAGTTTTAGCACGTTCTTTATGATCAATTCTACTCCACTGAAATGGGCTATTAATTGAAGACCTTATTTTACAAAGATCAAGCCTGTTGACAACAAAGGCTACTTCATCAACACCGCAATACTTCAAACGAGGACTTTTCATAACTTCAGCGGCTAAAGGTGCCAATTCGACAGCATTTTTGCATCCAAACCCATAGTTCTTCTCCAACTTAGCTACATTATCATTGATACCAAAACCAACAAAGGTAATGTTTGGATTACAAAGTAAATCAACTAGAGATTGGGGAACACTTGAGAAATGACTAAACTTAATAATACGACACAAACTTCCAGAACAGAGGTGCACAGCCGCGCATTTGGACGATGAGGATGCATCAGGATTACGCACAATCCACTCAGCGTCGAACCCAATAACAGGGGTCTTGTTATAAAAATATGGGAACATCAAGTCATACGTAGGGTTATCAACCGCATCCCGCCCGTATGTAACAGTGATCTTGATGTAGGGATCATGGTTTAGAATAAACGACTCCTCATTAGCCATTTCTTATAAGCACGATCTAAACAGTTAAGTTGACATTGATATCAACAAAAGAGGATTATTTATAGAAATACCACCATAATATTGTGTGTTCGGCGTTGTGACGTTTAAGTTAGGCATAAAAGATAGAGGGATAGTTTATCTCATCTCGTAAAATGTATTCATTCCCGTTTTGATGGTTAACTTTGGGAAACATGCGAAATTAAATACAGCAGTACGTGTTCCTTTATTTCAAAGTTCTAACTTTAAAATTGTACCACTATACACCAAAAATTGTAACAAAAAAGTAGATAAATGTTTTTATTTATTTATTAAATATACTTCAAAAAATTTTGATAAAAAACTTTTTATTTATTTATTAGAGATGCTCTAAATTTAGGGAAATTTCTTATTGGCAACCAAAATAGTTTTGAACGGTTTATACTTTAAATTTCTTATTGGTAACCCAAAAGTACAATGGCCAAATAGCTTAAACTTTGGAAACGTAAATTAGTAATTAATGGAATATAAACCGCTCTGCGACTTTGTCCCTGGTGGCATTTAACATGCAAACATTCATAAATTTGTGTATGTTACCGAAACCTCTTTTCGGCCATTGATTTCAAACAACAAATGAAGTAGATTGGATGATTATTATCAAGGAATTTATGTGTCTTATCCGCTACTCCTTTCATATAGGATTATTATAAGATCAAATAAAAAAAGATTTTACTCGAAAATATAATTTCATATAGGAATATTTAGATATATTTATTACTCTTTCTAAATATATTTATTGAGTTTTGACTTAAAATTTGATGTTTGTGTTTCTGCAGAATCGTGACGCTATTTGATTCATCCATTTGGGAGTTTTGGTTTATGAAAAATAGTGGTGCAAGTGGTAGAAATCATGGCGCAATTTTGGAACATGACTAGTTGTTACCGAAGTATAGGTGAAAATCGTGGCGCGATCTAAGAAATCGTGACGTGATTTGTCTATCTAGATCCGAAATTTTATAAAATCACTTTTTGACCTATTTTGTTGGAGCAACTTGAAGAATATCATGTTATCAAAAACGGTCATCACATTTTAAATCAAATCTAAACTAATTTTAATTCAAATTTAAATTAGCTAGTTGTTGATGGCGTGAGTTTCATAATATTGTTCATGAATTAGCCACACAAAAGATTAATTCATGCTACACACCCTCTCTCACAATAACATAATCACTTACACCCCAAGAGTCAACTTCTATATCATTTTGAAATCCACAAGCAAATTTCTAACCCAACTTTATTGTATTCTTCATCGCTTCATACGGTTCAGAGGTTCAGACCGCCAAGAGACCATAAGACACGTGTAATTAATTAATTTACTATTAAATACGTTAAAGTTTACGGTTTTAACAATTTTTTGAGAGGATGATTTTAATACTTATGTCTTCTTTAAATATAAAAATGCAATATTTATTACAAAAAACTGAAATGAATCGAAATTTAAATTGTCCACACCCCTTCCTAAGGTCTTGTAATGTTAATATTATCTCATGCAGATTCCAATTTTGTGGCAAATCTATGTTTTGAGATAAATCTACCATTGTGTGTGTGTATATATATATATATATATAGTGAAATTACATGTTCATCAACAATTGATGGGTCAATCTTGAGATAGATACGTTTGGTATGTGAGTTATCGGAAATAGTTTTTCCTTTCTTTCAGTAGTATGGTTGTGGCAAATAAAGGGAGTTATGCATGGAGTTGATGGAAATGTTCTAAGCTTGCAGTATATATTGCAAATTCATAGTATAGAAGGGAATAACCACTTTATCTACTTATCACTTTCATTGCATACATTTTTATTATTTGTTTGTTTATCCACCCATTTTATTTATGTGTTATGACCTTACTATAGTAGGAAGTAAATATTTCTTGCCAACATGATAAGGAGTTAAGGACTGAGGCTTCGGCAAGGAAATGAGCTTCTCAATTGATTTAATAGTGTAGATTTTTAATGGTCATTTATTATGGCTTCCTTTTCCCTGATTCCTTTCCTTTATCTTTCTCTTCATCTTTTGCTTTTGTTAATCTTTTCTATTTGTTTTTAAAATGCTTTAGACAATGGTACTAATGAGCTAACGGTCCAAGTTCAACAGCATTTCTACATCCAAATCCATACTACTTCTCCAACTTAGCCAAATTCTCTTTTATTCCAACTCCAACAAATGTAAAATTTGGGAGACGAAGAAAATTAAGCAGCGACGTGTGAACTGAATCATATAACCAACTCTCAAAGGAATTGAAATTATTAAGGTGAATGATAAGACACGAGTGTCGATCACAGAGCTGCAGTGTTGCACATTTGGATTTGGTAATGGTTCCTGGCTCTGTGCCATCTAACAGAAGCCATTCAGCATCAAGCCCAATAACTTTGGTTCGATGATTGTTAGAACGGCGCAAGAAAGACCTTATATGATTCTCAATCTTTTGCTCATCGGATGTTGCTCTGGTCTTGATGCATACACCATTTAGCTCAAACGATCCCACATAACCCATTTGTGTTGTAGAAATTTACTAAGGTAGCAAGTCAATAATGAGTAGAATAGATGAGGCCTATTTATAGGCATGTAACTTGCGGTAAGCTGAACGGGCATCATGGAGATGAGTAGAATCTCAAAAAGGGATCATGAAATTTAATGGGCTACCCGAAGTTTCATTGCAGTAAGCTCGAGGAGTTGCATTCATTCACGTTTTGTCCAATATATAGGAAATAGGAGTACAACTCTCGAGAACATATTAAATTAAAAGTTAAATTGCATTTTAGGTCCTTAACTATTTATGTAGTATCGTTTTGTTCCCTTGATTAATATTTGATTTATTTTGGTCCCTTAACTACTCTCTGTTACACATTTTGGTTATTTTCGTTATTTTTAATGCAAAAACGTTGAGTTTTCTTTATCTTCTTCTCTTCTTTTTCATCTTCATATCATCTCCATCAACCTTCAACAACAAGAATCCCAAAAAAAAATCCAAAAGAAAATGAAGAAAACCTAACGTTTTTGAATTAAAACTAACGGAAATGACCAAAATGTGTAACGGAGAGAAGTTAAGGGACTAAAACAAATCGAATTTTAATTAAGGGACCAAAGTGATACTACCTAAATAGTTAAGGGACAAAAAATGTAATTTAGCCTAAATTAAATGTCATGACAATTTATTATTAAGTCCGAATATTCATTTTTGTATTCTGAAAAGTCTTAGATTATTCTCATGCTTCAAACCTTGTGTCTACAAAAAATCGGCAACCTCTCTTCGCTTTTAATGAATTATGATGTCTAAAATCTTTCAGTCTTCTAATTGTCAACTTGAGCTTTCTTTCCTTCCTTGATACTATCTCTGTTTTATAATGAGTGTCACATTAGTCAAAAAATTGTTTTAAAATGAATGTCACTTTACATTTTCAATACAACTTTAATTTTTTTTCTTCCAACTTTACCTTTAATAAATACTGAAACTTTTATCTCGCACAATTTTCAATACAACTTTAAGTTTGTCTTTTTCTTATGCAGTTTAGTAAAAATGTTATGTCTAATGATTATTTCATTACAAACTTTAATTTGTATGCAATTGGCTAAAACGACACTCATTTTAAAACGGAAAGAGTAACATTGACAAATGATGGTTAGATTTATGTACGAACCAATTTAAATTTCACAACTATTTTTCATTACCCCAAGACCTAAGGTAGCTACTCACTCTTCATGGTGAAGAGCATAAACACAATAAAATAAAGAAAACAAGCAAATAAAAGAGAAAAACTACTACTAACTTCATTCCTTTAATTGTCACTTTTTGACATTTTACACAAATCAAGACAATCAATAAATGTTAGTACTTTTGACACAATTGTTTTTACTTTTACAACAATAGCCTTATCAATTTAATATTTCATTTCATATGTTTCTTTCTCCGCAATAAAAATCTAAGGATAATATTGGTAAAACAACATTTAATGTTGTATTGAACTTTGAAAGTGACAGTTAAATAGGAACAAAATATTTCTCTAAAAGTGACAATTAAAAAAGAACAGAGAAAGTATATTGAAACAAAAGTACAAGTGTTCTTGGTGGTAAATGGTGTCAAACCGAAAAGAACACAAGCCTATTAATACGCTCAGGCACGGATCTAGTGTGGGGGCAATGGAGTCAAGTGACCCCACTTGCCTCCACATGTGTATCTTTATTTATTAATTTTGTTAAGTCTTAACCTAATTTTTCCCTCCACTAATCCCTTATTAGGTTTGTAACAACTCAACCTTAAAATTTTGGCTCTAAATAAGCACACTCTTTAAGAAAATGGCTTAGGTGCATTTAAGTCATTATAAAAAACCACATCTTTCCAATTTTATCCTTGAAAGTGCTTTGGAAAGTGTCGATATCATTGAAATATGAATATTTATAATAGATTTAATTTAAAGGTAAATTTGGAATAGTAACATCAAATATACTAATTCCGTTTCAAAATACATGTCCAATTTTTGCAATGCGCACTATTCACTTGACTTAATTTGACTATACTTTTTAACTAATGTATAAATACAAATATTAGCATGTAAGATGTTGTTTGATTTGTCTCGACAAATATTTTTAAAATATTAAATTTTATAATTTTTTACTTTAGATAATTAAAGATATTAACAGTCAAAATTGTGCATTGACATATCTGAAGTAGTTGATTTGGATATGTATTTTGAAATGGAAGGAGTAATAATTAGGGAAACGTTAACCTGCGCCTCTCGGACACTAGTTAAGACCTTTAAAAGGTAACTTTTTTTTTAAAATTATGTAATAAATGCCTTAGAAATTGAAATGTTTGACTTTTTATGTGGATTAATTTCTTCTTTTGGAATGCTTAAAGAGTGCCCCAAAGGCGCTCGTTAACAAGACACTAATAATTATAGTAGAATGTTGCTTACATTTAAAACCGTGTGGATGTTTTTTTGTTGCTTCCATGTATTCATGCATACATTCACAATATGAGATTAATAACATTTGAGTAAATTACACTCCCCTCCCCTCAAAGATGCATGAATTACACTCCCCTCCCCTCTTAAGTTAAAATATACACTCCCCTCCCCTCTTATTCAAAACATATTAGAATAAATTTCACTCCTCTCCCCTAAGAGAAGCTTGAATTACATCCCCCTCCCCTCTTATGTTAAAATCTACACTTTACTCCCTCAATATTCTTTTTTATTATTTCTAATAATCTAGCAAAAAATAATAATTTATCACACTTAAAAAAAATAGTATTGTGGGTCTATTTTAATATAATAAAAAATTGAATACATATTTTTTGCTATTTTTTATTCAAAATTTATTAACATGTAGTTTTAAACCCTATTATAAAATATGAAACAACCCAAAACAAAATTAAAATATATGAAAAATTACTAAAATCATTAAAACATGATTGTTTAAAAGTTAATTTTATACTCTAATTTATAAAATCAATAGCAATATATTTAAATTTAATTATCATTGACATTTAAACTATAAAGAAATGAATTAATTTTTCTTAAATGGTAATTCAAAATTAATATATATTATAAGAATATTTATTTATGTTCAAATAGATTAAAGTGTAGTGCATACTTAATTATTAAGGGAGGGGTTTGTAATTCAAGCATCTTATAAGGGAGGGGAGCATAAATTTTAACATAAAAAAAATATTGAGGGAGTAAAGTGTATATTTCAACTTAAGAGGGGAGGGGAGTGTAATTCAAGCATCTTTGAGGGGAGGGGAGTGTAATTTACTCATAACATTTTCATAAAAAAAAAAAATACTACATTCATGCATACGTTCACAAGTATGAGATTAATAAGATTTTCATAAAAAATTAAACTTTTTTATTACCTTTGTTTAGCGAAACATTTCCATTTTTGAAATCAATTTTTTTTTTTTTTAAAACAACTAAACTAACTTATCCAAATTGACACCAAGGACAATAGACTTTGAGAAAGAGTAAATTTCAAGCACCCAAACCAACACCAGATATTGATATGGCACAAGTCTCTCAAAAAAAATAAAATTGATATGGCACAAGCGGAAAAAGGTTTACCCATAAAGATCGGCGAATCATCATATTCTTTAATATCAACCATCACAAAATCAATAAGTGTTACTAAATTCCAAACATTTACCGGACATCTTTTAAAACACCTTGTAGATGTTAGGAAGAATTACCCATAAGTGTTAAGATTGGTTTTAACTCACCCATACCGAGCTTCTTATAAATTGAAAACAACATGGATTTAAATTATCATCAAAATCACAAAAAAAAAACTCATTAAGTTTCCTATTAGGTAAATAATATAAAAACCATAGTTTTAAAAACTGGACCGGACATCGACTCGGTCAAGGTACTAGGTCAGCGAGTCATCGATCGAACCATTGAATCATTGATCGAACCGTATGACTGAACTGTATTAAATCGGATTGCTCGGTAGAATGACTCGGTCTCTATGAAAAACTTGTTCTATGGTTTATCTTTATTATTGAATAGGATGATTCCTTCTATAAAAATATCTGAGTGTCATGTACCTATTAAATAAAATAAAAAATCATAATAAAATAAATTAACATTCTTTTACTCATAAAAAAAAGTAACATAAGACAAATATAATATGTATATGGAATAAGTATTTTTTTTACAACACACAATAAAAAAAATTGAATGGTAAAAACAAATAGACAAGAACGATTTAATTAGTGTTTTTTTTTTCAGAGAAATGATGATTTGGTTAATTTAATAATTATTGGTTTTATTATTTAAATTCCACTATTCACGGCCCAGTCTTCTTAATAATAATAATTAAATAAATGCCAAATTGAAGCATAAGTTTGTAAGCAAAAAAAAAAACATAAGTCAATAAGTCGTAACCCTACCAGTTACCCTCATCTCCTATCCTCTCTAAACCAAAACCTGCATCTCATTCTCACCCAAATAGGTTCTCAAATTAAAAACACACTAGATCTAAATTATTTCCATCATCTCCGTACTGTTTACGAGTTGATCTGTTTCAAGAATCGTACCATATTCTTCTTCCTACCGCTGTCGGATCTCACCATCTTCTTTCCCTGTTACGTTTGTTTTAACGATTGAAAAACACGTTGTGTATTGAACCGGTCTGGTTCACCAAACTGGACCGAGTCACTGGTTTCTACGATTTTTACCGAGTCGCACCGGTTCAATTGCACGACCGATCCAACAAGTAGACCGAATCGGTCGTCCATCCGGTTCATGGTTCGACCGATTTGACCGGACGGTTCGGTTCGAGTTTTAAAACTATGAGTTAAGGAGTTATAAAAGGAAATAAACAATAAATTTTGTATTGAAAATGTAAATGTATAAATTTTTATAATGTTGAATACACAATTTTCAAAGAAATAAATCTTTAACTTCTTATCTTTTCTTAAAAAAAAAAATCTTTAGTTTCTTAACTTGTCTTAAAGGCACAAGTTAACATTTTTTTTTTTAAAGAAAAAAAGGTTTTTAATATTCTACTCACTATTAGGTTTATCTATTTTTTGGGCGGATGGTTTGGGTGGTTTAAATGACGGGATAGAGACACAAAGTTTATCTTTTCCATCATCAATTTCCTTATGGTTATAACTCTTATCTTCTTTTGAAAATACAACATATTAGTTGCTTTGATTTTAGTCCACAAAATCTTGTATTCGTTCAGAGGACGACATTGGGTCATGATATGTAAAAGACAAACAAAAGCAAAAAAATTAAATAAAAGCTTATAAATCATGATATGAATTCCCATTACAATTCATGTTAGCTTGAACTATATTAAGCCTGAATACCCATTTTTTGCATCAGAAAGAAAATATTAGGCTATTCTAATGTTTCTACTTAACCATTTAACCACACTATTTTACAAAAGAGTGTCTTCTGACTTTTTTTTCCTAGAGATTGAGCTAGCTTGTTCCATTAATCCATTCCATGACAAACATTCATCAACATAGATCACCAACTACCAAAGACGAACAAGACCCGTATCAAGTCCACCTACAACATTAGAATGAAGCAGTGTGCTCCCAATCTTGTAATAAGAGTAAACATTAACAGTTACAAGTTTGGCAACTTCTTTGCTGAGGGGTTGACAAGTATAATCATAGCCCGTTGTTTTAGGCCTGTGCTCTTGAAGATCAAGTCCATTCACCACAAAAGCTAACTCGTCAATACCGCAAAAACTTAAACGTGGCTTTTTCATAGCAGCAGCAGCTAAATGTCCAAGTTCCACAGCATTTTTGCACCCAATCCCATAGTGCTTCTCCAATTTAGCCAAATTCTCTTTGATACCAACTCCCACAAAGGTAAACTCCGGCATACTGAGAAAGTTAAGCAGTGATTTGTGGACGGAATTAGCTCTCCAATGTTCAGAAATACGACAATAAAGTAGGTGAATAATAAGACACAAGTTTCCATCACAGAGTTGTATGGTTGCACATCTTGGTGTTGCAAAAATTCCGACTTTATAACTACCATCAGTTTGGAATGGAAACCACTCAGCATCAAATCCGATGACTTTGGTTTGATGATTATTAGAAGGGTGAAGGAAACTAGATATATGCTTCTCAATCTCTTTCACATCATATGTCACAATGGTCTTAACTTGTTCTCCATTCAGCTCAAAAGTCTCCTCGTAACCCTTGGTATCCATATGTGTGTTGTAGAAACAAGACAATACAACACAATAAAAAAAGACGAGGACTATTTATAGGAGTTATTTCGCATCACCATGCAGTTTATGTCTTTGTAGAATATCAAAAGGATTGCACCACGGAATTTAATTGCATTTAGCTCGAGAAACATAGGAAATAGAAGCAATTCAACTCTCTGGAATATTTCGTCTCAAAAAAAACTCTCGGGAAGATTTTGTCAATTTTTTTTTGAGAATATGTAAAGGAAAATGCTATTTCTCTAAAAAAATAACATCAAGAATTTTTCAAGACACGACTGACAAGTTTTAATTATACTCCCTCCGTCCCTTAATATATCCCCCCTTTTGTTTATTTTTTTGTCCCTAAATATAACCCCCTTTTCAAATTACAACACACATTAATTATTTTTTTCCATATATACCCTTATTTAATACTACTACTAATTTTAAAATTATAATAAATTGAGTTTTCACATTATCTCTTTAATGAGGGTAATTTTGTAAAATTGTACTATAAAACAGACACATTAACTACACCAACAACATTTCTTAAGAAATGTGAAAAAAGCAATAGGTGGCTATATTAAGGGACGGAGGGAGTATGATTTATTTGTCATTTCATATTTTTGACACACCTTCTTGAATTGTGGCAAATAGTGTATTGTGATTCACCGTTCTTTATTCTTGAAAAATTCTTGATGTTATTTTTCTAAAGATATAACATTGCTCATATGTAAAATTCAATATCTTAAATATTTTCTACTACTTTCGAAATTCGGGCTTTACATCTTTTTTTTTAAGGCGCTTTTACATCTTGACAATGTGTTCAATATTTTCTCCTTATTTTTAAAAAAAAATACTGATTTCCAAATTATATAGTCCCTTTAAATTCCATACAAATTAAAATATAGTCCCCCGTCTCTATTATAAAAAGAAAATCTACTCTTTAGATTTAGTCGATAAATAAGGTAATTAATTTCTAATATACAAAATAAATACATTATTTATCGAATGAATCTAAAATGTGAACATTCTCTTAAAAAAAATTGTGTGTGAAAAAGATAAAAAAAATTGTGTGTGAAATAATACTCGATAAAAAAATTGATAAAAAAAAAATTATACTTAAAGAAAAAGATAAATATTCGATAAAAAAAATTGTGTGAAAAAGATAAATATTTAAAGCAATACTTGATAAAAAAAAATTGTGTGTGAAAAAGATAAATATTTATGATTAATGATATCAAAAAATGAAAAAGAAAAAGATATCTTAAAAAATGAAAATATCGTTACCAAATTATATATGATTAATGATATCAAAAAATGAAAAAAAAAAAATCAAAAGAGTTAAAGAAACGTATTGTTGGTGATCAGGCCATTTCTCATTTTCATTGCACACAAATCCAACGGATCTAAACGACTACAATGCATAAGATCCTTGCAATTTATAACGCCTCTATCATAAAAAGCCTCCAACAATAAAAGATTTCTCTCGGTGAAACCCGTTGTTCGTGACAAATTTGTTGAGGTTCCCTCAAAAGTTGTCTCCGCAATGATATAAATGCATCCCTTCATTTCTACAAAATATACGTCTTGATCTTGATCTTTTGCTGACTTGAGTGTCGAAGTGTTTATAAACCCCTAACTTTCAACTTGGCAAATCAATGTTCTAACTCGACCAACCATTCTCAATCACATTAGATTGGTGGCATCGTTTGTGTGAACTGGTTTTTCCCATCTCTTTTGCTTAAATAAAACCACCCAAAAAATCTGAACACCCCAAAATGGCCAAAGAACAACAGACACATCCTAGCAGCATCATTCGCCGACCCACTTCAGTGGACAGTAGAACATTTGCGACATCACTTATCACCACACCCAGACAAATGGTTGCACCACCAATGCTGATGGGAAGAACATAAGAAATCCTCATTAAGTTTGTTCAGGTAATGTGAAATTAGACCAAATAATTCAAGATCAAAACATGTGGTCCCAACAAGTGGAAATCCGAAGGTACTTATCAGCTGCAACAAGTGAACACATCGTTGGATTGACACACATCTCTGTAATCATGTAAATGAATGGATTACACCTAGAAAGATTGAGGTCACGACAATTCCACGTCAATCATATATGATATCAACCTTTTCATAAACTGCCACGACATTCCACATCCTCTAGTCCAAACAACTCCAAAATAATGTTTGGATGATGAGGAAAATATGAAATGTCGCATTCCAACTACCTTGGATAAAACACATAACATTGACAAGTACAATAGAACCATCGATCTCGACGAGCACATAGAGAATGTGGAATCAATCAAAGACTACTATGGAGTGTGATGAGTGGTGAATTGCATAATTTTCACCCTCGCACTAAAAAGGGACCATTACCTCGCGCAAGAGGCTTTTCGAAGATCCCTTAACTCTTGGAGGAACTATGATGTATGTTCATTTCCCACTTCATTGTCTCTTATTTCCAATAAAAGACAGTAGAAACCTTGGAAGCTATCATCCAAGGGACAAACAAATCCCTTCAAGATTACTTGGACTATTTCAACAAAGAAGCAATTCAAGTTCCTAAGCCTGGTGATAAAATGAAAGTTTATCTACTTAAACGAGGCCCCTGGAGAGAAATTGAGATCGTAAAATTTAATATGGTAACAGAGCCAAGAGATCTCAACGATTTGTTGGTCAGGGCCAAGACATACATTCACTATATATGAAGAAAATATCAACACCATATAAGCGAGCAAGGTCTCAAAAAGAGGGAGATCCACAAATATAATCCTCTAAGAGAGGTTCTCTCAAGAAACGACGAGATGAGAAGTTCCCGAAGAAGAGTCAAGGACCACAAGGACATTTCAACGAGTACACTCATATGCTGTCGTTCAGAGAATGCATTCTCATATAACATGTCAACGTCAATTTCTAAAATGGGGCCTATGCTTACCAAAACCTTCAGCACTAAAACCTCACTTCGAAAAAACAAAATAGTTTAGGTTCCACAAGATTCACAGACACAACAATAACAATTACATCCATATAAAGGACGCAGTCAAATTCCCCGTTCAATGGGATAAATAGACATGATACACCGTTAAAAACTCTTTTATAAAAATAAGGGTGAGACCCGACTCTCCTCTGGCACAAAGGAAAATATACAACTATTTCTTCGTATCAACAAACAAACACAGAGGAAGAGGAAAAAGCCACAAATCTACTAGTTACGAAGGCGATAACCAAGGCAGGTACATGACTTCAATATGTGGAGAAACTTCCCAAAAATCATGGAATTCTCGGGAAACATATTCTTGAGTTTTTAGGAGAATTTTCCAAGCACAATGGTTGTATATCTAGAGTATGTCCAAGCAATACCACCATGGAATCAATAAAGAGTAAATTTCAAGAAATGCTTAATGTCAGCCTACACGTTGTGACCATAGTCAAAACTTTCGGAAGGAGCCTATATATGATGAAGAAATCATACGAAGAACCCAAACTTTCAAATCTTGCTTCTAGTGGACCACAAGTCAATATACATCGATGTCACATAAGGAGGAATCAAACACGAGACACCGAGAAAAAAATATTTTAATATCTCAAACCAACACATCTAAACCACTTAAATTGATTATTATTTTTAATAATTAATAGCTTATAAGAAAACTATTCCATCGTGAGAAGCTCAACCATTTAAGAAAATTATTCCAAAGCAAGGGTAAAAAATTGAAAATATTTGCTTTTTTGTCATGACTATCATATTGTTAATCCACTTTTGTAAAGGATTCTTTTGTTTCAAAATAATACTCTACCGGGTCTATAAAATACTCCCGTCGTCCTATTGAAGTGTATAAATATAAAAAAAAAGTGCTACATTGAGATGGATTCAAGCATATTTATACAATTAACAGTGTAAAACCTTCCTATATATTAAAACATCTATTCTAGCATTGCATATATAAAAAAAAAAATGCTACATTGCAGACTTGCAGTTACGGTGGTTATGCCGCACACGAAATGTTTATTAGTCCCATTTAAACAAGGGAAATGCTAAAAAGTGTCTTTGAGACATTGTATAAAGAGACAAAAATAAAAAGTGGTCAAATCAACTTGTAAAAAACGTTGTTTTCAATGTAAAACTACTAATTTTGATTATCTTAATCACTGAGAACCTTGGTTAACAAGACCCTTTAAACAAATGTCTTAAGAACATGGTTTAAAGAAAACTTTGTCTTAAAAACATAAGTTAAATATTTGACTTTTCCTAGTCACACACCAAAAACATCTAGTTACACCCAAAATCTATAAAAATTAAATTATAATATCGAGAAAGCCCATGTTCATACAAAAATTTCAAAGGCGATTTTTCATCTCTGTGCAACTCTTCACCTCTCAAAATATTCATTAAAAGTGACTGATTTTGACAAACAGCTAAAGATTGGAGCATAAGATCTTCTATCCATATTTCATTGCATAACTACATCACCATTTCAATGACTTTTATTTGTATTTTTTGTTCAGTTTTTTGAGTATTTCAATCGTATGCAAACGCAATTGATATATCGCTGTAAAATCATAATTTCCAGATAGTACGTGAATTCAATAGGTGTCCATGAACCGAGTTCACTTGTATTTAGGAATAGAATAATTATTATACGTGTATTGAATTTCTTTTCGAGAACATGAGTCAATTGAATTGGCAACACACTCTACTTCTCTTGTTATTGGTTCAAGCTAAGTGGAGTATGAGAGCATCTCCAATGAGAGAACTAATTTTGGTTGGTTGAGTTACTTTTTGTAGACCTAAATTGTCACATTGCATTTAAGCAATCTCAATGAATTTTACTCCAATGATAACTACAATAAGCAACTCATACTTGACCCCACAAATTTGTTTTTTTTATTTTTTTATCTTCACTTAATTTTGATTCAATTTAACTTTTAATTCAATTACTTAATAAGTAGAAAAATCATAAATATAAAGAATACAAAAATTAAATAAATGATGCGTACATAAAAATTTTTGAATAAATTAAATTTAAATTAATTTTTTATAACAAACAAAAACGACGAGCAATACATATAAACGAAAAATACATAACGACGAGAAATATATACCAGCTAGTTTTATAACAGGTAGTTTACCGGCTAGTTTATACCCACATTAAATTAAGAGTAAATTACACTCCCCTCCCCTCAAAGATGCTTGAATTACACTCCCCTCCCCTCTTATGTTAAAATATACATTCCCCTCCCCTCTTATTCAAAACATATTAGAGAAAAATACATTTCCCTCCCCTAAGAAAAGCTTGAATTACATTCCCCTCCCCTCTTATGTTAAAATCTACACTTTACTCCCTCAATATATATTTTTTTATTTTTAATAATCTAGCAAAAAAATAATAATCTAATACACTTCGAAAATAACAGTATTGCAAGTCTATTTTAACATAATAAAAAATTGAATACATATTTTTTTGCTATTTTTTATTCACAATTTCATTAACATGTAGTTTTAAACCCTATTATAAAATATGAAACAAGCCAAAATAAAATTAAAATATGTGAAAAATTACTAACGACAATAAACCATGGTTATTTAAAAGTTAATTTTAAACTCTAAATTATAAAATCAATAGCAAAATATTTAAATTTAATTATCATTAACATTTAAATTATAAAGAAATGAATTAATTTTTCTTAAAGGGTGGTTTAAAATTAATATATATCATAAAAATATTTATTTATGTTAAAATAGATTAAAGTGTAATGTATATTTAATTATCAAGGGAGGGGGTTGTAATTCAAGCATCTTATAAGGGAGGGGAGTGTAAATTTTATTTTTCAAGGGAGGAAATTGTATATTTTAACATAAGAGGGGAGGGGAGTGTATTTCAAGCATCTTTGAGGGGAGGGGAGTGTAATTTACTCTTAAATTAACAACATTAGAATTTCTAATACTGACATTAGAGTTACATACAATAGGATTAAATTAAAATTAATAACATTAGAATTACTAACGGCTATCATCAGAATTGCTAACATTAGAATTAGAATTACATGAAATAGGATTACTAACATTATGAAATAAATGTTGGTCAAAAAAAAAAATCATTATGAAAAAAAAATTGATAAAAAAAAAACATTATGAAATAAACAAAGTTAAAATTGAATTAACCATGTACCAATTTCTATCCGTTGATAAAAAAAAAAATCAATCCATCCACTCACTCACTTTCTATGTAATAAATAAAAATTAGTTAACCTACCAACTCACATCTAATTCAATTCAAATTTGCAATAAAATAAGGCTTTTTATTGTTAAGTTCTCTTACTTGAGGGTGTCTTATTGAAGTCACATCCCTTATTTTTAAGCAACTTGATATGCCATGTCATCACATTCCAGTGGCAAAATAAAACAAGGCACGAAACTTAAGACATAAGAAACTCATAAGTTCCCAACATTGGAGATGCCTCGAGAATAACACAACCTTGACACCTAGACAAACCATTCGTCTTCGCTCCGCGTTGCCTTCCCCGTTGACCGTTCATATAATCCTGAGTCTCTAAAGTAGACTCTTTTTATGAAAGGCCAACGATAAAAACACAATGTGCATAGAAGGAAGATGAAGAGAGGAGAGAATGTGAGAAATGTGAAGGTTTTGGAGGCTATTTATATATATAAAAAAATACTTGTCTAGATTGCAACTCCCCATTATGTTGGTCAAAAAACGTGTTCAAAGGGGGTTTTATCAGCCATTGATGCTGGTAAAAACCTTTGAAAACGTGTTTCTTGTGGTGCAGGCCACCGTCCAAAAAAGACTGACACATTTTAGATTATACAATCCAGAAAGCTCTCATGAATTT